>CM053514.1:2443254-2458312 GCA_028627145.1 Eidolon dupreanum
GATCTCTCCTCCAAATGAAAATACCAGCAGTCCTTCCGGGAATAATGGGCACGCCAATAAATGGAATTTTCAGTGCGGATACAAAGACTTGATTGTGTCAATTTTGTACCTTTGATACTGGCCATTATTCAAGTCAAAGCTTTATAGCTTTTTCGTGGTTTTTTTTTTTTTTTTTTTTTTTTGACTGTGAAGAAATCACATAGTGAGAGAGATCAAAGCAAGGACAATTTGGTGCCACTGAGTGCTGGCTGACACCTGATGCGCTTGCATGTCAGCACAGGTGAGCCGCGCGTGCAGGAGCTGCTGGTGTGGGCGTGCTCGGCTCATCCAGGGGAGTTCACCTTGAGAACGCCAGAGTGGCACAGCCAGATTTTTTCTTAAAGGCCATTGTCTCAAAACGCCACCTGGCATAACTGTGTTTCACCCAGCATCTCCCCTAAAGCTTTCTGCCCTTGCAGACTTCTGTAGGTGGCACTTAACATTTTATATTATGATTATTTGTTTTTATTGTCTTTTTTTTCCCCTGTCAAATAGGAACTTCTTCGGAGATAAGAGTCTTGCTTTCATCTGTTTTTGCTTTTCCTGCCTTGCCTTGTACCTAGTACAGAGAGGCGCTCAGAATATTTCCTATTTGGGAAATATCTAACTCTCAGAGTTTCTTTGCAAGTGCCTTTCTAAATTCTGCGTCCTTGACTTTTTTTTTTTTTAGTCTGTTTGATTGTTTTATCCTTTTCTTTTGCTCATTTCTATAAAAAAGAAAAGTTAATTACGCTTTTGAAGGCAGTTATTGCTAGGCAGGAGCTCTGAATGGAAACAGAATTGAGTCTAGATTGGTTTTTCTCTTTCATATTTTTAAATTATTTTTTATGTTAAAAACATGTAGCAGAGATTATTATTTTTTAAGTTAATTTATAGGTGTCTCAGAATTATATGACTTTTAGTCTATAAAATAGTTAAGTATGTATTATTTTTCCAGATTTTTTTTTTAGCTGTAGGCCTTTGGTAAAGATTATAATCTCATAGTATATTTTTATTTCTATGAGAAAATGGCATCAGTTTACATAATTCTGATTATATATGTACGTATGTATATACATATATGTGTGTGTGTGTGTGTGTGTGTGTATTTTTTTTTTCCTCAGAGAGTTTCTAGCAGTTGACCCTAAAAGACTGTGGTTTGAATCCTAGGCTCTTACTCTGTGATCACGGGTAGGTCAGTTAACTTCTTTGAGCCTCAGTTTCTTTATCTTTGAAATGGGAACAGCAGGCCACGCCTCGCAGGCTGCTTTGCAGACTGAATAGCTTATTACGTGAATATATTCAGCATGATACCTGCGCGTAGGTGGTGGCCAAGAAGTTGTGTGTGTGCAGTGTAATGATTGGTTATTTGTAATCTAAATACAAAAATGCAGTATTTTAGACTTTTCAAAGGAAGAGAGCTTATAGATAATTGTAATATTATCAGATATAACTACTTTATGTTGATGTGCTAATACACATAATATACATCAGTCGGCATTATTGAACAGTTAGTATGCCTAGGAAATTATGCAGAATGTTATAGTTTAATCAAAGATTTTTATTTTATGTGTGTTGTAATACAGAGGTGACTGTACGCTCTGGAGTTTATTATAGACTAAAATGAGATTTTTGTTTTATGCCTTGCAGTTCGGATTGTAATTTATTTAAGCAGAAGGGAATTGTAAATTGTGTTTTAAAGGCAGATACCTCTCATGAGACGTTTGCATTAGTAAGCACTGCGGACTTGTGAAAGTGTTTTCAAAACTACTCACAGCAGGATTTGTCTCAGTCATCGAAAAATTCTCGGACAGCACTTAATAATTTCTTATCCGCTAGAGAAATATTATTTTAGAATGCTATTTTACAATGCAGATCCTATAAAAGGTGATAGATGACTGTTCTAAAGTGAGATTTATTTCCTTGTCGAGCATGGATCGGGGTGGTTAGATGGATCGGGGAATGTGGTCGGTTCCACACGTCTGTCTTGTGTAGACCGTTTGTAATCTGAAAGCAACTCTTTTGAATTTATCCCTAACAAAGTTTTTGCAAGCGTCACTCATGCGATGTCATTTCCAAGAGATATAAGATTTCAGTGATTTTAAAAAATAATTGGGAGGGTGGGGAGGGGGTAGACAGGGGAAAATTTTCAATCATTTCTTCAATCATAAAAAGTTAATTAAAAAATATTAGCATAGAAGAACAAAAATAAATAAATAAAAATAATCAGGAGCTGTGAATCTGGAGATTACATGATTCTGCTACCGCAAGTTATTCTGAGGATCCACTGAGTTTTCATGGTTCTTTGTACCAAACGCATGTCCCTTTTTCCAGAAAATGTGGAAGAGGAAGCCAGTGGTGAATATTTTACCTCACGCTGACAGTGGCAAGGCAGAGCAAGTAGCACGATGAATCTAATTCTGGGGGTATCGTTGGTACTCCAGTTTTAATTCTTAAAAAACTACTGATTTTTTAAAAAGGTAATGTAATCCTAGCCTGTTCTTTCCCAAACATTATCACTTCTTTTCTTTTTTAAAAACATATGCCTTGCATACCCTGACCACCTTATTTAAAACAATGCCCTCCCCAGTATTCCCTGGCCCTCTGGCCTTCTTTAGTTTTCGTCCTAGCACGAGTGTCATCTGACATACTATATATTTTTCTTGTTTCCTTATCCCCTGACTTCTCTATTAGATTAAAAACTCCGCAAGAGCAGGGATGTGTATCTGTTTTCTTTACGGCCGTTTTCCCAAGAATAGTGCCTGACACGTAGGATACCACAGTAAACATTTGTTGCCCGAGTGTGGTCAAAACCACCCAACTATATAGATAGTTCTAGTTTGGGAGGTTTTCATTTTTACTTCTGGTTTTCCAGAGGCAAAAGGTCTTTTTGCAAAGGGCTAGATTACTTCCCTGTGATCATCAGTGCTTGGGGTTGGGGCAGGAGACTGCCTCTCAAGTCATCCACGCTGTGCTTGGTCTCGCGATATGATGTGAGCCTGTGTATTTCTTAATTTGCTTGCTTATTTGCTTGCTTGTTTCCATTCCCCATTTCCAAAATGGGGTCCAGGAGGCCAGCTGTCTGCAAAGCCACACGTCCAGTGCACACTCATGACCGTGTCTACTCTAGTGATAAATCAGTATTGGGTCGACTAGAGGTCGTTGAGTAAAATCGCTTATTATCTCTTACCCCGCTCCTAAAGAGTAGTTCATTTCCCCAAACTCCTCTCTTGCTCGGATACTGTTTTCCTTTCATGCTATTTTTTGGCACTGTTCAGCCAGTCTCTGTGGAGAGTCGATTCTCCGTGTCCTCTTAACTGTCAATCATTAGAGTGCAGCAACCTAGAACAAAGTCGAGGCAATTGAGCCGCTGGCTGGGTTCACGAGTGAAACTGACTGTGAGGACGCTCAGCTCGCCCCGGTGGCTGTATTTGGAGTAGATCAGTTTCAGCGATCGGCCTCCATGGGAGACAGGACATCGCTCCTCTAACAGTGAATTCGACATGACAGGAAGCTCTGAGTGCATGACAAGTGCAGTTATTTCTGATTCTTGAAACTTGTCATCAGAGAATCGTTAGCCAGGTGGATTCGGGAGGCAGCGTTTCAGTTAATATAGTTCCCCTTTCCAGATAGATTTAACCGCCATTAATGGATTTTAATGGCACTGACTTTTTTCTGCCAAGAGAGGGGATCATGGAACTTAATGACTTGACTTTAAAGGAAACAAGAGCCCTTCCTTTGGCTTCTGATTGTTTCTCAGTGACGATTCTGCTTTATCCTAGGACTGATATATTTATCACAATATCCGAACCATTTTATTAAGAAGCTACCGCTTGAAAGATGTGCTTTGAGATTAGTATCTAGTTTTCTTGTAGATTGGATAGAGTATAATTTTCCAGAAATTGCAAAAAATGCAAAAAGGCTGAATTCCTGCAATGGAGGCAATTGCTTGTGGGTCTGACGTGATGAATGCTCGTTGGGGACAGCACATTGATTTTCATTACATAGCCACGGGAGGCTGGCATGCTCTGCGTATCCATCTTATGAATCGTGTTTAAAGATATCTTTGGACCCTCCGAGCGTATGTGTGTGACGCTGGATTTTTTCATAAGAATTTCTCAGAAGAACAGATAAGAATGGTGTCCAAATATCCGGACCGGCTAGGAAGGGAATCAAGGCTGTATGAGCAGGATCTGTTTTTGCCTTTGTGGAAGACTTAAGTCAAAAATACATAGGGAAAAGTTCTTTTGTTTTTCACGACATTACCCTATGTTCATTGAGATGACTGTTGAATAAAGTAACTAAGAGATAAAATATTAATTGGTGCAAGAGTACTAAATTCGATGAGCAGTCATGTCTGTGGTTCTTCTGGTTGTTCGCAGTGCCTTTATATCTTTTATCTGTTTGGTGAACTCCTTGAGTTTTTTAATTTCCAGGTGAAACATCAGCTCTATGAAATCTTTCCTCTGACAGACAGAGTTGGTTGCTCTTTCTCACTGGTTCTATTACTGCTGTGAATTACCGATTATAAATATAGGTGCCTAGTATATGTATTCTGTAGCCATACCACATTGTATTATAATTGTTTATATGTTTGTCTCGCCCTTTTCTCCAGCAGCGAGAGAGTTTTTCATGGGCAGAGATAATGCCTCAGTCACTGTTTTAGTATCGTCTCCTTAATTAGGACCCAGAATATAGTAGTTGGGAATATAAACAAAATTTCCCATATCTACCTTTAATTCATGTGTGCTCATCTGTGCTGCTGAGCTTGAATTAGACTTTGGTTTTGTAAATAAATCCACATATCTGAAAATTTTATATGGTTGTGCTGGATATAATAAAGAGACTGATTAAAAATCTACCAAGTTAAATTAAAGTGTTATACTCTCCACCACACCAATAAGTCAGTTTAAAAGCCTTTTTTTTTTATTATACTTTATTCTGAGAAGGCAATATTGTATATCCTTTTTTATTTGTAACTAAATATGTTATATGCCTCGATATAACCACTGATTGGTTTTGAGAGGTTTTGTATGATGGAAAGGATACCGAAAGAATCTGACCAGAAAGAGATTTTAATCTTTTGTACTTTTTGCTGTAATTTTGTAAACCTGCATCCCATACATTTCAGTAAAAATAACTCTATCCCTTTATTAAAACTTCAATATCTTCATTTATATTTAGAGTGGTAGCAACATAAAATTGAAACCTGAGAGTTGTGAAGGATATAAAGTCATGTTTTAATAGAGAAACTAAATTGCTCCTTCAGAGAGCCTATAAAACTGAAAAGCATTCATTATAAATGTAATAAAAACTTACGAGTCCCATTTTATTAAAACTACACCCAGTTTCCTGAAGGGTTCAGATCACGTGGAGGTAAACCAGTGACACTTTATGTCAAGCAATACATTTCATGTGCGATAAGGTAGCTACTGACGTGGGATTGGCAGTTTTAGCATGATCCCTGATGGACAGCCATTCGTATTGTGAGATTAGAATGTCTTCCTTTAGCAGAGTTTGTATCTTCTGATAGTAATGCATCCATAATAGAATAATGACAGTGGTAAATTACTTTTTACCCTGAGTTTCTTCAAGAAATAGAACGATGGTGAAAGAGAAAGCTTATGCTTCCTCCAACTGGTGTGTTACATCATCCTGTCATTCTGTAAAAATCTACTCAAGTCGAACTGTTAGATGATGACACAGTTACAGGATAGCAACTTATGCTGGTTATCATTGGCCTTTTCTTCCTTTCAGGTTCAGTAATATTTTTAATATCTTAAAGGAGAATTGTTCTCTTATAGTCTTTGGCTGCTTTGTAGTATTTTTAGCTTTTACATATTCCATGTTTGACTCTATTTTGCATATTTTATACACATATTTCCATATTTTAATTGATTATGGTTATATTTGCAATAGTGTTTTCAAAGAGCAAAAGAACAATGATGAAGTGACAGCTAAGTTGTCCAGTTACGCTTAGTTTTAGAATCAAGTAGCTTTAATAGAGATGCTTGCATGTTTAAACGAGAAAATTGAAGTATCTGCGTTAATATACATAGGTCATATTGATTTACTCAGAAAACAGGACAGGGTTTCTTGTAAGTGGTGGCAGACTAAAAGTATGTTTATTCTGATTCCTTTCTTGAAACATACCACACATATAAAAAAATGCAACATAATGAAGAAAAGGGCAAACATTATCCTATCAGTAGCAAAACTAGTAAACAGTTTTAATTCCAGGACATGGTGACTAATATATTTGTCAGATTCAGCAGAATTTGGACCACATTGGAAGAGGGCACCGAGCAGTGAGACACATTTTTCCAGGTCTCCACCAGCGGTACGTCCCTCTGACAACGCATGTGTTCTCACTCACATGCAGTAGATGGCATTGCGTGCACCGCATTAAATACCGCAGAGGTTATGGAGATAAGCAAGAGTGTTCTTTCTAGGAGCTTCCAGTCTAAAGAGAAAAATATGACAAGGACATACTCGCGTCCTTGCCCCTGTTCTGCGTGACCCCAAGGCCAGGTGGGCAGCCACACTTAGAGGAATTGTCGTGCCAGGCCAAACTTTTGGCCAGCTTACGCTGACTGGAGAGAACAGTTGTTCTTTTTTGAAAAAATGAGTAGCAGCGAGGCCTTGTTTATGCTGCTATCAGTAGTCAAATTCTTGGGGTCCTGGAGAACAAGAAAGGAATATTTGCCTCAGAATGCACTGGAATTCTGGGAGAAGAATTAAAACCTGGTGTTCCTAAACTTATCTTCGTGGTCTCCATGACTCTGTGCTTCGTCAGCTGTGCACTGATTTCTAAATTAGAGTAAATCAATGTTTTTTTCATTCTTATTGGCTACTGTTGTTAGTGTAAAGCAGACATTTGCCTCTAAATCCCTACTAATGTGTGAAAATTGCAAAGTATGAAGAATCTTTTAATTTGAAAGTAATGGCTTGGCATCAACAGAAATTTTGAGGGGAGCAAAATTATTTAAAACTTTTGACCTCAATTTCAGCATTAAAATTAGGCCCAATTTTCATCTGATAGGATGTAATAGTGCTGACTAAACACATTAAACTCTCATATGGTATGCTAGTTCTGGTGTTTTTTTTTAATATGATTATTTTTCTCCTTCCAGCTGATACTTTCTTTAAGGTTTCTTGGAGTCGGTTTATATTTAAGAATATTTCTTCATTTTTAACTGACGACATAATTCACTTTGGTTTGTTGAGACCCAGTTCTACATTTTTATATTTGTTTACCTTTTAGAAGATGTATGGAGATTTCATCAGATAATTAACTATATTGCTTCGAGGATTATTTTCCTATAACTACTTCGTTCATTTATAATTGACCAGCTAATGGGAGCTTTATGATGACTGCAGTATTTCCTGAACATTCTCAGCATTCCTCAGGACATGTAAATGTATAGCTCAATGTTTCAAGAAGACTTCATGAATTCTAGAGAATTCATGGAAGTTTAGGACAGCTCTATGTGTAATATTGAAAAACTGAAAGTAAGTGAAGTCAGCTTTAATAGGGTTAAAAAAATTTTGAAATACCCAGTCTATGAAATACTATACAGCTATGAACATTAATGAGCGAGTTTTGTGTGTACTTTTAAAGAGGGATATTTAAGATATACTTTTAAATAGAAAAAGCAAAATGTAGGATACAATTAATATGAGTACATTTATGTAAAGAGGAAGTATACAGACACATAAGTTACATACACAGAGAAAAATTTTTGAAGATTTCCGAGGAACCATTGACAATGGTTACTTTTGGGGATGGAAAATGGGAAAAATGAGAAGGATTTGCATTTTTATGTTCATA
Organism: Eidolon dupreanum; assembly: GCA_028627145.1. NCBI lineage: Eukaryota > Metazoa > Chordata > Mammalia > Chiroptera > Pteropodidae > Eidolon > Eidolon dupreanum. Next base: position 2,451,104 of record CM053514.1, read on the forward strand.
TCCTATTTCTGTACACTGCTTTGATTTTTCTTTTCTTCCTTTTTTCTGCCTCTGTCTCTGTCTCTCTATCTCTCTTTTCTTACAATAAGCATGTATTACTTTTAAAACTTAAAAGCTTTTTAGAAAGGTAGCCATTTTACTCAGAAAACAAAGAATAGGAGACTGTTCGTTTGGTGTCCTCTCGAACCTTCTTGGGGTGAAAATTCATAATTTTCTAATTTATGATGATTGTAAGAAAGCTTTTGGAACAATACCATATTTTATTTAAAACTTCTAGTGCCAAATGGGTCATTTTACTGAACTACTCTTATTTTCCACTTTGATTTTACGGTTCGATTCCGGAACTGAACAGCAGAGATGTACCTCTACTCGCGTGGAGCCATGTGGAAAGTCATTGTGTTAAAAACGCTTTGTTCTTGTGAACCAACGGGGTCTCTTACTTCCTCCTAAACGGACACTGCCCTTGATTATTTAGTTCTCATGAGGCCAGAATTAAACTTGGTTTAAAAAATCAAATTTGATTACACTTTGCAGCATTTTATTCATATTGCTAAAGTAAATTTATGGATTTGGAGAGACCTCAGGGAAGCTTTTTTGAGTGTGTTGATATTAACGTATTTCATATTTTTCTGATAACGTAGCATTGAATCTATAGTGTTTGGGAACGAACATCAATTTTGAAACCACATATACTTGTGAAAACGTTCTCATAGGGCACTTAAAATAAATGAGATGGACTGTGTAAAGCATCCCAAAGAAGGACTTGGCCACATAATAAACCTTCAATAAAAATATTTGTGTCTGTCTACTTTTCAAAATAAAAAATCTGTTTATAATAAGAATCTTAATAGAATATGAAAGGTAGTGTGGCAACTGATGAATCAATGCCATCCAAACTTTACACTGAATTTTGACTCTTTCCTTTGAATATACATCGACCGCTCCCACTAGCGAGCCTCGTATATCCTTCCCGCCTGAATCATTCTTATTTCTTGAAACTTTCGGCATTTATGAAATTAATCTTCAGAAGCAGCCGATAATGTCAGTTCAGTTTGTAATGAGATCACAGACACGGGCATCACTTAAAACGGAACTGATAAGTTATTTAAAAATTGTTTCTAGCCTCTTATTTCTTCTTCCAAAGATATTAATGGGTTTAGGTTTCTACCGTTCTTATTACTTTAGAGTAAATGGTGTTAATTCAGCAGATTTAATAACATCTTTGTAATTCTACATAAGTATAAATGGAAGCCAAAAATTTATTACTTGATTCATCTTTCATATACTTAACGGCGTAAGTTTTATGTAGTGCCTATTACATCTTTAAAAACTAGCATATTAAATAATACAGCAAACATTGGCAGTTCTGTGTTATTTTAAAATAATTTATTCTTTTTCAACATCTCAAAAATGCATTATTCAAAGCTTGTTATGCCTACCAAAATATAAAGAATATATTTCTGCATATGGAATATCACCCCTGAAAATAATAAGTTAAAAATTTGTTTTATTGCAGTTTTTTTTGGATAGCATAAATATACAGCAGAACATGCTGGAAATTTAGTGTCTGCTTGCTAAATATAATCACAGAAGTCGATACTGACTAGAGCTAGGCAGATAGGTTCTGTGTAAGAGATTTTGTGATTTGGAACATAAGGTTGGAAATAATGGTAAATCTGCCTGTCTCACAGAGCTGGTGAGAATAATTTATAAAAGGAATTTCATAAATGAAATGCTGCATCTTTTCAGTGTTACTCTTTCATTTAGAAATACTGATTAATATTTTATCAGCTACATATAGATTTACTGGACGTGGAGAGATAAGTACTATTCATTCACGAACATTTATTGAGTGCTTGCTGTGTACTAGATATTGTGCCGGGCAGTAAATAGAGTGATACACAAGGTAAGATTTTGCATTGAAGGAGCTCATAGTTATTAAAACGGAGGGAGTGTTGAAAGTAATGAATATAAACCTGTGAGTGGAGCAGGAGGGGTTGATCCTGCTGGGGTCTCAGGGGTCCTCACGAGGCTGTGCTTGAAGCAGGATGAGAAAGAGTAGGATAAATGAGACTGGTCAACAAAGCAAAGCAGGGGAATTGTTAGCCTCTAGACTGACATTAGGTGAATGTTTATTCCGATATTAAAAGCGTTCTCAGTGTAGGAGAACAATACGCAGTTCATTAAATGTTTATTGAACCGCCAGTTCCTGCATTATCCACCCAGGGGCGAGAAAGCTGCAAGGTTTGGTGCCAGCTCTCTCTGAGCTCACACCCCAAGGGGCCAGCTCGTGAGCCATGCCCCGAGGCGGGGGCCCAGGGAAGGTTCTGTGGGGACTTCGTACTGTCTGCCCAGGCCAGGGTTTGTCTGCTAAATCCCAAAGAGACAGCCGTGACTTTAGAAGTAAACTTGGTCTCTTGAATTCTGAGTTAAAAGTGGGCTGACATGAAAGAAGAAATTTTAAGAAACCAACAAATTTAAAACACGTATGTGTCATAGTCTTGATGCAGTGTAAGTAATGGGAAGCTGGCCCAAAAAGCGAGCGCTGTGAAATAGTAGATGTCACCAGGTGATGTCCACAGGGAGGGAGGTGGCGCCATCCACAGAGGATGTGGGCCGGCCAGTCAGCATGTGTGCCAGCGGCTCCCTCTTGATCTCTCAGTCATCGCCACTCAAACGAGGTGACTTTTTCCGTTCTGGCCCCAACACTCTGACCACGACCTCGGGGTCCCGAGGACTTGCTGTGCTCGGGACTGCGTTTAACACCTCTCTTCTCCTCAGCCTCGAATAATCCATCTTGAGAATTATAAGCACCCGGGTGAAATAAGAACTATCTTTTCTTTTAAAAAAGGTCGGAGATGGGTGCTCAATGTTTTATTCCATTTTTAAGAGCATTTCCAGATTTTTCATTACGAATCTTTACCATGTTTTCCACCATCGAACAAAATTTTATTTTTACTATATACCTTTTTTCAAATGATATTTTAATTTTCAGTTACGGTCGACATAGACTAGTATATTAATTTCTGGTGTACAGTGTAGCGATTAGCCATTTATGCGACTTACGAAGCGATCACCCCGATAAGTCAGGTGCCTGGCCGACACTGCAGTTAGATATCACGGTATTGTCGACCGCATTCCACGTGTTACACTCCGCATCCCCACGACTGTTACTATAACGGGCAATTTGCACAATGTTACGCCACCCTTAAGTTAGCTGATCCAGTGTTTCGCTGTGACCTCACTCATTCCTGGCGTGGGAAAAAGGCACCCGAACTCCCCATGAAGAGCGCAGCTTCCGCCTGTGCCCCGTCTGCTTTGCTCTGTTGGGCTGTCGCTCACTGTCCTCGGTTAAACTGCCCAGATGACCCCAGTCCAGGGCTCCCGTCCAGAATTCTCCCGAGCTCCGGGCTCATCTCGCAGCTCCTGCATCTGGATGGACCAGGTGGGCACCCCAAACTTGGTACCTTTCAAGCCCCTTGCTGGTTTATATCTGTCATCGGTTAGAACTGAGACTTCTCCCTTTCAAAACAAACACTTCGTGCAATTTTACTAAGATGAAATATTTCACATGTGAAGTTTTGTTGGAATACGAGGAAAAGGAATTACCATTGGTGGCAGTATTAGATCATTCTTTTTGCACACTATATACAAACTTAGGGCACTAGCACGGCAGAAAAATTACAAAAACAAACAATTACAATTCTTGAATTTGTAGAAATTTACACAGGATATTTTTTTAAAAGTCATCATAGGAAACGAACTTTGTTGCAGTTCCTTATAGTGTAGAATTTTTATTTTACAATATTTACCTTTGGCTTTAAATTAAGTTTGTGGGGGTAATGAGACCTCATATTTTCAAGACACAAAGTAATTTGATCGTGGTTGATGAGGATTGCAAACATTCATTGTTGTAGTCTCAGTTTGTTGGCTTCTAGGTGGGTCTGAGAGAAAATCACCACTTCTACTTGGTCACAGAGTCGATCAGCCAAAATCTAGGTGACACCAGAAGTGTGGCTGCTCCAGTTTGTTCCAGTTCCTTCCTGCCAGATCTCGATAAACAGACTTCACGTGGCCAGGGCCCTGCCCCACCTCTGTTCACAGTGGCCTCATCTCCTTCAGCCAAGTAGTTCCTGGCTGGAGAAATAGAACCAACTGGTGTTCTTTTGCAGAATAGACACATTTCTTCTCAGACAGCGATGGGAAGGAAACAGCATTAGGGTGGGACGTAGGGCTGACAGATGCGTATAGAAAGATTGTGAAATATAGAGTGGACTTTTCAAAAAACTTTTCTTGCTTATTAGCTCATAGAAGATCAATTGTAGTTTGGCCTGATTTCAGTTTCTCCAGGACCTCACTGGTGGTCCGAAGAGGTGTTTAAGGGTAAGAGATGCTGGGATCTTCTTGCCTTAGAAACTGGCTTGTGCTATGACCTGAAATACTTCTCAGTCAGAAGGAGGGAAGGGCCAGCTGGTTGCCTTTAGGGGGTTTGCCTTAAGAGCGCTTTAGAAGTCAGTTCCATTCAAGGCAGTCTGTTTAAAAGTAAAAGCATTGGCGTGTGTGTGTGTGTGTGTGTGTGTGTGTCTGTGTGTGTGTGTGTACACAACAACATTTCACCTAGTTGCAGATTTTTACTGGATTTCCAGAAGTATTCTGGAAATGTGACAGACGGAACGAATGCATTTCACATGCACGAATGGAATTTCAGGTGTTCTGTAAGACCGAGAAAAATAGTTCACCTCCTTTTGCCCTGGTTTTCTTACCTGCACTTTGGGGGAGAAATAGTTCAACGAATTCAAAGTATATCGTTCGAAGTGCAAAATGCTGTCTGTATTAAGTCATTTAACTCCATGAAGCTGACAACGTGTAGGCCAGGCTGGCCGCTGGAAAACGTGGAGCCAGGCAGTGTATCATTGTTGCTCCTCATCCTCACCATCTCCGTGACACCCTTCTCTCTCCCATTTCACATCCGCTCCGGTCAGTCGTTTCTGGTCTTCACAGCCTGCTCTCAGGACAACGAAGTAGCATGGCTGACGTTTTCTCAGACTTTGTGTTACTTTCACGTGTTCCCATGTAGTTAACTCAGAGAGCTGTCGGACTCGCAGCCCCAGCTCTCCTGCCCCGGCTCAAATTCCAGTTCGCCCAACTGTCCAGTTTAGATCATTATGAGATTTATTCACATCACATGATGCTACACGTCACATTATGATCCTGTGAACCTACCTACATAGATTAATAATCCTGTTTTACATATGAAAGCACTGTGCCCAGAGTGGTAAAATGAACCAGATTATTTGTGGACACCAAAGCTCCAGAGATTGTCACCTGGCCAAGGTCACATATCCATAGTGACATATCTGCTAAAAGGATTTGGATTTGAGTTTGCTCATTCTATCAACCACTATTGTTTTCCCAGCTTTTTTTTAATCTATCAGAGTGAAATATTTCCTGCAATCCCACCTTTCTTTATTATATATATTGCACATTTTGTGCAAAACAAAAATACTTTTCACTCTCGGTGAGTCTAAAAGTGTATCTGATGATAAATGAAGAAGCTCTGTAATTTGAATTTGGCGACATAGTAATGCTAGGTTTAATTTTATACCGAAGCCCGAAGGACTGGGATGGATAAGAGAAAACTTGTATCTTCTTAGATGTCATTGTTTACCATGAGTGTGAAAAATAGAGCAAGTGCTTAGAAAGCTTAGAGGAATAAAAAATAATAACCATCGTGCACCCTGGAAAGAAAGGGGAAGGATAAAGCGCACACGCGCCTGCTCAGCGATCAGTGATGTCAGCGATCGGCCAGACATTTAATTTAGTGTAAAAAATGGTGCGAGACGATGCTTTAAAGTGTATCTCTGCAGACGGTTTTGGTATCATTATTTATTTTGATATACTGACAACTGGCTACTTCAATTCGCACTGAAAATACATGAACACACACATCAGCAGCACCTGCAGCTGTGGAGATTTGTCCTGTGAACTTGAATGGATATGTGAAGGCTGATCTATAATTGCGATCTGTTGGATTAGCATTTGGATAAGGGAAGGAAGGCGTCATTTTCTTAAAAGGCAGGTTAAGTCCTCTCTTCCATCGCCCGCCTTTCTGCTCCCCACCCCTGGGGTCGGTGGGAACCAGAGAAGTAACCTCAAGTCAGGTCTGTCTGAGACCTTCAAAGCTATGACGGGTGGCAATTCTCTGACAATCTAGAGTATGACAAACATCATCTTTATTCTCTGACCTCCCTCTTCGTCCTGGTGTTCTTGCCGAAGGCTGGTGCCGTTTCTTCGGGATTTGGAGGGTTTGGGAGAATGGGGACAGGTGCATGTGTCTTGTTCCGATTACTTTCTGTATGCGAGTCATCAGTGAGAGGAAAGTTAAGGGAGAATGTATGAGGAGTGTGAAAACATTCAAAAGCTCCCGAGAAAACAACTGCCACGTTTATTAAATATCGGTGCAGCTTTTCTGGGCATTAACATGGAGCTAGCGTCCTTTCTGGCCCGCCCTTGCAATATTTCTTTCATTCTTTCTTTCTTTTTTTTTTTTTTTCATTAAAAATGTGGATTTCGTGAATGCACTGAAGTCATTCAGTAGTCACCGTTGATCCGGGGCCTCTCAGGCCTCTAGACCACGGAGGCCAGGTTTCTGCTGTGGGGACAGTTTCCTCTGGTCCTTTCATCCCCTAGTCGTTTTTGTCATTTTGATTGAAACCTCTGATTTCAAGGAGCGGAATCCCACAGAGCCTTGATTAGAGAATGGCCACAGGAAAATGCGAATTTTCTCTTGTTTTTCTGAGCAGCACTCTTCAGTCCAGGAAACTTACACAGGCCACTGTCTGGAACTCTGTCCCCTCTGCCCGAGGGCGGTGTCTGTCCCTCGCCGGGGCGCTCAGCAGAGGTGCCGACTGCTCACGAGAGGTGCCACCCGGCAGATTGCTGGCCGAGGGCTTCCGCCTGGTGTCCCCTGGCGGGTGGAGCTGTTCATCTCGTCTCCGTCTTGAGCATGCGCCCCTCCCCCAGCCAGTGTCCCCGCGGGCTTTGTCACCAGGACGGCACCATGCAGACGTGAAGTTGGAACGGTGCTTGACCAGGGGAAGCTTGATTAGGAACCTTTTTTATAGGGCCGGTCTTAAATGGAGTTAGCCACTTGGAATAAAGTCCTTGGCTTGGAAATATCTTATTAGGCAGGAAACCTTTCTGTTGAAG
>CM053514.1:2458812-2528328 GCA_028627145.1 Eidolon dupreanum
TCCCCTCTCCCCCTCCTGGCCTCCTCTCTCTGTCCCCTTCCCCTCTCCCCCTCCCCCGTCTCTGTCCCCTCCTCTCCCCCCCTCTCCGCCCCCTTCCCCTCTCCCTCTCCCTCCCCTCCATCCCCTTCCCCTGTCCCCCGGTCCCCCTGTCCCCCTCCTCCCCCGGCGCCTCTGCCTCTCTCCCTTCGCATCCTCTGCCGGGCGCCGGAGCCAGCGAACGCCTGCTGGGGAACCGCGCACGCAGCCGACATGCACAGAGCCGGGCTTCTGCACCCGCATTTCTTGTCAAAAGTAACAGGGAGAGCGAGATGCTCTCAGCATGCAGCCGGGAAGCCAACAGCAAAGGAGAATCCAGGTGTAAAAACACACCCCAGGCACCAGCCAGACGAGAGGCAGAGCCCGTTTCAGTAGAAATGTGTGTTTCAAACTTACCTGGCCAAGCAGCGGTCTCGGTGACACGCCACCTCCGTGTCCCCGCGCGTGGGTCCCCCAGTTCCTTAGTTGCGACAATCACATGGTTGCGTTCCTGCCGGGGTGGACGCCGGCGCCCGCGCGCGTGTGAGAAGTGTGCACAGACGGGACTGTGGCTCTGCGCGTGCAAGCCCACGGCTGCCGCCGGCCCCCGAGACGCGGAGGCGCGGGGTCCCCCCGGCCTCGGGCCCCGCCTCACTGCGCGCGCCGCGGCGCTGCGCCCACCCGCGGCGGCTGCCGGGCGCCCGCGCTGCTCCGGCCCGTGTCCATGGCGGCTACTGGCGCATCGTCCACCCGATCGCCTGTTACACTGACATGGTGCTGCCTGCTCCGCGGTCATTAATAAGCGCGCCCCCTCCACTCCCCAGAGAGGAGCCAATCGCTTCGGACCGCCGGCTGGAGCGCCCGCAGCTGCGCCCGTCTGGTTGGCTGAGGCCACCTGTCTGTCCTATGACACTGCTGCTCAGGGCACAAATAAGTGGAACAGGTTTGCATATTTTCTTAGGTACCATTCCCTCCCTCTCTCCCGCCCTCCCTCCCTCCTTCCCTTTCATCCTTCCTTCTCTCCTTCCTTTTTTTTTTTTTTGAGGGGGAGGAATTTTTGGACAAGTTTATCCATTTTTAGGTTATCAGCCTTTCACAGAACCTGTGTTTTCTCTCTGAAAATAGTGGGGCACGCTACTAATAAGACTTTCTCCCCCAACGGTGGAAGCACCTACTGGGGCGCAGAGCCTCCGACCCCCTGCGCGGGGCTCCCGCGCGCTGCGCGGCGCCGGAGGGAGCCTGGAGCCGGGTGGCGTCCGGTCCTCCATGGGTCCTGCTGAATTTGGCGTGTGTGCTTGTTGGTCACTAGCACCTTTTTAAAAAAGCAGTGCCGTTGCTTATCTGGATTGACCAGATTTTTAAAATAAAGCATATAATTGCTCCTCTGTAATTCACAACATTGGCATTTGGGGGGGTATGTTTTAAAAATATGTATTTCCAGTGACATTCACTCACTTCTCCTTATGTGATACAATTAATCTTCCAGCCATATATGAGTGGGTACATGTGTTGGAGTGTGCGTGCGTGTGTGTGTGTGTGTGTGTGCACACGCGCGCGCTTGTGTGTGTGTGTGTGTTTAGAGTATATGTTTTACTGTTCTGGGAGAATATTTCAACTGAAATGAATTAAATCTTCAAGAAAATGATTTTTATTCATTCTTAGACCTATTAATTCTAAATGTATATTTACAAGGAAAATGTGCTGTATCCATCACATAGGTAAAAAACACATTGAATTATCGGAAATTGAGGGGGGAAAACACAGAAAAGCATAGCAGTGAATATTTCTGAAAGAACACTTATAAGTAAATAGTCAGCGATTTAAAAAATGCATGTTTTACAGCCTTAATTAGTATAGTAGAGAAACATCTTGTTGACGAGAATGGAACATGAGGATTAATTTATCAGCAGGTCAAAAACAGGCTAAATTCACTCCAGCCCTAGTTTTGAGAGACTACCCTCTAGTGGAGTAAAAAGAAATGACAAATTCTAGTTACTGGAGTACTTGGGGAAAAACAGCTTCACATCTAACTGCTCCTTCAAGTGTTTATTGAAATTACACAGACCAGGAGTTTACAGTTACTGTCATCGTAATACCAGGAAAATAAAACAAACGCTTTTGTTTCTAACCACAAAATATTTTCACTCTGTAGTTTTCTTTAAAAAATCCCCCAAATGCTTTATATGTTCCTTCTAGAAAACTTCATTCAAATGTTTCCTAAACGTTCCAATAAAAATAACTTCAAGGCAAAAGTTGTTTCTCATTTAATCTAATAACACTTATTTCAGAATGTTATTGTAAGGTTTTATTCTTTACTACACACTCTAGATTTACTCCATAAATGTTAGGGATTTTTGATCGAATGTTGGGCATGTTGAGATGGAGTGTGATTACATATCATTTAATGTCTTCGTGATAATAGAAATAATCATCCTTATCACTCCTCCCCCAACTTTCTGCAGCTTCAACTTCTTGCATACTTCAAATTACTTCAACACTTGCGGGATTTTATTTCCACGTATGAAATAATTATATTAAAATTGTGATAATTACTTGAAAAAGAAATTTTAGTTTTATGCCATCGATTCCTTAAGCATTTCATTTTGGTTGATTGGTATCGACTGCGTAATTGACAAACTCCGTAATCAAAGCAATTATAATGTACTCACATAATGAAAGTAAGTGGCGATAATCAAACAGGTATGTGATTAAACTACTTTCTTGGTTTATAAATGAAACCAGCAATTATACCTAACATTTTAAGTGTCACGCTCTTTCAAGAAGCAAAGAAAAATCTGAGTTTTAACTTCACGAGAGTTGAATATTTTAAATGCTCCCTTATGCTACAAAAATGAGAAGTTATTTTACCTAAATGAATTTTTTTTTGGGGGGTGGAGGGCATATAGGGGATGAGATTGTGTTTCTTGTAGTCTTTCTGCTGTGGACATGATAGATTTAAAAGATTTTATACTCATTTTTATAAATTTAATATCAGGGAACATTAGACGTGAGATTTCAGTATGAGAGAGGAACTGACCCTGTCTTTGGGTGGAAAAGGTGAGGATTTTGTTCTTTGCCTCTGTAATTTTTTCCTTGCTCCAATGTTAGTAGCTTAGTGGAATCAGTGTTTGTTTCGGGTGATTTTCGTTCATCGGTTAGGTCCGTCATTGATCGGAAATATGAAAGGTGGCTCCCCTAAAAGATATGGTAAAAACTTATTTAATTGTCACGTCTTATTGAAGTACCATATGAAGACATCCAATTGTGACTGAGCAAGGATTTCAGAGCTTTTGGATTATTAATTCAATGGGGAATGATCGTCAAATAAAAACATAGAATCTTAAAACTCTAGTGCCTGGAATCCTAAAAGGTCAAGAGACTTGTCTAAGAGGCCACAGCTGGACGAGAATGAGAACCGCCCCCCTTTCCAAGTCTTCCATAACAGCTCTGCTTTATCTTTTATTCCCTCCCATTTTCTTAAGTTATTTTTTTTCCTTTAGAATTCACTAAAACGTCAGAGATATGCCACCTTGCAAATGCTCTCTACAACATGGATGCACATGTCAACTGGCTACCTCGTAGTACCTGTCTGCAGGGCTTCCTGAATGAGTATTCGGTTTTAATGAAAATGTATCAAAATGATTTTAAAACATAAATGAATAATTAGTCCTTAAATTATGTTGAAAGAGTTCTGCCTTCATTATCAAACAAATGATAAGAGTGCAATAAATATTTATTCATTGATTTAAGGTTGAAGTTATTAATTTGTGAAGGTTGGTTGCTATTTCACGGAATCCTAGGCAACGTTACTTTTTTTTTTGTGGTTTTGTTTTGCTGTTAGAGAAGTCGTACGCTTTATTTAGTGAGAGAAATGTTCCGGGTTGTGGGTCAGGGCGCAGGTTCTGAGGACAGACTGTTCGGGTCCGAATGCTCACTGTGCCACTTACTAGCTTTGTGACTCTGAGCGGGGACCTACCATCTCTGCACCTGGATTTCCTCCCCGGATCGTTAAGAGGGTTAACGGAGTTCATGTGAGTCGAAGCTTAGAAAAATATCTGGGGTGTAGTAAGCGTAAATGAACGTTCGACACCTCCTTTGTTGCCATTATCGTCATTGTCGTTGCCATCATCGTCAGCTCATTGGTTCCATCTTTCCCCGTTGTTTGGAATGCCTTTTCTCCCTTCTACACCAAATCCCCGCCTCCCACATGTCTACCCAGGCCTAGATAAGTTAGTTCACTTCAAATGCTACTTCTTCTGTGGAGTCTTCTCTGACCTTCTAACAAGATGTAATTAATCTCTTATTTGACCTAAAATAGCATTATTTATTCCAATGATCACTTACCACGCTTTTATGTTTTATAATTACATCTATAACTTGAATCGTTTTCCTTTTTAGCTTATAAGATTCCTCTGGAGAGGGTCTATGTCTTACACGTCCTTCAGCTCCATAAAAACATGGAGAAAACACTAGCCGAATACTAAACTGTGTATGTTTTAAAAGTTCTTTAATCTTCATCTTTGTATGGTGGATTGTTTTATTCTTGTTTGACTGCGTAGAAACATTGGCTTGGAGAAGTTAGGTTACTTGCCCAAAGTCCCCAAACTATTAAAACAATGAGGTTAAAATATGAAGTCAGTTCTGTCCGCCTACGGAGCCAAGGCTCTTTTTCCTGCACAAGGCGCTTGAAATTTGTTTGTAAAATAAATGAATGCTTGACTGATGACTGAGCCAGCCAGTTCCAGGTAGTAAGCAAGAGGATGCTAAAAATAAAATACTGTTTTAAAAAAGGAAGGCGTGTTAGGCAGCGGACAGCAGGCACTCTTCTGCGGGTATGATTTTCGCCGTCCACAGTTTTTATCACCAGCACAGTTTGAGAAGCAGAGCCCTGAAGAAATGCAGCAAAGGTGAATTGATATCCAAAAAGAAAAGCTAAATAAGTAGGAATGAGCCACTGGTGGGGAGGGGCCAGCGTTGTGCTAGGAAGATCTGCGGTGACATTGTCGTTTGTCGTCTAATTCTGACAGCAGATGAGCTCTTAATTATGTGACAAAATATGATGTAAGGCGTGTGGGATTGGCTGTTTGTGAGAACGCTGAACTAAAGCAGGTTGGATCAGAGTTCTCAGTTTCTCTTTCAAAGGAATTTTGAAAAGTAGAATTGGAGGGAAGAAATGAGATCCTGATTTAACTGCAGGTCTTTTTTTTTTTTTTTTTTTAATTTGCTTTTTTATTTTAATATATTGTGGAAGTCTTCACATGTACACATAGCACCACACAATGATTTTAATGAGTACACAGTAGTCCTTCACACGGCTGAATAATAATTTAACTGGTTTCTATTGAACACATTTGGATTGTTCCTAATTTTTTTGCAATTTTAAATAATATTACAACAAACATCTCTACATGCACATTTTTGTCCCCATCTATGACTGTTTCCTTAGAGAAACTCCTAGGAGAAGGAATTTGGGTAAAAAAAAATATGCACTTTTTCAAAGCCAAGCCTGTGTTGTTTTGTTCATTTGCAAATAACAGCTTTATTGAAATAGCTCACATATCATAAAATTCACCATTTAAAGTGTACAATTCAGTGGATTTTAGTATATTCAGTATTTAGTATGATCGACACCATCATCTAATTCCAGAACATTTTCATCACTCAGAAAGGAAACCTCATGTGCATCAGCAGCCACGCCCCTTCTCCCCAATGCCCCTTCTCCCCAATGCCCCTTCTCCCCAATGCCCCAGCCTCAGGCAACGACCAATATGCTTTATGTCTCCATGGATTTGCCTGTTACGTACATTTCATATAAATGGAATCATATAGTACGTGGTCTTTTGTGTCTGGCTTCTACCATTTAGCAAAATCTTTTCAAGGTTCATCCGTCTGGACGGGACGTGTCGGCACTTCACCCCTTTTTATAGCTGAATAATATTCCACTCTGTGGGTGTGCCACATGTTGGTTATCTATCAATTAGTCGATGGGCGTTTCAGTGATTTCTACATTTTGGATGTTATGATTAATGCTACTATGAATACTTGTATACAAGTTTTTGTGTGGGGATTTGTTTTCAGTCCTCTTGAGTATATGCCAAGCAGCAGAAGTGCTGGATTCACAACCCAGATGAGAGCTGTCAGGATTAGGGGACACATCCTGTCCCTCTGTCTGCCTGTCTGTCTCTTCTTCAGACTCCTTTCTCCTTCACTTTCCTTCTCCTTGTTTTTCTCTGTAGATTCAAACCGTCTCTCATCTTGGTTTCTCTCTGTGCATTGCTTCATTCTTTTATTTATTTCAGAGGATGGACTTATATTTCTTCCCTAGATGCATAAATAAATAAATACTAACATATTGTTTTTTTTTTTTTTTAAATATAGCTGGTAGATAGGTAGGTAGCCAGATAGATACGTAATTTGTAAATTACAAGGAATAACTGAAAAGACGTATGAAAAAAAGTAAATATACCAAACCATTGGCAGTAGATTAATGGGGTAAAGGGAGGTTTTATTTTCTTTTTTATACTTCTCACACTTTCTGTAGTCGATAAGTATTAATATGTTTATAAACAGAAATAATAGCTATTATTTTCAAAATAAGACATGAAATTCTTTGAGTAGAATTTTACTTCTAGAGCTGGTGCAGTTTTGCTTCGTAAAATACCTAACCTTCTTAACGTAGTATTCAGTTCCATCCCTGATGTAATTAAAATAGCAACAACAGGACCCATAGTAGACAGTGTCCATTGAGCTCTTGTCTTGTGCTGAGTAGTCTATTAAGAGTTTTTCGTGAATCGTCTCGTTCAGTTCTCCCCACTAAAATACCAGGCAACAGTCTCATTTCATAGATCGGGAGGCTGAGGTGTGATGCGCAGAATCTCACGCAGTCGCTCGCTGGGCTCTGACCCCAGGGCCGGCGCTCGCGACTGCTCCGCTAGGCCGACCGACGTGCTTCCCAAATCCCTGTGCGGACGTCCTCCCGAGTCCAGGCCCGGCACATGCCATCGCTCAGCCACGGCGGCGCCTCCTCGTTCCCCGCACGTGGCTTGCGTGCTGTGCTCTTCGCTGTGCGTTTCTTCTGTGAGCTCCCCAGGGCTACGAGGCTCCGGCTCAAAATTCCCGTTCTCTGAGACGCTCCCCCATCTCGATGAAAATGAGGATTTCCCTTATTTTGTCACAGTTTAAATTTGCTTTTGTTTACTGTATTTCTCTTGTTCCAACACGTATTATCACTCATGGCTTATGTGTGCCTAGATAGTAAGCGACTTGAAGGTGGAAAATATGGCCTATTTGCTTTGAATATTCGATAATACAGTTTGCATATCAAAAGGCCAATATTTGATGAAATAAACCTCACTGAGTGACTGAAGGAGTAATTTACTACTTACTCTGTGTGTGCTGGTTTTATTCCAAACATTGGAATAAAATCAGAGAATTGTTTAGTTGATAAAAAATCCTACCCCTAAAGGGGATACGTTTTGTCAGATCAGTGACTTCACGCCTGAGATTATTCATAAGAGAGCTGATATTTAAGGAAGATTAGAGTGTGTCTTTTGACTTGGCCTCTCTCTTTGCTGACCACTTTTCATCTTTGATTAGTACATATTAGATGCAGTCAGGTTCATATCACTACTAAGATTCGTATAAGTTCTAGGAAAAAATTAAGGACCAGGATAGCGTGAGGTAACGTTTTGCCCCCATGTAATATTTTAATGCGGAATTTCTTGGTATATATATATTTGCTTTTATATGGATTCTTTTGTAAAGATGGGCTAATGAAAGTTTTCAGTTTATAGCTAAGCCAAAGATCAAGGCAGTGGTTTCTGAGCAAGAGAAAGCAAAAACTTTTTGTCAGTAAAATATGTAGGCATCTAGTTGTATTGCACCATCTCGAAGTGAAAGGGTCGTTTGAATTTTCATGAATAGCTTCTGTTACTGTTTTGTGACTTCCCCTAGATGGGAGAACAAAGACCTTTGTCATTCTCACCCTATTCTCTCCCTTCATTGATGGCAAGTACAGGAGGCCCGGAGACAAGTTCTCTGTCTGATCTCTTAGTGATGGTTCATGGAGTTCTTCTTTCTAACGTAAGGAAGATGTTTTCAACAATGAAAGCCACTTACAACAACCAGCAAGGATGGCAGAGGAAATGGGAGCTTCTCATAGGGATTACCTACGATGCTGCCACTGTTGAATCTTTAGTGTTAAATCTTAAAATTATCTTCACTCCCTGTTGTCATTCTACTATATTTTAATAGGACTGTTTTTGGGGGGAGGGTAGGGGTGGAGGATGTGCTCTAATCTTTGGTCTTCGGACTGTCTTTAGAAATAAGTCGATCAGACGATCAGGCGGGGGAAGTACGGGGCACTTTCTAGGTGCTCGCTACATCCTTCCTTTTGGGAGTTACCGCTTCATTTATTACCTCTCCGTACGCTCTGTTCAGGCCTGACCCCCTGGAGTTCCGCCTCTTCATCAGTCCGTTTCTGATTCAGGACGCCGGAGAGGGTAGACTTTCTGGGTAGTTACAAGGAATGCTCTCATCAAGTTGAATGCGCGTGGATAATCGAGCAGACTTTGCCTGAGAATTCGGGTGTTGTCCGTCTGTGGCATTTACTGGCCCCTGAGCACGTGTGGAGCATCTTTCAAGCAGTCATGAGAAGGAAACAGCACCCCTGTGGGCACCTGCCAGTCTCCTCGATTTTAAATGTGTAAGTAGCCATCCGTACCACTACGTGTAGTAATGAGGGCGCTTTTGGCTGCCGTTGAAGCATCCCTATTTCAGCTAGTTTAGGTCAAACTAACTTAAGTTAAACTTACGTTAGAACTACCTCGCTGCATAGGCTAGGGTGACGTAGTCTTACATGCTGTAATACGGGCAGAGGGGCAACCGGACCTCTGAGGAAAGTGGGCCTTGGACTCAAATACTGCTAGAAGATTCTTTCTCTCTTCGCCCTTGTGTCCCTTTTTTTGGAGTTTTGGGTTTCTTCCCTCTCACTGCAGACCTGCTTCCTTTACATGTCCAGCCGCAAAGAACTTCACCTCTCAATTTTGCCACCAGAGACGGTTCCTTTCTCTTAGTTCCAGTTTGAAAAATTTGGGAGGAAGGTTTCTGACCAGCCTTAGTTGGGCTATATGCTTATCTCTACGCAGTATTCTCTGTGACTCTTATCTCTCTTCCCCCAGAATTAGAGGGCGGGGGACAGGGAGAAGCTCCCCAGGAAAAGGAAGGGGTCCACTGCACTTAATAACGTTAGACACGGTTGACAGTGCTGCATGCCAGGCCCTGAGCTGAATAAGCACTTTACCTGCAGCATCACTTTAATTTCTTACAGTCAGCTTGTGAGCAGGTACTGTTTCCTGCTTTTACAGATCAAAAGGAAGCAGGTGACTTCACTTCCTGTGGTTAGCACAGGTTGCGAGTGGCAGAGCCGGGGCCGGAGGCCACATTTGTCCCAAGCTTGGGTTTTGAAGCACTCACCGCGCTGAGTGTCCTGTCACCCAGCGAGACCGGGCAGCATGCCTGGAGCATGCCCGGGAGCTCCCTCTAGCACAGCGTGGGCGCCGCCTGCAGGGCTCGCTTCCTGGGTGCACAGCCACAGCGCCGTGGCCAGGATGCCGCTGGCTGCTGTGTGTCCTGGATGGAAGTGTTGGGAGTCACACAGGGCGAGCCCTGGAGTCCGGGGCCGGCCCGAGCCAGGTCCTCGCTGCCGTCGTCTGAACTGTGCGTCTGCTTCAGCAGAGCTCGAAGCCCTGTGACCCACCATCTGCCACAGCCAGTCACACCTCACTCTCGCAGACTCGGCCTTTTTCAGTCCTTTCAGATATTTGCGGGTCTTTGAGGCGGGGCTCTTCCCATTGGCCCCTCCCTCCGGTGGGCGTCTCTGTCCCAGATCCCCGCCTCTGGCGTCCTGTCCCAGACTGTCATTCGGCTGCAGTACTTCATCTGCAGGAACCCTCCCATTTCTTGTCGCGTTTCCTGCCATTCGTTCGTAAGCAGATGTGGCCTCCTTCCACCTCTGCCCAGACCTCCTCTTCCACTCCCCTCTGTAGCTTAAATCTGATCCCCGTCCTGGACCCGATTGTATCCATGACCCGTCTGCTTGGAGACCACTCACCCCTCCGCCTCTTAGGGCTGGGGGTGCGTGTGCACACACGTGCGTGCATGTGAGGGTCCACGGGGGTCGCGTTCTTGCACCTCCCGGCTTCCCGATACCAGTTCCAAGCCACTAATTTTGTATTATCCCATAAGGCACATCCCACCCCCCCACCCCCCACCTTCCCACTTCACTATTGCCTACCTACTTCTCGGTAGAGTTGAGACTCGATTATCGGGTGTATAATATCCTTTTCCTCCCTAACTGCTGCTAACCTTTTGAGAGATTTCCACTTATAAGTATAAAACTAACCCCGAATTACTACATGTCCTTAAATGAAAACCACTCTCACTTCTGGTCGCTTTCGGAAGCCTGGTCCTGGGGCTGCTCGGTGATCGCGCTGGTCCCCGCGGCTGTTGGGCCCTGGAAACCTCGAGCTTCCGCACCCGGCCTCGTGCCGTGACGCCTGTCTGCCTGGCGATCTGGAAATGGCATTCGGATCTCTGCAGCCGGTTCTCTCCTGCTGGTCCCCATCTCTCCCCCTTTCCGCCTCCCACGGCGGACCCTCCGCTGCTCAGTCACCCTGATGCGCTCGCTCGCGTCTTCCCGCGCAGCCGTGCGGTCAGGACCCTGGACAGCGCCGCGGGCTCCGTTCTCGCCCTTGTCTGCAGGATGTTCCCCGAGGAAGTCACGCCGCGGCGATGCTGGTGCCCACACGTCAACGCAGAGCGTCATGCGTCCGCTGGGTCTTCGGCAGCGCCCTTCCGTCCTTGTATTTGTCCCAAGTCAGCTTTTTATCCCATTATTTTCAGGGATAGTGTCAAAGTTTAGCACTCACTTCAACATTCCCTCTCAGTTGCTGAATGTTCTTAGGAAAATGTCATTGCTTCTTCGAACCTTTAGCTATGAACTCCCATGATTTCCCAACCTCTCAACCTTCTAATGTATCTTGGTCCACATGCATCAGTCACTCTCTTTTATAGTGTTAAAAGATGAAATGTTTTCTTTTTGCCAATCTCTCTTTCTTTCTTCAAATTCGTCCACTTCTGTATTCCGAGGAAATTTGTCCCTAGAAGCCTTTCCTCCCATTGCATCCTGCAAGTGACGTGTTTCCACAAATTTCATAGACGTACTCGATTCTTACTCATCCTGAAACAGTCGGAACCACAGACCTCCCTCTGTGTACTCAATCTTCCCATCTCTTTCCTCCCCATATACGTTCCTCAGAAGAGCTGTCCACATTCAACCACAGCCACGTCATCACCTCCACATACCTTTCCAGCTCACTTCTCTCCGGCCTCTGCGGTAGCCATGCTACCCAAACTCCCCCTGTAGCTCATCCGTCCCCTCCCGTTCGGCTCTCACACACCAGCGCCTCCTAGTCATGCTCCTCCTCTCCCGCACATTCTGTCTGCTTTCACCGCGAGCGAGTGCACCTCTTAAATATTTATCCCAGGTTAGTTCTTTCGCCTGCTGTTTGTTCTTCCTGGGCTCTCTTAGATGATACAATCACCTCTACTTACATACTCGTTACTCTCAAATGGATACCACTGCTCCTGCAAGTAAATGTTTTCCTCCTTACCTGTCTTTAACTATTCATCACACTTTCTGATACATATCTTGACACGCACGAGCCCTGGCACCTCTTACTCTCTATGTATAAATCTGATCTCTTAAGCTTGTCCCTGAACTGGCTTTTCTTCCTTTTTTTTTTTTTTTTTCCAGTTGTAGTAGCACTGTCCATTTACCCAGAGAAAATAAGGGTCTTTTCTTCTCTTTCTGTCTGCATTCTGCATTCACCCTGTCACCAAATCCTGCTGATTTTACCCCTAAATTTCCTTCAGTTGTGTTTTCTGTTGAGTCTCCATCGTCTTGCGCCATGGTTGCTGCGGTTGTGCCTGACTTCCTCGCTCCGAATTTTATCTCTTCCAGTTCATCTTCTAGATCATCTCGTGTAAAAAAAAAAAAAAAAAAAAAAAAAAAAATCTCAATTTGTTTCTTATCATAAGTAGAAATGTATTCTAAGCTCCTCTGAATTCAGGTCCTCCCATAACCTGGCTCTTATATCCAAGGGGACTCCTTACAAGGCACATTTTGCCCCAGCCATGTAAAAATTTTGTTCTGCAAGCCCCATCCTGGTTTTTCTCTCTTCTACATCTTTGCCGATTCCATCTGGACAGTCGGAGAGCTGGCCTCCTCCAACACATGGTCAGATGCACGCTTTTCTGTGGCAAGGCTGCCTCCGCTGTTCACCCTTTGATCCTCAGTTCACATAGTCCCTCTTGTAGGGAATCCATTCCCTGCCAAGAGAAGCTGGGACGGATGCCCTGCCCTGGGTCCCTGATGCAGAATAATAGATCAAAATGTGTTATTGAATAAGCAGATGAATGGATTTTGAGTAGAGATTTGATGGATAGGAAAGTAAAACTGCAAAGTGTTTAAACACAACAGCACTGTCTGTACAGTTGAGGATGCACAGACTTGGACAAATGAACAAGGTTATGCTTTGGTTCTTAATCGAGACGATTAGCCGTAATCCACGGCTAACTGGGTCAGAGATATCTGCTCTCGTTTATGTAGAGACCGATGTGCGAGTATGAGCCGTGAGGAGAAATCAATCACCGTTTCCGGAAAGCAGAGCTCACAACGTGTCAATGGTGGGAGTGCTTAATATTGTTTTTCTTGGTGGTATATTTATCATTGCTGTTGTTCAGAAAAAAAAAAAAAACGCAAATGATTTCCCTTGAGCTACCCACAAAACACAATGGAATAGATCAGAATTCGAAACATATATCGCTCCACACCTGCAGAAATTAGGCATGCTGAAACTATAGAAGTACCTAGAATCGTAAGCAGCATGTGGTGTGTGTTAACTACGTGCAAAGCGCCGAGATGTGGTCAGCGTACGTGCAGTTTCGTTCCCGCGATACTGTGAGACGGTGAGGATTCTTCCTGTTTTCACAGAAGAGGAAACTGAGGTTCAGAGAAGCTGGTTAACTTTTGCAATTCCAGAGGGAGTGAGGAGCTAGGGATGGAATACAAGTCAGATCCCAAAGCCAGCACTCTTCAAATCGTATTTTCTTCCCTTCAAATATCATCCGATGCCCTCATCCTTCTTTTCATCGCATGTTATACGGCACAATTTTTTCCTCCTGTGTTCACTTATTTGTAACCAAATTCACACAACACATTCACAGGAGAATGCTAACAGTAATTTGACTGTACCTCACTATTCTCACTTCAGAATCTTTGACTATATTCCCATCTTCCTAATTGGATGATTTCGACATAGCGTGAAAATATCTATAAACTATTATCCTACAAGACCAGCATTGTATCACTTCAAATAATTTTTTTTTATTTTCGTGTTGGTTTTCATTCTAAGATAGTCATCTGTATTTGACTGCCTTGTAGCGTCAATATTTAAGATGAATAACAATTGTATTACTCTATTAGAGAAGCCAGCTGTCTGTTTGTTGTCCTGAAAATATATACATAAATGGATAACTAGATGACATACATAAAACTTCAGCATTGTTATACAGAAAACTACTTTACTGTTTTTTAAAATACATTTGAGACTATAAAAAGGCAAAATGTACCTACTTTCCTAACAGCAGAATTTCAAAGCTTTATCTAAAATGATTGCTCTCCAGAAAACTGGGAATAGGCATAAACAGAAAAAGAATAACACGAGCATAGGTTTTTAAGGTAAGGAACTATTTTAAAATACATTTGAATAAAAAAACTAATGTGTCTTTCTTGTGAAGTCCCATATCTTTCTACTCCATAGACATTATGCAGAAAACGAGTGAATTAGCCCTCACCATAAACAGTACTCCTCACATCCTTAACCTTTTATGAAGGGTACGTTTCGCTGCAACAATGCAATGAATATTCAGTGCTTTGGCTATTTCGGACTCTGGGGGTGCTCCCCAGCTGGATCGTGCTCACCACAGCCGATGGGTGGGCTGCAGGGTGGGGAGAAGCCGGGCTGGCTGGAGGGGCTGCACCGATGGCTTCCACGTAGTTCCCATTACTAAGGAAACCGCTCGTTTGTCTGAACACGCTCTGAATAGACGTCTCATTTGAAGTCTGGTGCTCAAACCATGAGGACTGCATTATGGAGCCGAGAAAGAAATGAGAGGAACAAAAAAAAAAATGCTTGAAAATGACACCAAGCATCCACAAAGCGTCCTACTGTAATAACATTCTAGGAGACAGAAGGCGCATTTATTTTTGCCGCGTTCCAAGTTATTTTGGTGTTATAAAAGCAAATTCCTTTGCCTGCCCACGTAATCAAAATAAGCAAAGCAGATGTTCTTCTGACCTATTCTTAATTCCTGCTCTTGTTGGGGTCTCCCTCAGAAGTGTGGCATACAGCAGGGGGAGAACAAAATATTGGATTCTCGTATTAATCTAGATTAGCTTCTTAACTACATGGCATAGTGCTATCTCTGTGCTAATAAAAAAAAAAGGCACATGTTCAGAATCAGACCTGATTTGCAGCCTCCAAATTGTCAATTCAGACTCAGAGTGAGAAAATACTGCTTCTGGAAGGTTCCTGCTCTGTTCTCTAGCTCCTGCCAGCCTACAGCAGAGAAAGTAACTCCTGATGAAAAATCAGGTGAGCTTTCTTTTTTCCTTACCATGGAAAGCAGTTTTTGTGGGACTTTGATTGATTACAATATAATCTTTATCACTACTCTCGCTATTCTTCCATATGAGCAATTGACATTTTCTCAATGTGCATACAGAGCTGTGCTGATGCCCAGTCAGAGGCTGCCACCGCCACGTCCATAAAGTCAGGAGCTGCCACTACCTCCATTGTGAGCACCTGAAATCCTTCCCGCAAACAAGACATGTGCCAATACATCAGTTACATTACACAAAAGAAATTAATGCGCACGTATAGATGCCTTGCTGTCTTGCGATTTTGCTGACACTCGTAGCAGCTGGGTGACTTGTCTACGCGAGGGTCGGTGACTGAGCTTCGTCACTGGACTCCTGGCCTGGGCCTTGAGCTCTGCCCTGTGTATAGTTGCGGAGGCCACGCAGGTCTCTCCTTGGGCCACCCATCTTACCAAGCGGTGGCAAAAAGTCTAAAACCTAGAGACAAGTGCAGTGAGCAAGCACATGCTTATTTCCTTCGTGGATTCTTAAAGATCAATAGTGTAAAATTAATAGGAAGCATACAAAACCAATGGTGTTGTCAGAAAGTCTTGTTTCTCAAAATGTTTTCCTTTTTCCTGGTGTTCTCCTATGTGTATTGGTGGCCATGCATTTTTAATACACATGTATATCAGGTGGCTTTTTTTTTTTCAGGTTTCCTGCCTGATCAAGTGTAAAAAATGCCATTAAACTAAGTCATTCTCTGGAATTTATTGCATCCAAATGCCACTTGAAAAGCATACACTGCTAGTGAGGCTGCAAAGTAGTACAGCCACTATGGAAAACAGTATACAGGTTCCTCGAAAAACTAAGAATTGATCTACCATACGATCCAGCAAACCCTCTACTGGGTATTTACCACAAAGACTTGAAAACTCATATCCAAAAAGATATTTGTGCACCGATGTTCATGGCAGCATTATTCACAGTGGCCAAGACATGGAAGAAACCAAAGTGTCCTATGATAGATGATTGGCTAAAGAAGCTGTGGCACATATATACAATGGAATATTACTCAGCCGTAAGAAGAGGTGAAATGCTGCCATTTGTGACAACTTGGATGGACCTCGAGATAATCATGCTAAGAGAAATAACACATGACATCACTTATATGTGAGATATAAACCTAAAAGCAACAAATGAGCAGGACAAACAGAGACTCATGGACAGGGAATATAGACTTAGTGGTTACTAGACAGTAGGGGGTGAGGGGAGGGAGGAGGTAGATGGGGTAAAGGGGGTCAAATATGTGATGACAGAAAGAAATCTAACTATGGGAGGTGAACACAGTGTGTGTGTGTGTGTGTGTGTGTGTGTGTGTGTGTGTGTGTGTGTGTGTATGCCTTACTGCTGAAAAAAAAAAGGTACTTCTTGGTATAAATTAGTAGTTGATAGATGGTCACGGGGATGGAGAATATGGCAGGGAACACAGTCAGCGGTAATGTAGTGGCTATGTGTAGAGCCAGAGGGAAGATAGAGTAATTGGGGTGATTATTTCATAAACTATATAAATGTCTAACCAATGTACACCAATGTACTGTAGACTTGAAACTAATAAAATAAAATAAAATGCTAAAAAATAAAGAAGAAACAAAAAGGACCTAGATTTGAAAGAAAGGTCATGGAAGGCGTGGCTACTTAGCCTGTGGGCGACATCTCACTAGCTCAGGTGATGAGCCTTCTGTTCCTGTCGGCGGCTTCCCATCTGATACGCCTTCCAAGTATTTACTTAAGAGTGTGTGTTTAGCGTTTTAGCCATTACGGCTGCCGACAAGAGAGTTCTAATACCGAGACTTACTACGAAGTTTCTGTTTTCAAAACGAGTATCTGCTAGGCCGCTTGCTGGTCATCCCGTCATGGTTTGGCAGGGGTCAGGATGTGTGGGAGTCCATATTCTTGGTGCTCAGCACGAAGCCGGGCATGCAGTAAACATTCCAGGGAGGAGACCGAACCCGATCGTCTGACAGGAGAAAAATAGAGCAAGCTCAGCATTTATAAGTGACCCTTAGCCAGGCTTAACTGAGTATTAAATGATGGAACTATCAAATGTTTAACTTGATTTAACAGTTAGCTAGTAAAGTCTAATTTTCCACATTCCTTCGATCACCTATAGCTCGTTTTAAAATATTCTTTGTATGCATATGAGAGTGGTAAAATTGCATTGAAAGGATTGAGTCAAATCTGTCTGTCAAACAGCCTTTGCTTTGTTTTAGGCCTGTGCGGTTATATTTGTATTTCGTTCTTTTAATGGGAGAATTCTCAAAATGTCTCCAGGTACCATGAATCATCAGATACTCATTATAATTCTGTTTCTGCCTACAGCAACAGTATCTGCAGCCTGTTGTAACAATCATACATTTCAATTAACACCAAGCCTCATCTGATTTGGAGAAATAAGTCCTGTTTAGAAGACCTAAATTTGTTAGTAGACCAAAGAGATTATAGTTTGAACAAGAATGGAGAATTTACAGTTATTAGTCAATTTATTAGTATAGCTCTATGAGTCTCTAAAGTTAGAAGCTCATTTAGTATTTTTTCAGGGCGGGGGAAGTTACGGCCTTTAATATGTATTCTCAAGCATACATATATTTCGAACTACAAAGTATCTCATATATGATTTAGAACATTGTTTTAAGGCCCAAGTCAAAATTTACTCTTCTAAGACAAGATGGAATTATAAAAATGATGAGAATTTAGCAAATTTAAATATGTGTACATATCCATCCATACAGTATTGTATTTAGAAAGAGTGAGTTTAGAAAAAAATGTCAGATTTAACTCAATGAAACTTGTATTGATTTCTTTATTCCTTTAATATTATTTTACTAAATAAATCTGGACTTAAAAATGTTTATTAACAAAATAGCTCTAGTTTATTGTAGAAAATGTAAAAATTCAGAAAGGATCAAGAAGGGAGGAAAGAGCAGATGGCCACCAAAGGAAGCATGGTATACAATTCGGTTGTACCTTTTCCTGGTACATTTTCTGTCCTTACATAAAATATTCCAAATTTTAAACATTACATCATAAAAATAAAAGAATCTTCATTATGTGTAGCACATATAGTAATATCATACGGATGACCCATTCCCCAAATATCGAACATTAAAAGAAAATCTTTTTTCAGTTTTTATATTGTAAATAATGCTATAGTAAACATCATAGAGTAGGATTGCTGTAAGTAGCTTTCTAGACTGAAGGAGTTGGGCATTTTCTGACTCCTGGTATGTTTTACAACCAGTTTTTCTAAAACCTCATACCAAATTCATACAGCCGTCTATGAATCTCTTTCTTGTCTTGCCTGTGCCAGCATTTATTCATTCATTCATTCATTCATTTGATCGAGAAATGTGTTCCAACACCAAGGGCTTGTTCTAGGTGCTGGAAATATAAAGGTGAATTGTAAAGTCACTGTTTTCAGAAATTTTATTTGTCAGGATATAGAAGATAGGGGATAAATAGGCAATGATAAACTTGCAGGTAGATAATAAGAGATTGGCATATATTGATTTGAAAATTTTAAGCAAAGTAATAGCATAGTGAATAACAGCGAGGGATAATTGACATGCAGTATTAAAGAGGTTCCCCCTGTGAAGGTGACATTCGATCCCGGACCTCGATGTTGAAAGAAGACCCAGGCCATGATCCAAGGGCAGAATGTTCCAGGTGGAATAGCAGTGCATGCGAAGGTCCTAAGGCAAGAAGGAGATTAGCATGTCCTAGGGACAGAAGAAGGCCAGTGTGGTGGGACATGAGGCCTGAATGGTGACCAGGGCCGACATCATCCATGGTCTTGCAAACCACGCAAAGGAATTGAATGTTAATTGTCATGGGCAGCCATTGAATGGTTTCTTAAGTAGAGGAGAGTCGTTATATTGTTCTTGTTCACAATTTTAAAAACCACTAGACTGCTGTATCAAGAAGCGGTTTGAGGAACAGAGAGTTACAGAGAGAAACAAATGCTTGTGGCTGAACTTCCACGGTTGCTGAATGGATGGGTGAGAGATGGTACAATTCCAGAGATGTTTTAAATGTAGATCTAAGAGGACTGTAGATCTAAGGGATACAGGGAGAGATGATGTCAGCAAGACCCCTACGTTGTGCTACAACCGTTTGAGGCGTGGACGGGGGTGCTATTGAGATGTGGGATTCTGAGAAGAGAGCGGTCTTCTGCCCAGTGCTTCTCCGACTTGCGAATCACCCAAGGATCTTGCTGAAATGCGAATTCTCATTCATTTGGGCTGGAGTTTCGCCTGCGGTTCTGCATCACCACCAGCGCCCACGTGGTGTTGATGCTGCTGGTGGTCCACAGACCACATTTTGAGTAGCAAAAGGCAGTAGGTGTAGGGTATACACGGGATCATCGTGGAGCCAGTGGACCCCTCCCACCAACGTCATGGTGGGGAGAGCTACCGCAAGAACCGAGTGTATTTCGTGCTAGAGAGAAATTAAATATTATTGGAAGGATGTCTCAAATTATCAGAGTAGGACAAGTGAAAACTAGATAGGATATTTCGTTCATATGATTTTTTTACAGCTAGCAAGTAAATAGCTGGGGAGAACAATTAGATTGACTGTAAATAAAAGGAAAACATTACTTTTTTTTTTTTCCTCCGTGAATTCCACAATAGCGAGTGAAGTTTGGTTTGCCTTTTAGTCAGTGATGGCCACATGACATTACAGATGTATGAGGATGGAACCCAGAGGAGAGATCAGAGCTGAGATATAAATTTAGAAGTTATCAGACATCTGTAGATGAAACCTCCTGAGGGAAGAGTGTACAGGGGGACAGTGAGGTCTGGAGGTCTGACCTGAGGTGCTCCCTCATTTAATGTAACCCCAAGTGATAAAGCTGCCGGAGCTGGAGGAGAAGCAGCACCCCGCAGGAAGGGAGCCCCAGTGGTCCGTGTCTCGGAAGGCCGGAGATGAGGGATACTGACCAGCAAATTTGGCAACTGCCAATGTAGATTTACGATGTATGTTAATAAAACCGTTAAGAGTTCGAAACCAAACTATTTAAAACTATAACTAGATTTTCCTGCTCCCATTGCCGTCAACCCTCTTGGGGACTGTTTCCTGAATGCCATCGTCTCCACTCTCCGGCTTCCTGGGACGTCGTCCTCTCTGTGTGGGCCCTGGTCTCTGTCACCCCACTGGATGGTTCTCATCCGTCAGCGGCGTGGCGCCGAACTCCCCACAGTTTCTTTTTTTAAAGATTCTATACAAATCGATTTTCTCTCAAGATTTGCAGTGTTTCTGTGTTTTTCAATTTACAGCACGAAGTACTGCAAAACCATCCTCATTGCTGAGGTTTGATAGGTGATTGCAGTCGTGGCCAGAAGCAGAAGTGGAAGGAGCAACAGGCATTCAGATGTTTCCAGAAAGGAAAAAATAAATAAATAAGAAAACCTGGGACTCCGTCACCCTCTCCTTTTGTAATCAAGCCACATTAGCAAGGACGCTGGAATGTCGTCTTCCAGACACCCAGGGGTCTGCATGGGTGACATCTCTGTGAGCCAACACCCTGTTCTGTTAGCTGGCAGGGGAACAGGCATGTAGGCAGAACTACGTCGAAAAATGAGAGGAATGAAAATAGGCTTCACGTGCCCGTGTGTGTAACTGGGTCTCGCTCCAAACCTCAGGGAATAACGCTCTTGCAGCTTTGCTAGAATTAATCCTTGTCTGAAAGATTATTGCAAGTGTAGTGTTTATGAAAGGCAAATTCGTGTTCTATAAATTCCCTCAGACATTTCAAGTGGTGATCAGCTAAAAAGAAAGACCCTGAACTATGTGAAGGGGCATGACGGTGGGTGCAAAGGTCACAGGTCAGGGAGCGAACAGACCAGGTTTATCTCAGTTTAATGTATTAGTTCAGGGAGGTCATTTAACCTTCCTGGAGCTCGCTGCTTTATCTGCCAAGTGAGAGGATTAAACCTGTTTGTCTCTGAGGTCCCTTCTAGCTCTGATGTTTTATGAGACCATAGTTTCAATAGTCAAAATCACTAGGTAGAATCCAGGAAGCGTTTTCTGCACACAGGTGATTTCCATTTGATGAATGTTCAGAGCTTTGACATTGTCCTAGGTCCTAAGACAGGCCGACAGATGGAGAGGAAGAAATTACAGGCCAGGCCAGTAGACACAGAAGTCCTTACGCATAGCAACAGTTCTCAAAAGGTTAATAATTAAAGGAGTTTTGCTGTCTGGGCTGTTAGAAATAAGTATTATCTTTCCGAGCGACAATTGGTAGCACAGCTAAGGAGACATGTAAGGGAGCAAACGACACTTCACAGAAGATGCCTCTCAAGAGAGGGGCCAGAATCCTACGCATCTGAGATTCCTAACAATGGACCCAAAATAGAAAAGTGAGGCCACGAGGAAGAACGTGGCACCGGCAGGCAATTCGACTTGATAAGCAAATGCGATTTCTCATTTCTATTTGCCATGTTTTTAAGAGGAAAAAGGCAATTAAGAGAGAAAGTTGGCTGAGGACACAGTCTTGAATTCATACACACATATAGGCTTGAATGAAAATAAACTTATCTCAGAAACAAAATTTTTAAAAATTTAGATCTTAATTTTGGAAAAAAAAAACAACACCCAAACTTGTAGTAGAGTTGCAAAAATAGTGCAGTGAATTCCGGAAAACCCTCAGCAATTGATAACATTTTGGCACATTTTCTTTTTTTCTCTCTAGTTTTTTGTACTGACTAATCTGCTTTCTGTGTCTGTGGATATACCTGTTCTAGATATTTTGTATAAAAGGACACATAAAATACGTGATTTTGGGTCTCGGTTCTTTTACTTGGCAAAATGTTTTCTAGATTCATCCACGTTGTAGCCTATATCAGTGCTTATTCCTTTTTATGACTGAATAATATTCCACTGTATGCATATACCACATTTTGTTTATCCATTTATCTGCTTACAGACATTTGGGTTCTTCCTGCCTTTTGGCTGTTGCGAATAATGCTGTGTGAACATTCAGGCACAAATATTTGTTCAAATAGTTTCAGTTTTGGGGGTCATACACCTAGGAAGGGAATTGCTGGGTTATATGGTAATTCTACGTTTAACGTTTCGAGTAACTACCGAACTTTTTGCCACAGTGGCTGCACTAGTTTACATTCTTGTATGTGAGGGTTACAGTTTCTCTATATCCTTATCAACATTTGTTACTTTCCATGTTTTTTGATTATCACCATTCTAGTAGTTATGCAGTGGTATTTTATAATTTCAATTTGCATTTCTTTAATGTATAACTATGTTAAACATCTTATCATGTGCTTGCTGACCATTTCTCTATCTTCTTTGGAGAAAAATCTACATATTCAAGTTCTTTGCCCATTTTCGAAGAGTTATTTGGTTTTTTGTTGTTAGGTTGTAAGAATTCTTTATCTGTTATAAATTTTTAGTAACACATAACATCATGTTACTTAAAAATTAAAAAGTACACGTTTTTAAAGTCACGCTTTTTTTTCTGATCTGGAATTTAAGTCGAGAGACTTAACAATGGTGTTAAGAAAAATATTAAATAAGTAACCATTTTCAATTGCTTAACTGGTTTGAAGATATGCCCATATATATATATATATATATATATATATATATATATATATATATATATATAAAACCAAGAGCTGTAGGTTTGTTCTGTCTTTAAGTGCATCGGGGTCGGTTAAAATTTCACGTGCTGTATCTGTGTCCAAGCACCTTTGGCACGGTTGTCATGGTGGAACAGAGTTTTGGGGTTCCCCCGGTGAGTCAGCGGTCCAAACTCACCAGGGAAGACTTGGTATTTCTCGGCCAAGGCTCAATCTGGCAGACT
Source organism: Eidolon dupreanum (assembly GCA_028627145.1). Classification (NCBI taxonomy): domain Eukaryota; kingdom Metazoa; phylum Chordata; class Mammalia; order Chiroptera; family Pteropodidae; genus Eidolon; species Eidolon dupreanum. Next base: position 2,481,414 of record CM053514.1, read on the forward strand.
TGTAAAGTCTAATTTGCAAAAACTTCACCTGCCTAGGTTTTTACCAATCCTCCCTGTCTTCATAATCAAAGATTGTCCAATCAGCAGCTACCTTCTAGACAGATAACATTTCTATATAACCAAAACAAATACAGAAAATCTCTCTCCATCCATTATCTTCTTATATAACTACTTCTCTAGTCTCCGTCGGCTGAGTACTAATTGCTCTTTGCTCTGCCCCTCTCAAAGGTCCAGCCGTGGGGTGTGCGGCTTCCAGCTCTGGAGGAATGCTCTGCAGTGAGTGTGTTGGATTGCTGGCGTTTTCAGATGCAAACGCTTCCTTGTGAGGAGGCGTCTGCAGCTCTTTACAGTTTTGTGGCTCTCAGTATTTTTTTTTTTTTTCCCAGTGCAGTTCAGAGCTTTCTTTTCATTAGACTTCTTTGGACTTTACACATTGGAAGGTGTCTTTCTCACTATGGTTTTACATCTAGTCCTGTATTTCCTGACAAAAATGTGAACTACTTTTGCCAAAAACTGTTTCCCTTTCAACCTATAAATCTGTGTGGCGAGGTTCTGTGTAATATTTCCCACCTCCGTTGTGTTGTATATGGACTATTTTTGGAGAAGGGCGAGGTTGGCAGAGATTCTGGCTGTGAAACTTCAGGATGGCTGCACTGGGCACGGAAATGGGACTCGTTGCATAACGTATTTGCAAATAGTGGACGACCCTCTGCCCCCGGAAACCGATTCACCAGCACATTCTGGACGGATAGAACCTGGCGGGCGGATTCTTTGAAATCGGTGCAGTAGCCTTTCCATCTTAGCGGTCCTCCCAGGAAGGAGACCAGCTCCGGACGGCCCCGTCTCCCCTGGGCATCTGGGCCCTGGATGGTAACTGTGTGAAGGTGAGAAGTGCAGCCCAGGTCCCGAGGGAATCATCGCCTTGTGTATCTATACGTTTGGAATCCAAATGCCATGTGACATTGATCAATATACTCATCCGTGTTCATTATAGTTAAAAATCTCCGACCAATTAGGACACATTTAAAAAGTTTCTATCTAGAAACATGGGATATTCTAGTTGTAGGAGACCCCCCGATATTATCCACTATAACTTTCTAATTTTATAGATGGAAAAAAATCAGGTCCGGAGCTCACTAGGGTCTGTCATCATAGACTCATTTATTAGTATTCCTCGTTATACCCAGCATTTGAGTTGAGGGGACAGGTAACAATCGCCTAGCAAAGAAACATCCCAACCACTGCGCTTGGCCCCGGCAGTCACTGCTGATTGGTCCCAGTGCTCCTTCCCACCAAGCACAGAGCTGCCTACTTTCTGCCCGGCGGTCATCACCAATGAAAAGGGGCTGGTACAAGACAAGGAATCCATTCGCCTTACCAGATCTAGTTTAGTCTCCTCAATTTAAAGATGAAAAGATTGAAGAAAAATCACAGTGACTCGACTTGCTTCGATGACACAAGGAATCACTCGCCGAGCAGACCCCTTGACTCTCGGTGTGGTGTCACCTGGTTTGCAAAGGCAGCTGCCACATACCCAGTCTTCCATCGTAGCTGAGCTCCAGGCTGAGCGCTGGGTAAAAAGCAGCTCACTCAAGGCGTTCCTCTGACTGTTACTGGCAGAGAGCCGGCTTCACCCCCTGCTCAGCCCCTTAATTCAGTGAATAAAGGAGCAGACGGGAGTCGAGTTAGACTTCTGAGATGCCTTTTCTAAAATTAGAGTGACCTCGTGGTTTGTTCTTGGGAGTTTAAAATTTGGAGAACAAACAGGGTGTCTTTCAGCACTGCTGTTCTCCATATTAAATTTTAGTTGGTTAAAGGTACTTTTTAATTGCTTTGGACAGCTTAACTGAAAGTTTTTTTCTATTGCCTAAAGTTGATATACGTGCTATTATAAACGCAAAAACAACTTGGAAAGATAATCATTCATTGTTTTTTTTTTTCCCAGGAACAGTTTTTGCTTAACGAATGAATCTTTGCTAAATTTTAGAGCCTGCACCTCGTGCATGTTGTCACCCCTCCCCCACCCGGGAACTAGGAGGCTGTACTGTTTTACAAAATAGTCATAAAATGAAAAATTTAAACCGCATATTGATTTCATGAAAATATGAAGATCGCTTTTTTTTTTCTTAGTGCCTTTTGCACATTAATTTTTATCAGCTTGGAAATGTGAGAAATTATTTCCTGCAGAAGACATTTTTCTCTGCCAACGTTTATTGTGGAATGTTCCTTTTACGCAATGAAAAAATGCTGCCCATCAGTCAGAAACATATTTGCAAAATTATTAGTGATACGTGAAGTAAACTTAGCCATCTGTCCTCTCACAGACTTTCCTTCTCGTATTCCACACATGCGTACGCGTGTGCCTCTAGGTCACTGTGCACATACACTGGTCCACACACTGTGTTCTTCACCACAGTTGACTGACCTGCGTGATGCGTGCGTGATGATTTTATTTACTTCCATTTCACGTGCTTATTGCTTCATACTTGAGATGTCGTGTTGTCACGTGGATTCAGCACTCTCTGAAAGACTTTATCGTTCACACCACGTCTCCAGTCTCTCAGGGACTGTGACGACACGCTTTTCCCGGTCCGCTGCTGGTTTCTCTTGCCTTTCCTCCTCCGTCCCCTTTGTCAATTTTTCTTCCGCCCATGGTAATGGAAAGAGCGTATGCTCTACCCTCGGACAACCTGGGTTCAAGTCACGCTTCTGCCCTTGTCGTGTGACTTTCAGCAAGTGAACCTTACCCTCTGGAGCCTGTTTTCTCATCTGTACAATGATACAGTGCTGTCCCGTACCAGCGAAGCTCCGGCAGGAGGTCCTCAAAGCCACAATTTGCTAGAAGGACTCACGGAACTCACTGAAATCTGTTATCTTCACAGCTGTGGTTCATTATAGAGAAGGATGCAGGCTAAAATCGTCCAGTGGAGGATGCGTGGGGGGCAAGGGCGGAGAAGGCACCAAACGCGAAGCCTCCGTCGTCCCGTCTTGGTGGCGTCAGGACACGCTGATTTCCCGGCATCCCTGTGTGACACTATGCGTGTCGTGTCGCCAGCCAGAGAAGTGCACCTGAGCCTTGGCGTTCAGAGTTTGTATTGGAACTCTATTACCTAGGCAGGATTGATTGATCGATTGCCCGTACAGTTGACCTCAGACTCTAGGTTGACTGAGGCTATGTGACCCAAAGTCCCCAACATAAGTCACGTTGTTGGTTTTTCTGGTTGCACCATCTGTCATAACTCAAGGCTCCCAGGACATTGAGGACGCCCCTCACATTTCAGGGGCAGAGGGATCACTTCCCACAGGCGGAGGACAAAGGCCAGACCTCATTCCTGGCAACATTAGGGTTCCAGTTGCCCAAAGAATGGAGGGTGGATCTGGGTGGGCCAGCGTTAGCCCTTTGGCCCATTTCCTGTAAGAAGTACTTCAAAGACTCAAGGGGATGACCCGTGTAAAGCACCTCCTTTGGCCCATGGGGCCTGGACCCTGTCCACTTAAAACGTTACCTTCCCAAGCACTTTCTTCCATCCTTCTCTCCTTTTACCTCAAAAACAGCATATGTTCTTATGACTTCTTTGTTTTTTTTTTTTTAGCTAATGATTCTCATATTTTAAAATCGCCTTCATTTGTTCAACTTATTCATTAAATAAGTACTTTTGAGAGCTCACTTTATCCCAATACAGATATGATTCCCGTTCTCACAGAATTTCCAGCCTCCCACGGAAGACAGTCAGAAACCAAATCCACTGAACACACACACATGTGCAGAAACACAAGTAAGCAAAAAAATAGAAGAGCTCCAAATTATAGAAAATACCGTAAGGGAGAGAAAGGGTGCTGAGTCGGGGGACAAAGAGGGACCCCGTGGAATGGGGCTAGAGGCGACTTTGCAGCTGAAACGCCAGCCCTGACACGATTCTGAGGCGCCGAGAGAACGTGCCCTAACGAGGCAAGAGCGTTCCCTGAGGCGGGAAGAGCTTCGTGTGACACGCAGGTGACAATATATGCGTGGCTCGGATGTATCGTGAGTGAAGAGTTATGGAGAGGAACATAGATTTTAATGGCAGTATCACAGGAAAATCATTAAAAGACCTTTATGCGAATACATGAAATAATTTAACCTTTAACTTGGATGCTGGCTGCGCCCTGGGGAATCACTGTTTTGGAAACTGGGGAGGCACAGGCCACACTGGCAGCCACAGTCTGCTCGGGCAGCCGGCGAATCCGGGAGCATCCTGGGATGTGAGATCTACCTGGAGGTCGTTTGGATGGGATTTGTGGGTGAGGAATGCGGGGAGCGGGTCGGAACGGAGCATGACTCGCAGCCACCATCCAGCAGCCTGTCCTTGCTCCGGTGCCATCTCTGACCTCGAGAGAGGCTCCACACTCCACAGTCTCTGGTACCTGCAGACATTCCTGCCCGGACCCCAGCTGTCCACGTGCAGCCACTCTCCTGGCCCGGATGATGAAGTCCAGACTCAGCCAGTCGGCCACAGCCCTCCGCAGCTTGGCCTTGGCCTTTCCTGCTTTGTCGACCGCCTCCGCGCTGGTGTGTCCAGGTCACTCGCCAGTCTGATGAGTTGCTGCGGTCTCTCTGAACGGCATGCCCACTCCTCTCCTCTCTGTGAGACTGACTTAGCCCAGGCCATCTGCCACGTTCACCACTGAAATCTCATTTGTTTTTGAAAATTAACTGATGATATGCCATCTTCAGCATGAAATGCTTCCCCTATCCCCCGTTCCTGACCCCTCCCCGATGTAATTTAAAGAAGTTTAAAACTATTTGTGTAAACACTCAGAGACATGCATTTGAGGAATGCAGCCAGACACACGATGACAAGCGCCTTTCTATTCCAAGCCTTTTTTTTTTTAATGCCTAAGAAATTAAGAAATTCTGGGATGATTTTTAAAGGATATTGGGTCCTAACTTGGTCTAAGTCCCAGAAACCGAGTGTCATGGGTTTCTTATAGTTTGTGAGAGCGAAATTCATCTAAGTACTTAAACTTTTAAGACAGTATCTGAATCAGAACAGAGACAGGAAACTCTGAAAACATATACAGTATCCATTTTCCCAAGCAGCTTAATTTTAAAATCAGCATCCATATTAATGCATAGTAACAATTACTTTTATTGAGTTCTTAACGTGTCGCAGGCATTGCCCTAGCACTTTACGTGAATTCATTCCTTTAGTCATTTGAAGAAAACGATCAATTGGATACTAAATGATCTCCATTTTGAAGATTTAAGACCGAGGCCTAGAAAATTGAGATAACTTGCCTCAAAGCCTTACAACTCGTAAGCTGTAAGCGCTGGTACCAGGCCTCAGACAGCTTGACACGGAGCGTGTCCGGCTCCAAACCCCCTACGGTAGAATCCCCGTGTAGTACGGTGAATGGAAAGGTTACATGCAAGAACGCGGAGGGAGAAATGTGGAATACTTGAGTATTATTGCATTGCGTAGATTTATATGATCAGATTTCCCGGAAAGGTCAGAAAATAATAAGGTACGTGGGAAAAATAATGTGACTTCCTCTTACAGAAGCTACGGGAATACACAATTGAGAACATTTTTAAGCTTGAGTTTGTGGGATTACCTGCAAACGCAGTTAGGAGAAACGAATGACTAGTTTACACAGTCTGAACTGTCAGGCAGCAGGCTTGGGTGAAAAGGTCTTAGTCATCTTGATAGCAAATGGATATTTATTTTTTAAAAATTTGCTTTTTTTGGCTTCCTTGGGTTCATTACACCGCTGTTTACAAAAATAAATCAGGGAAGACTTGGCACGTTGCAGACTCTGTTTTCTAGATGCTGAAAGAAACGCTGGCAGTGTTTCCATTTGCTCAGTAACTAATGAGACCGCGTTGGCTACTTCCACAGGAGTGTGTTCTGGCAAGAACACCCCTTTCCTTCACGATTAGGAATTTAATCTTAAAATCATTACCATATGTTATAGGGTCAGAAATACATTTACGGGGATGTACCCCGAGCGAGAAGGCTCTACCTTCCCATGGCATTTACATGGCTCCAGTTTTAGACATTCGAAGTCACCCACGTGAGCAAGCGGGGATACTGAGCTAACCCTCGGGGAGAATCCGCTCCGTGGTCTCCTGCTGACGTTTCGAGCAGCAGGTCAGTGCCTGTCCCAGTCGGTCAGCGGAATGCGTAAATGACAGACTTCTTACATAAATGACGAATTTCTATGCCAAACATGTAAAATCAACTCATCGAGCTTTTATTGAATGCCCTAGCCACTATTTTATTCTAGTCACTCTTTTAGACCCTGGGAGAACACAGACCGTGATAATACAGAGCCTTGCCCCTATGAAGTGTCTAGTACACACTTTAGGGAACTTAAGACTGGGTACTATGGACTATTCCAGTGGGGAAAATGCTTAATTTTTTTCTGGAACGATTAGAGAATGCTTGAGTTTTTCATAATCTTATATATGAATATATATATACACACACACGCACACACACACACACATAAGTACATATATATACACACGTGTGTGTGTGTGTGTATGCAAGTACTTCAAACAATATGCTCAATTCCATTTCAGTTCATGGTCTGTATTTTACATGGCTGAGGTACTTGCCTATTTAACTACCACTGACAGACTGTGAGAAAGGGGTCGTAAGGAAGGAACGTGGTGAGGACGCATCAAGGTGAGAAAATATAATGAATTTTTTTGAAGAAAAATCAAGATAATGATTTCAGTTATTCAGTCAGCTTTCGAGGCTTTAGTTTTTTTTTTTTTTTTTTTTTTTTTTTTTTTTTTTTTTAAGCAGAAGTTTGGTAGTGGGGCTTGATGCCGGGTCATGTGCTGAAGATGAATGTCTGTCTAAGACTTTAATTTCTCTTAAGGACGGGGAAGGTGGCAATAATTTGGATAATTGTTCTTTGGCTTCTATGTGTCGATGTGTTTGGGGGGATTCTGAAATCTTCGTATTTAAGAAAGATGTGTTAGAAGGTAGCGTGGCAAACCGAACTATGTAGATTTATTCTTTCGCTCATGGATGTCTAATTTTAATAGATCCTAAGAACTTAATTTAGAAAAATACATAATGACAAGAATCATGTTCTTTTTGATGGTGGTATTATTCGTGATTCCAGTCTGAGTTCATAGTTAATGGGAACAGACTGCATCCTAGAAACACCAAGAACATTTGTTCGTTTAAACTTGATTAGTACAAAAAAAGAAATGCTTGTTTGTTTTTGCCTGAAGTTTGAATTATTTCACGTGGGCCAGCCTGTGTGTTTCAGAAGTAAGTCGCAACTCCACATTATAATTGTGCATAGTCATGGCATAAATTTGTTTAGGTACGTTTCTATTGTCTGATATTTGAACTCATAATTGGAAATGATCTGTAACCGAGGTGACAGCTTAAGTTAGGAAGCATGAGGCCTTGCTGTCCCTTTGGGGTGCCTGCGTCTCCTTTTATCTGGCTTTTATATGGTTTTCATATGGCTTTGTAGAACAAAAAATGAGACAAGTTCATGTGTTTATGGAAATTCAAGGTATTATAATTTTAGTTGACTAAATTCTGCCTTTTGCAGAATGAAAATGTTAGTTGGCTTGGGCCTGTGTATTGAGGTGATCTGCTGAAGAGCCAGTAGAACAAAATTTGAATGATCTTTCCTTTAGAGTAAGGATAATGCATACACATATGCTCTACATCTGTGCCTGTGTGTATATATATATATATTATATACATAACTGAAGAAATTTATATGGATAAGAATGTTTTATAATGACCACATGTTTTATATTAAGGAAGAAGTTTTTACCGTATTATTTTCTTTTTATTGTTGAATAATGAAAGACGTCCTTTCATCTGGCTTGAAAGCACCAAGTTATAATTAGTGAGTCTCTAGTCAAGAGTTTTGACTGAAGGATTAAACCTAATGTTCACGACCCCCAAAGATACATTTATTAGATTTAAGGGTAACAGTGCCACTGACAGATGCTATTTCACTGGAAATCTTGACTTACAGGTCACCGTTTATTCAGTTCCACTTAATACCTATGTGGATTCCTATGAATGATAAATATCGTTAAACCCTCTTTAAAATAAATGTCCCTAGGCTATTAACCAAGAATAGCCGAGGGATCACTTTCATTAGTCGTATTATTTTACGAATTCTTACATCTCTCTTCAGCGAAACTTGTTTTGGTGTTAGGCTGCGATGGATAAGAATTATAATCGAAAAAGATTATTATTTTAAAACCAAATTGGCATCACCTCTTCTTCTCCAATCTTCTGGAGATGCCCACCTCAGCCTGTGCTGGGTGACAAGTGCCATGCCAGTGGATCAAGTAGAGGACGCGGGCTCTGAGAAGTGCTGACGCGGGGACATCTGATGCATGGGAGAATGTTCTCACATGAGTTACTGTCATTGCAAGCCCAAATGCCACGTCCTCTGTGAACTCAAACAAGAATATATATTTACAACTTGGAGAAATTATGTATCTGTGAGCAAGAAAGAATGCAAGGTAATTGCAGCTAGATGTGACATCCAGCCGAATATGATTAACTGTTAGGTAGGTTTGGGTTTCTGGTATAGTTATTACGGAAGGGCTTCACGTTAAACATTTTAAATACTTACGGTTCATAGCTATTTGGAACAGATGTTGATCTATCGGCATATTTCGAGGTATGTAAGTAACTCTGTGAGCGGCTTCCCCAGGAAATAACAGTGTGCAAATGGAAGAGCTTCCGGTTCTTACCCTTGGACATCTCAGGCTTCATCTTGGCTCTGGGCTCAAAGGCAGGAAGAAGTGATCACTGAGCAAAGGTGTCAACGCCGTCACACAGACGCACATGGTCGACAGAATGCGTTAGCGTGGTGGTATGTGACTGAATATGCTGTAGATGATAAAGCCTGCGTTAGGTCTGTTCACCATGTTTTTGTTAAAAGACTTCCATTCATACCATTAATTCTGTAAAATGCTCATCTGCGGACATATTTTTTTTAAAACAAATCAGCAGCTTACTCTGACATTCATCTTTAAATATAAAATCGGAGATGGATTTAAAATAACAGCTTATTGAAAAGTTAGGCTTTGATTGACAAAAGAGAAATTATACAAAATATTTTAAAAACTGCTAAACGTCACGCGTTTTTGTTAAAGGTGCCGATTCCTAAAGCACTAGCCTGAGTGCATTTTGCCACACGTCCATCGATCTAATAATTTTCTATGTTAGCATGTACCAGCCGCTGCACTTCACACGCCTGTCCCGAGGTTTATCAGTGGGCGTGTTTAAATATTTATCCTCTCGTTAGGCGAGTGTTTACAGGCTTACCGCTCATCGCTCTCTTTGCCCTGAATTCCCTCATTGCTCTGCCCACTCTATCTTTTGAAGCCTCGTGGATCTTTTTTCAATCAGTCATTAGTCTACAGTCTTAGCCATGAGCAATTCAGCTTGTGCAGAGAACGGAATCGTTGAGTGCTGAGAGTCCAGTCGAGAAAAAGACAGGCAGGGGTCAGGACAGACCAGACCAGCACCCAGCAGAACGACAGACCGCAGAGCAGAGCACAGAGGCCCCGGCCAGGGCTTGCGGACCAGTGAGGTGGGGAAGCCCAGAATCTTCCACAGAGGAAGTCAGCGCAGCGGAAGGATTGGAGCCCCTGCCTTCTGAGGTGTGGGCTTCCAGGCCCAGAGCCACATCCTGAGACCGCCCAACTCAGGGCCTGGACAAAGGAGCGAGGGAGGGGTCAGCGCCGCCCCAGGTGGCCTCTTGTGAGCCAGCCCCGCTCTTGTGTTTCCTGTGAGTTGATCGCTGCCTGTCATTTTTCAAGTGGAGGAGCTATAGCTTGAGCCTGTAATGTTTCAAATAATTCTCTTGTATCCCTTATTATTTTCTCCTTTAAGTGTATCCCATTGAGAAGACTTCCTCCAAACTGTTGAAGAATTGTTCCCTGAAGAAAAGGACAAAATGTAGGGGACTTGCTCTTGCGTTGTTTTCGGAGCCCAATGTGGGGGACCCTGTTCTCCAACACAGGCAGGCGCTGGCCCCTTCTTTTTCCTCTGGCCTCCCCACCTGTCCTGAAGGAGGCACCTCTCCTCACTGTGAGCAGCTTGAAATGTCGCCTGTCTTCTGCGGTGATAACTAACACCCTGCCGAACGCGTCCCAGACAAACCTCTGCAGGGACTTACGTGCTCGGTCCCCAAGGCATAGCTCGTGGGTAAAGCTAATTCTGCACTAGGAACCCTGGGCGATTCTTGGGTACACTTAAATCGTGGATCACAGAGACCGCAGATGGCTTAATTGGGCCATTTGGTGTGGCCTGATGTCGAGTACACTGCCCGTTGCTGTTTCTCCGATAGTTTCTTCAAAATGAAGTATTTTTAAATGTTTTCAAGACAGGGAAGCTCATATCATGGTTAAAAAATAGCCGAAGAAAAGAAAAGGACCTTTCAAAAGTCAAAACAACAGAATGGTAAAAAAATCTTCTGTCTCTGAGGCATGGATTTTTTAAAAAATTGAAATATCTATATATAAACAGATTTTTAAATGCCTATGTATTAAAATGTATCAAACAGAATTCTTTTTAAGTACCATCTTAAAAATATGTTTTCACAAAGAAGATGGTAGTTTTAAGGATTTTAGTGCACTGATTTGCTTCTTTCTCTAGTGACCCATTTTTTTCTTCTTTTATTACAAATTACCACTTCACTGATTCTTCTCGTAGTAATGATTCATATAAGTCTAATTTCTCTTTGAAAATGATTTTTTTTTCCTGGATCACCTTATTTCACTACCATAAAGACCTTGATTAATTGAAATTAAAACACTAAACACAGAATGATTAATTTGTTTAGCAATTAGGATTTTAATATTCCATAATCTGATATAGTTCTCTCTTGCTAAGTCTTGTGAAATTGATTCAGCAGAGACACACTTACTTATTAGAAGATCGTTTTGATGTATTTGACAGTGACTGGAGCTTCCTATCTGTGATGTATTTCTCGGGATTCTCTCTCAGCCATATTTTATTGTCTGTCCTCTGATGCAGAGCTAAGCTTCTGTGGTGCTGAATTTTGGTGAAGACAGAAGCTCGTTAGGAGGAGAAGGCAGGGGGATGACTGAACCTAGAAGCTGGTTATTAGCTCCAGCCCTAGCTCTGGAGAAGCACCCAGTCAGAGGGGCAGTAGGCAGTAAAATCTCTCTCCTTCCTCTGCAGGCTGTTGATGCTTACTGGTTCTTTCTTACCTAGTCTGAAAAAGAGGCTGCTTAGGATATAATCAATCATGATTCTTTGTAAAATAGTACTATCTAAGCTTTTCTTTTAAAAAAAGGTGTTCGAACAGAATTGCTTTAATTTTCTTTATAGTGCCTTCTGTTGGTCACAAATAGAGTAAATTCACTTTTTCTTGTTATAGCCAAGAAAACTTGTATCTCGAAAGGTTTACACTTCCCTAATATTTTTCCCCAGGAGATTTTTAGGTATAAAAGCATGAGCTCTGGTGAATCTGAGAATTTTTATATTGACATAGACATCCTTATATTTGTAGAGAAATGTTTTATTGAAGGGATTCAGAACCCTTTAAAAATGTTTTTCTATGATGATAAGAATGGATACAGTCTTCCCCGTGCACGGAAGCAAGGCTCCTCCCTGCTTTCTGTGTCCCCTGTTCTGTTCACTAGGTGTAGTTACTCAGGAAAGTCTCCTGGAGATTGTCCCAGCTCCCCAGGGGAAATCTGGAGTGGTCTCAGAAACAAAATAAAGATATACAAAACATGGTTTTGTTAAAAGTGCTGACAAAATAGAAATAAATGGTCATGTGCTAGCCTCTCAGCTTTTGTTTTTTGAGAAGAGGAAATGCAAAAAATTCCTAGGCCATTAAAAAAAAATACACACACACACACACACACACACACACACACACACACACACACACACACACACACACTGTCCCACACCCTCCTTGCGTAGGATGCTGCACGTTTTTCTTTCATCCGTTGTCTTCCAGTGGCACTTACCTCAGCTTTCTCATTTCTTACCTTCTCTTCCTGTAATCAGTGCTCTTGGCTTCCACTGAGGTTTTCTAGAAAAGAGGCTGTTGACTAAAGCAACTTGCGTGAGTCCTGTGCTTTTCAATTAACCCAATCCCATAACTTATAGAGATGTTTCATGGCCACCACAGATGTGCGTTTTTAGTGGGGAGGGGGAAAAAAAACTTTTGAAAGGATACAGCACACATTTGGCACAAATATGGTTGGATCCAAAAGGATGTATTTTCTAGCTTTGCATCAGTAGTTAGGCAGTATGTAGGTTCAACGTTGAGTCATCTATAAAACTGAGACTTAAGCTACTGAAAACTACACACAGTAGAAAAATCACGTATCTGGCAAAACCACTTAAAGAAGACTGTCAATCTGCCAGGCAGAATGTAGAAAATGAGCTTTTAGCTTTAAACCATTCCTAAAAAAAAAACCAAAAAAAAAAAAAAACGCATCAACAGGAAGATGGTGAGAAAGGGTAGACTAACATTTTTGTTGCCTTTTGGTAGTATATGAACACTGTACATTGGTTGTTCTTTTTTTAAAAATTAGTCACAACCACCTTTTAATGAGGCTTTATGGTCCCTATTTTAAAGATGGGAGAACTGAGCTTTGAGAGATTAATTTCCCCCAAAGTTGTAGAAGGCGGAAGTGATGGAGTAACAATTTGAAATAAGGTGAATTTGGCTTCACAGCATGTAAGATTCTTTGCGGCCTCAGCAGCATTAATTTCTGTGTGGTTCAAGCTTTTGGGGGAAGTAGAAAAGGTTTTTGAGACTGGGGAGTCCAGGCGTGTCCAACGCGTGCTTACCGAATGCTCACTGCACACTTCATTCCTGGAAGCGACATTGCTGGAGCACCGTTGTGTCTGGGACATTCGACAAGAAATTGTTGGCAGAGGATGTTGGGGGACAGCAAAAGCGGTAGACGTTCCACGAGTCTGGGAAATTAAACCGTGACTCAGTTTCCTCTCCGGGGAAAAATTGCATTATGCCATTGGCGCTTACATTTATTTGGAGTCTTTCCCATGAGTCGACATGGAGAATAGCGGTGAGGTTCGTGGTGGGAGAGACCATTGTGTTTTGCAGAATTGGAAAGGCGTGCGCGTCAGGGGTGATGATTACAGCTACACGGGGCAGTGGAGGGAAAGCAGCTCTCCGTCATGCCCTGAGGCTCCGTTCCTGGGCCTCCTGCTTCCCCTTTTAATGGCCATGTGCTGGTTCCACTGGATGGTCTCCTCGTTCAGAGGTCAGTTCATCATCACCTTCATTTCTATTCACAACACGATCCCCTTTGCCGTGTAATCCAACACGTTCACAGGTCCCAGAGGTTGGGACGTGGCTATCTTGGGAGGCTGCTGTTCTGCCTACTACATGACCCCTGCTATTTTTTGCCATCTGTCTAGTAATTTTTATTTGCCTCCAGCCATCTCCTGGTTCCTGCTTTAGCTCCCAGATGCCTTTGCGTGCTTCTGCACCTGGAGGCCAGCAGACCACAGCTCCGGGCTCCTTGACTGCTTGGTGTCTCTGTTCCCAGAAGCGTTTTTGAAAAACTCAGAAGGGGAATGATTTACATTGAAGCTGTGATTACTTTTTGGCAATAGAGATGTTTGTGTAGGTGGAAGGGCTGGGGTGGGGGGTGGAGGTCGACTTACGCCGAGGTGACTTTTTTTAACACAGCAATTTCTTTTTAATTTTTTTCTCTCATATTTACTTTGAGTTTGTCACAGAGGCATGGCCTCAAAATGTGACATCAGTGTCATCTTGGCTGGATATCTTCCCCAAATTAGCTTCTAAAATATATGTTGGTTAGTCTGGTAGTTCAAATAGGAGTGAAAGTGAAGTTAGGTTTTTTTTTTTCCTGAATTTTTCCCTAGGGTAGACTAATTATTAGTGCACCATCTCTGCCTTTACTTGGCTGCCTAGCCCATCTGCTTTTCATGTGTGGTAAGCAGGCAGATTCTCAAACCCATTGCTGCTCCTTTCAAAATCTTGTCTTGGAAAAGCAGAAGTTCAAGGACGATGTGCAGTTTAGGGATTCTTCTATATACTCTTAAGATCTCCTTGTTGACCGTGTCAGACCACAGAAAACTGAAGGCTGGAAATGTATGCACTGGCATTCACCTCTCCTATACAGTTGATGTTACTGAATTATATACTGTCGTATCAATGTTGGCCTATAGTTCATTGTGAAGAAGTTTCTCTTGATCCTAATGTCTCGAATTTTCATTGCATTGAAATGGTGTGGTTCTCACAGTTTCTCGCCTCACATGCAACATACATTTTAGTTGGGGGCAGGGGGACCAATGACAAATAGTCAAGGAAGTTACGAAGATCGTGACATTTAGAAATGTTATGAAGAAAATAAAACTGAGTTCTACAACTGTGTGTGTATGTGCGCGCGCACGCACATTCATTTTGAATCTTTAGTAAAGATTTTATCGAGGGAGGTGATATGGGAAGTGAGCCCAAGTGAAAGTCGTTAGTCACACTAAGGTTTAAAGCGTGAATGTTCTGGGGTGAGCCACAGACAGAGAAAGCCCCGGAGCAGGTCTGAGCTTGGCACACACGAAGAAGAGAAAGAATACGCTGGAGTGTGGCGGGCCAGGGAGTCAGCTATAGGGGGAGAGCTCAGAGCGGTCACAAGGTCCGGATCTCACAGGGCATGGGGAAGGGACTGGACTCCATCTAAGTCCAGTAGGGAGCCATGGATGGCTGTCTACAGAGGAGTGACGAGATTCGATTTGTGTTTTTAAATGACCCCACTGGCTGCTGTGTGGAGAATAAATTGTAGAAAGACCAGACAGTAGCCCATTTAGATAATGTAGATGAAAGAGGGTAGTATTTTGGACTAGGGTGGCAGCATGGAAGATGGAAAAGAGTGGGCATATTTTGAGGATATATTTTGTCAATAAAACCTGCGGGATTTACTAATGGAAAAATCTGGAAGGCAAATTAAATGCTTCGGCTGAGTGCGTGAACTAGTGAGTCAGATAGTCGTGCTTCTGCAGAAAAACAGGTTTTGCTTTGCCTTACAGCCGCTGTGATCTTTGGAAGCTAAGAATGAAGATCGTGAGTCGTTTCTAGTAATTTCGTCCAGCGGGGTTCCATTACTGTAATTTGTATGTTAGTCTCACTCTTATCTCCTTATTATTTTCCTAGATTTCTATCTACTTTATCTTTCTCACTTAAAAATATGTTTTTTTTCTCATTATATTGTTGGCATCTCTGTAAGCTGCCTTAAATCCACCTCGATGGTTGATGATATTCAAAAGTATCACTTTTGATCAATTGTTGGGTTTTTGTCAATAACATCTCTTTTGTATCTGCGTTATCTGAACTCATTGATGTTCTGCCATTCATCTGCTAATTTCGAGTTGTTGAGAAACAAGACACGCATAGATCAACGAATGGTTGGTCTGGTTCATTCGTAAGGATATCCAAAATGACAGAGTGTGTGCAACGTTAGAGTCTCATCTCTCGGGTTGGGGTTGGCGTTGCTGAATGCTTCAACGTTTTATTATCTTTATTAAAGGCTCAGTACCTCTTAGATTATGAGCTTTCTTACACATCTCTGTCAAACCCCTTCACTGACAAGAGAGCCGACAAATAATAAGTCATTTTCTTATATTCGAAGGTACAGGGAGGAGCTCTACTGAATATTCCTGCCCACAACTGTTTGGGGCTCATATTTTGTAACGGAAAGCATTGTCTTCTAAGCTGCTTCCTGTCCGGTGCGTGTTGACTAACACTTGCTCATCGCACTGCTGCGGAGATGGCATGAAAGCCACGGGCACAGTTATTTCTGCTTCATATTTAAAAAAAAAAAAAAAAAAAAAAAAAAAAACTTCTATCTGGGTCACACAATAATACTGGCATTTTCTGGTATTGAAAGCACTGCTTTTTACCGTTCTGTTTTTTTTTCTTTCTTTTTCTTTTTTATGTCTAATTTTTAACCCATAGTAGTTAGAAGGGCATGCGTTCATACCTAAAGAAAAGTCACAAATTTAGCTGAGATGAAGAATATAAAGTTCCTCAAGACTGAAATGGCGGATGTCACATTGCATCTCCTTTAAGGTCCGTGTATTTTCCTACAGTCGCTCTCAGGTACTTCAGAAATAAACTGTTAGGATGTTAGCGTTAGGGGCAGGACGCGAGGGGCAGGAGGATGATTCACCATGTCCCCGTGAGGTCCTAGGCTTCTCTGATTATCATTCCACGTCACTCTGCTGTGTTAAGGTTTTCCATTAATTTCTGGGTGCTTTTTAAAAATCAACTCATTGAGTGTGTTTACTTCAAGAGAGGCCTTTCAGAAGGAATCTTCTAGATGTGTTTATTTTTCATTACACGTTTTGAAAACGAAAGGAGGACATGCTAGAACGTTCTGGGCACTTACTACATACAGGCTGGGAAGTCTGGAGCCACTGTTAAGAATGGCAAGAAGGTGTGGATGGTGTGAGGGGGCGGGGTGGGCGGGATGTGGTTTCTGAGGTGAGCAGAGTCAGTGGAATCAGCCATAGAAACCACACTTTGACTTCTTTGGCCCCATTGACTTTTGACATTTATTTTTATGTTCAAGAAATGTCTGTTGCCCTTCGATTAGACACCAGGCGCTCTGCTAGGTCCTGGTGTACGGTGAACAAGAGGTGGCTGTTGCCCATTCAAAACACATAGCCATCTTTCACTTCCTTACTGTTTTTCCTATCCTGGGAATGCCAGAGGATGGGAAGAGACAGGATTGCCATGGATTAGAGGGAATGGAGGGAAATGGAGATTTGTAAGCTTCTTTAAAATCCTGAACCCCGATCTAGATGTTAGCATGTGCCGGATGGGGGGCAGTGGCCCTCACTAAGATTCTAGGCAGAGCGTTAAGTAGATCAACCCTTACCTGGCCTGCCTTACCCCCACGCTTCGTGTTTAACCAAGGGCTGCCATGACCCCTGCCAGTATCTAGCTTCCTGCCTGAGTTTATTGTTTCTCCAAACGCCCCAGGCTTAGAGACTGCCATTGGGTTAGTCCTTATAGGAGAGAAACTATTTAAATGTTTTATGTGATGGCCAGATTGCTAATCAAGACATGTAGCTTTATAAATGCAAGTATACATGAGGGAATTGTAAGAGATATTTTAAGAATCCTAGAAGTATAGTATGTCTTATTTTATTTAACGAATACTTTATTTGGCAATTATGTGCCAGGCCCCATTCTAAGCTCATTTCACCCTTATAGCAGCCCTGTAAAGTAGACTATTATCTCTTTTTTATAGATAAAGACACTAAGGCACAAAAGGTTGAATGACTCACTTAAGCTCATACAGCTAGTGGACCTGGGATTCAAACTCGGGCATTCTGGCCCCAGAACCCACGCTCTTAACATTAACTCTACTCTCTTGCCTCACGTCTCTGTGACCACGTGTGGGACATCCAGTCACCGATTGCCCAGGACGGGGTGGGGGTCGGAAAATCAAAGAAGCCTGGGCGGAGAACAGAGCAGAACTCCCAGCGATGCTGGTCGAAGCCATGAGTAGACGAAGTCCCCTCAGGGCAGTGCAGATGGCGTGAGGAAGGAGGTTGTCAAGCGTAGGGCCCTGGGATGTGAACAACACTTCAGGGACTGGCGACTTACGTGACTGGTGGGCGGAAGCAGTCAGAAGTGCAGACTGAGAGCGAAGAGATTCAGGAAAATGGTACCTTGGAAGCCAGGGGAAGACAGTTTCAGCAAGAGTTTAACTCTGCCACGTGGTCCTGAAAGGTTAAAAGAACATAGACCGTAAAAAGCCACTGTGTCTGTCGTTTGAGATCATTGCTGCCTTTTGCCAGGGTTGGGTGTTTGTGATGAAGAAGGTACACAAGTGCATGCTTAGACTTTTTACTTAAACGTGCGTATCACTCATTTTTAAAACAAAGTCAGTAGATACCGAGGCTTCTTTCTTTATAAACTTTTTCTATAAAGTTATTCGTTGACCACAACCCGGGTTAGTTGAGTATGTTTTCCTTCGTAGGCACTTACATATTTCGTTTATAAAGGGAAGCAATGATTTAAATTTCCTTAGGTGGCAAATCAGAATTTGCCACTAATCCCTAAGCAGGATTATCTTCTGGAAGAGTTATCATATCCAATACCAGCTGTGATTCATAATTCAGAACAATTAGAATTATATGATGACGTTACACGTTTGTAAACAGATGCATGCTAAAGCGACGATTTGAGTTTTCCCTTCAGTGCAATATCTGAGCCAAGTAATGGCATCGATATTAATTTATGATATTATGATTTCTGATGTAAATAAAACTTGATTTATCATACTGTGCTTTATTGCTATAGTTAAAGTCTTATAAATCTTTTTTATATGTATGGTTAAAGAATACGTCCTAAAATTTGGAAGCAGTTATAAATTCTTTAAAGAGTGTTTTATTTTTTATTATTTAAAAAATCTTTATTTTTTAAATTAAGAATTGACATTCAGTATTATATTAGCTTAAGGCATACAGCATTAGCGCTTAGACATTTATATAATTTACGAAGTGATTCCCCCTAATTAGTCTAGGTCCCACCTGGCTAAATAAGTGTTTTACATTAAAAGGGATCTCAGGATATATAATCAAATGTTAGATAAATTTGGCAACATACTCTCTTGTTATAATTGTTTAGTGAAATACATTTTCATTCCACTCTGGGGAGAAAAATCCCCAAGCTGGTTGTTTGCCTTGGTAAGAATGAAACCCCAGCTGTCGGAATCAGGTTCTCGCTGGCACTGTGGTTGTCCCCTGCATGTCCGGATGTGTCCCATCCTGTGGAATGTTGTTGGTCGTTTTGGTAACTCCCACGGCTACTTGCAGAATTTAGTGATTTAACGGAATCTCAAATTCTTCTTGAACAAATCATTTTAGGAAATTTGGTGTAAATTCTCACTGATGGGACTAGACACCTAGTGTGACGGCCATGCTCTTTTATAGACGGGCTTGGGCTAAAGCATGCTGGTGTGAAACGCCAGCCGATAACATACATGGAGAAACAGGAAGTCATCCCTGAGGTAAGATTTGCATCTGATTAAGGGAGGAAAGAGGTGATGGAATTACCTCCCGACTTCCATATTTTTGTGAACATTTATGGATGCAGTGACAGTTTTTTTGCCATTTTTAATGTTACCGTGTTAATACTTTATTATACAGGCTGATAAATAAATAGAAAATACAAAGAGGGCCGCTCACTGACCTGCATTTATATGAATTTCTTTTCACTTGGGCTAGCTATACTTTATGCTAAATATGTTTTACTTTCCAAGTGACACCTACCTACTAAGGAGCCTTACCAAACATAGCATCTGAAAGTATCTTTTAGAAAGTACCATAGATGTAATATTTGTGTTAATCATAACAGTTAATGGATTTTTTATGATATGTTTTCTTTAAAAATAAACTAGCTGTTTTGAATTCTTTTTGCGGTCCCCTAAGTGGAACACTACTATATAATTTTTTTTATCCTAGTTGTCATTTGAATAACTGAGGTTTTATATTTTCTGAAATTGAAATGAAATACATGTTCTAAATGAATGCAGCGACCTCATATATAAAAAAAAATAATCGTAGAAGATACAAGATCAAAGTTGTGTTCACATTACTAATGCAGACAGCCTGTGCTGTGCATTGTGGTTATCGGAATTTGAGATAGAAATTAAATTCACAAGGAAATGATACCTGTTCCTCAAATATTTTAAGTCACAGATAGAAAAGAAAAAAATCTGAATTCTGAGGCTTAGAAATGTATTTCTATTACCTTCTTATTTATATTTGGTCATAAGTGGGAACCTCACTTTTGGTTAATGAGTTATCATTCCCAAGTTTGACCTTAGCTATTGCTTATGCTTCGACAAGGTTGTCAGTATCCTGTTGCCCAGATTCTTAAAATTGTTCTCTAGTCATAGCATGATCTGTGAAGATGATCTCCTTCTATTTTAAACTGTGCTTTATTTTAACTTATTGCAGATAAAACAGTAGTTCCAGAAAAGTGTTGTAAATGGTACCCTCCTCCACACATGCTCAAGAACAAGCGTACCCTTCTACTGCTCATTGTATTTCTGTTGAGTGCAAGAACCAGGGTAGTTGTAACCCAGAGGGCTCCGTTTACACAACAAACCAGACCATCTCTTCACCCCTTTCCATTTTCGTTCGATCTGGGGCCTCGGTCGTGAGGGCTACTTGGTGCACACCCTTCAGGGTCACGATTAGATGCAGTGAGCTTCCTAGCCCAGGTCATGTGTTTGGACCTTCGCCTGGTCTCCAACCAGCAGGTGGTTTTAGCAGGTTATTGATGTGGATAGGATTTGTTCTTCCAAATTACTGTCTACTAATCTATTGTTCATCTCTCATTTTTGCCGCCCAGAAATTCTGAATAATTACACGTAGGTTTTGTAAAAGCAAGAATCTTTGGATCCTCACACTTTCTCTTTGCCTTTTAAAGTCCTTTTTGGATGGACGCAAGCCCTTCTCTTAGGTTAGGATGTGGTGCTCTCCCTGCTGCTGTTTATGGGAAAAATATATTAACTTCAAATTAGGGTTCTTCACTGGAACATTTGCTGGGGTATGGTTGATGTTTTACCAGTATTTTAGCAATCTCATACCTATCTACGAGAGTTTTTCTGTGATGGATAGATTTTTTTTAAGGCATAGGTATTAGGTAGAGTGAACAGATCAACACAACTTTTTTACTTCTTAATAAAATACAGTGCATTTTAAACCGTCATCTGGAAAGAGATATGTAAATTTAACACCTCTTTCATTTTCTGTATTTTTTGCCAATGACTAGTCTCTTTTCATTATCCTCTCATTAGCTTATTTTAAAATTATACTTAATTACCTTAAGTTGTTTTACTAAAGATTACTTCTTGTCTGATATTGAAAAGGCCAAGATTCTGTTATGTAAATATCAATGCATGAGAAAACCCAGAATGTAAATACTTGAATAATAACTACCTAATAAGACAACTGAATTTATTTATATTGTAAATGTGATTTCACAGTTCAGCCAGTTACCTGGCTGGGTAATAAAGACCCTGAAATTAAAATGACCCCTTTTCACAAGCTATAGCTGTAGGATTCATTTGTTACAAGCAGCCTCGGTGTGATATTTACTCTCTCTGAAATAGAAAATGCTATCCTACTAATGCATCTGAAGTGGGCTTTAAAACCATCCAGGGCACTCTGGTGAAATTAATGACTTCTGCTTTGGCCTCAATTATGTCTTGTGATTCCCCTGTACTCTGCTTACTTTTCCCGTTTCTCTACCGACTTTACAATATATGTTATTGATTGTATTCCGGATCTCTTAGAAACCTTCACTCAGAAGGAGTATGTGTTTATGGCTAGCTTCCTCCAAAACCTTTAGACCTCTACAAATGTGAACACATAATTCTGAAGATTGCTGTTCCATCCTAGATATTGTAGTTGAAGTTCATCTCGGCCTTTTACGTATATAAGCACCTAACAGCTTGATGAGAGAAATACACTTTCAACAGAACAGTGTGATGACGACGAAACCACAGTACTTCAATTTCTCCTTGTGACATATTTCATTTCAGTGTGGGGCAGCTCACACAACAGTGTTACTAGCTAAGAGATCCTGGCTGCTTGTGACTGGTTCCTGACATTTAGTTTCCATATGTACTTACTCTGTTGCGAAACATTATATCACTGGAAAACATTAATAAACAAAAATGTGTTGTTGTTGTTGTTTTTTAATTTGCAAATCTGCCATGCAGTAATTTCTTATGATTTTAGGGAGAAGTTTATGATCTTAATAGGTGCATTAGAAAGATAAGCGGTCCCTTGTTCATCTGTCCAAAACTATATGATTTTTTGGTTTGTAAAATACCTCTAATCATACCCTTTTACATGGATGTAACGTCCTTGAAAATACCCTTTTGCTAGATAGAATTGAACAACTTTTTAATCAAGTAGTAGTATTAATAAAAGATAAGTATAACATCAATAAAATTCCAGCTTGCCTCTGGAAGTACTGATGGCTTTATTAATCCTTAATTTTTCACTCACCGGACATTTTTTGGCTAATCATTTAATTTCCGAAGGAGCAAAGTGCTGAGGAGGGAAGGGAAAAGGAAAATAAAGAGCCTGCCCTAGAGGATCCTGACGCTCATAATCTAGTTAAGTGTCTAGAGATAAATCCTAAAGTGTCAAAAAGCCAAATTTATAATGTCATGTAAATACAGGAAAGAGCACTAAGGGATTTATCGCATCAGAATATGAGAAGTACAAGGGACCTAGGAGTCTTCAAGTGCAAACACTGTTTTGGAAGTGAGTGAGCTGAGGCTACCTAAGGGAAGGTGACTTACCTGGGACTCCCTGGCTGGCTTTGGTAGAGCGGGGGCCAGAGTTTAGTGCGCAGTGTTTTCTCGCTGTCCTTACAGGGTCTGCTTCACGCAGGGGAGGCTTCTGAGAAATGGCACATCTTGAGATTAGAGGAAATAGCATTGTAAACAGTAGGGCAGCAGTGCTAAGGGTTAAGGTTCTCGTGTTAGCTCTCAGGTTTTTCTAGAAGTAGAAGTCCATTTTTCTTGATTTAGATTGGTACAAAAGAGGGATTCATATGAGCAAACAATAATGCAAAGGGGTAGCAATGATAATGACTAATGGTTTTAGAACTTCCTGCGTGCTAGGCTCTGTTTTAAGCACTTTACATCCTTTAGCTCATCTGACTTTTAGGAGGTGAGTGCCGTTGTTATTCCCACTTTACAGATGAGGAAACTGAGGCCCAGAGAAGTCACTGGCACGATGTCAAATCTGGAACGTTGTAAGAGAACGTGGATGTGGAATGAGCAGCCGGGTCAGTGTCCGGCGGCTCCGTTTAGGAGAGGAAGTTCGATATGGGGAATGGAAACGGCTGAGAAGAGCTTCCCCAGCGAGGAAAAATGGGGGTGGGAGAACAACCTCGTCATTTCTTGTGTCACTTAACGAGCTGGTGTCCAATGCTGCTGTAGCTTCCCTCTCATATTTAAGAGCAATGACCAATAATTCGAAAGTGTCCAGCCACAGCTGTGTCCACAGCTAGTAAAGATATTATTACCAGCATTCACGTATGTCAGCATGTGTATGACTGATGTAAGAAATGCGGGTACGTGATCACACGTGTGCGTGACTCTTTTCACCTGTCATCTTTCATATATGTAGAAGCGGCCACTGCAGTTGCCATTTTCTTTGGTTTAAGGTCTCATTTTTAACTCAGAAACCTCATCTCTAGTAGCCAACTACTAATTCGTGTCACTCCACCATTTTGCTTATAGTCGTGTGTTATTCTCTGTTTCTTGCTTGCTTTAGAAATTTTTATTTAGATTTTTGACTTAAGTTTACTGGGTCCCAATTGTTTATGTAGGAAGATGTGAACGGGATTAGGTGGTGATGCCTTTTTATTCTTCTCCTTGTCTTTCCTGTTTAGGAAAGTGGTCTAAGTGGTGGAGAAGACAGAGAATAAGGTAGTAGTAATAGTTCTAGTAAAACTATTCGTTTTTGTAAGCTTGGAGAAGCTGGTGGTTCTTTGATGAAGGACTTTATTTTATCCAAAAAAGTATTGGAGTCTTCAATGTTCTCTGGATTCCTTTGGCATTTTTTTTATTGACTTGACTAATAAAATGGTAAAAAAAATAAATACTATAACTTAACATGACCTGTAATGGAAGTAGAGTTTATTTATATATATGGAGCTTTCCTCTGTGTAGTTCGATAAGCTTTAATTAACAATCTGTCCATTTTGTTTGCATTGAACAATATTTACTCTGCTCCTCAGAAGCGCTGGGTGCTATTGTCCGTGCTGGGGCGCGTGTCTGCCACTGTGATCATTAGCCTGTTTGTTATTACCCTGAATTACACGTTGAAGTAGATACATTTCACATAAGATCAGATTTAAGTTTTTTCAGCCAAGATAAAGCAAATATGCAGTGCTTTACAGCCTAAATTTATTCTGGCTGTTCTGCAGAAATTATTAGACATACAACACAAAATAATAAATTCTTATACTACAAGCTAGGTCTGGAGTATTGCTGTTCTTCAATACAGAATGCTGTCTGTAGCTCTTTTCTTCTTTTCCTTCCTCTCTCGCTCCCTCCTTCCTTTTCTTCCTTTTTGATATAAAATCATTAAAAAAAATCTTTAATTAGATCTATATAAATTAAACATTTCTTAGTCGTAGCTGGTGAAAAATAGCTATTATTTGGGCCATTTGGTAATATCTAAAGAACATAATGAGTTGTCTCTAAAAAGCTGCTGCAATCAAAGTATACTTATAGAATAACATTTTATAAGCTAATAGCAAAACAAATGAAAGTTCAATAACCAGGTATATAGAGGTTATAGTCGTAAAGTTTGTATCTGTCTTTATAACCGCGTTCTTGATATGTCTGGGTTGAGTGACTTCTTCCCTGCTTGCCTGTACCTTTCCAAGTTTTAGCACTGAGATTTCATATCCCAGGAAATTCTTCAGTCCTGAGCAACCAGGATAGTTGTTCGCCCTAATTATATCTAAATCTGCAGATTTAATTTTCTCAATTTCACGGATGAAGTAGTTAATGAACAAATATCATGCATGAACCTATTTAGCTCCTGGATACATATTAACATATTAATATTTACCTCACTACAGTGGTAGATAATTGAAAGATGAGGGGATAGGTGGGTGGATGAATGGATGGATGAATGGATGGATAGATGGATGGATGGATGGATAAATATATAGGAAAATGACTATGTAATATACTTTCTGATTTGTTCGGGAATATCACCTCTTAAATCCTCTCCTCCCTAAGGCCCAACGTAAACTATCTTTTTGTCAAGATTTCTCTGAATCTTGTAGAATTAATCACTTTCCTCTATGCCTACAAAATTATATTCATACCTCTATGATTGGACTTTCTGTAGTTATAATAGTCTAATTGTATACATACGTGTCTTCCTCACTAGATGATGAATTCCTGGCAGAGCGAGAATTGTGCCTAAATACATCTTTGAACTTCAGCTGTCACATACCGCCTTGCGGCAAGCAGGAGCCAAACAACTTGTTGCTGAACTGATCGTTCATTTCCCCCCAATTTTGTCACTCCTTAATCTTTAATTGCCTTTATTGAGATACAATTTGCTTACAGTAAAATTCACCAATTTTAAATGTAGAGTTCAATACGTCAGAACAAAATCGAGATAAAGAACATTCTAATCACCTCAAAAACTCCTCCTGTTCCTCTTATTAGTTACTGTCTCCAGGCAACCTGGCAACTCCCGATGGACCTGTCTCATTTACCCATTAAACTGTTGATGGACATTTAGTTATTTCCAGTTTTTGACTGTTATAAATAACACTGCTGTAAATAGTAACATACACGTTTTTATATTGACATTTGCTTTCATTTCTCATGGGTGAATATCCAGGAGCGCCATTATTGAATCTCATGGTTAAGTGTATGTTTAGGTTTATGAGGAATTGTTGTCTACCAGCAACACATGATCTGCATCCTTGTCAACACTTGATATTGGTCGGTCTTTACAATTTTAGCCATTCTAATATGTGCGTAGTGGTATCCGGCTGTGGTTTTACTTGCATTCTCCTAATGACTAATGCTTTTGATGCATTAATTTGTAATTCATATAGCTTCTTTGCTGATATATCTGTTCAAATCTTTTACCCATTTTTAAAATTCAGTTTTTTTTTCTTGTTATTGAATTGTATGAACTCTTATTTTCTGAATGTATGTCTTCATCAGATTTATGTCTTACAGTCATTTTTTTATGAATCTTAATTTTTTATTTTCATAACAGTCTTTCAAAGAGTGGAACTTTTAATTTTGATGAACTACAATTAACCAGTTGTTTCCTTTGTGGTTTATATATTTGGTATCCTATTTAACAAATAGACTAACCATAGTTATATTCCCCTTACATACCTAACACAATGTGACAAAGGTTTTCTCTAATGTTTTCTTCTAGAAGTGTTATAATTTTAGGCTTTACATTTAGATCTGTGATCTATACTGAGTTAATTTCTGCCTAAGGTTGAGATAAGGATGATGGTTCTTTTCTTTCCATATGTATACCCAGTTGTTCTAGTGCTATTTGATGAAAAGATTATTATCCTTCCCCTGTTTAATTACCTTGGCACCTTGGTAAAAAAAGATAAACTGACCATATAAATGTGTTTTTTTTTTTTTTTGCACTCTTTCGTTCCGTTAATCTTTATGTTTATCCGTATGCCACTAACACACCATCTGTATTAAAATAACTTTACAGTAAGTCTTAAAGTCAGGTAGTGTAAATTAGTCAATTTTGCCTTTTTAAAAAGTGTTTTGATTATTCTAAGTTCTGTGCACATCTGTATAAATGTTAAAATCAACTTGTCAATTTCTGTTAGGATTTTTTTTCTGGCATTTTTCATTTTTTTAATCGATCTACATTTCCATCTGCTGCCATTTTCCCTTCTGCCTGAAGAATTTCTTTAAACATTTATTTTAGTGTGGGTCTGGAGATGAAAAGGAAGTTATAAGAAAAGAAATTAAGACCAATGTTCTTCATAAACACAGGCGTAAAAATCCTTAACAAATTTTAGCAAATCAAATCCATTAATACATGAAAAGGATAATATGTTCTGGCTGAGCAGGGTTTATTGCAGGAATGCAAGGGTAGTGAAGCATTAACACTACGTAATGTAACCTGCCAAATTAATGGACTAATAAAGAACAAACATATGATCATCTCTGTAGATGTGCATAAAGCATTTGACAAAATGTAACACCCATTCATGATGAAAGCTATCTGCAAACTATAAATAGAAGGGAGATCTTACAGACTAGATTTCAAAGAGATCCCGTGAAAAAACATCTACAAGTATCCGCGTACTTAGTGGCAAAACTTTGAACACTTCCCTTTTAAGATTAGGAAAAGGATGCCCACCCTCTGCTGTTAACCATTGAACTACTGTTCAGCACCACACTGGAGACCCCAGCCACGGCCAACTTCAGAAATAAATTCTGGGGTAAAGAAATCTTAATTCACTCTTTTTTTTTTTTTTCAATATATTTAAAAATAATCCATATTTATTGGGAACTCTGCTAAGCTTTATAGAAGGTTATACGTGTTTGGTGACTACCCGGTTAATTTCCCCTGTCTTCTCTTGGGTAAGGTCAACTTTGTCAGTTAACATCTCTTACTATTACGTGTCTTGCTAGATCATTCATAGAAAATCAATGAAATGGATATAAGAATTAATGTGTAAGATAATAGACTAGTTAAATACATAGACTGCGTGGTTTTTCTTTGCAACTGAGGAAAGCTATAACTAGTTCTAAGGCTATACACAAACTTTTGTATAACCTCATGAAAAAACGTCTCATTCTTAGTCACTTCTGTAATAAAATGCAAATTGTTGTATCAAGATTGAACAGCTTCCCATTTATGAAAAATAGTAGTAGTGTAGCAACATGAAATGATTCACATCTATCAAAATAACATTTTACAAATGACTTCAAAGCACATTGGAGCCATATTGAGAAAAATTTAATTTTCTTTCAGACAGATTGCATGTTAATAATTAATAATTAGTGTGTTCTTTTTCTATCCAAATACCACCTACCCAGAAACCAGCTTAAATTTCAGCTCTTTGAAGTTCTTCCTAATCAGCTTCATTGCAAACATTGTCTACCTCCTCTACATTTTCTTGAGTTATAATCTACCTCTTAGCATATTAGAGTTTACATTGTATTGTCATTTAGTTTTCGCTTTCACATACATAATAATTTTAATCTAATAAACTTTATTTTTTAGAAGAGTTTCAGATTTATGGAAGAATCGAGCAGAAAGTACAGTTTCCATATCCTTTTTACACTCCACGCACAGACATAGTTTCTCTTATTATCATCTTGTTAACATGGTACATTTGTTACAATGGATGAGTGGACGTTGATATGTTATTAGTAACTGAAGTCCACAGTTTTCATTAGATTTCACTCTTCGTGTTATACGTTCTATGGATTTTTGCCAAATGTATACTGACATGTATCCACCATGATAGTATTATACAGACTAGTTTTACTGCCCTAAAAATATCCTGTGCTCCTTCTGCCTTGCTCCCAACTCTGGGAACCACCGTTATTTTTACTCCCCTCATAGTTTTGCTTTATTTAAGAATGTCATACAGTTGGACTCATCCAGCAGATGAGTCAGGCTGCCTTCTTTCACTTAGTCATGTGCATTGAAGATTCCTCCATGTCTTTCAATGGGTTAATAGCTCATTTCTTTTTAGCACTGAATAATATTCCACAGTTTATTATTCATTTATCTAATCAAAGACATGTTGGTTGATCCCAAGTTTTGGCAATATGACCAAAGCTGCTGTAAACATCTATGTATACAATTTTGTGTGGACAAAAATTCTCAACTCTTGTGAGTAAATTCTAAGGAGTATGATTGTTGGATTATATAGTGAGAGTATGCTTAATTTTGTAAGAAACTGCCAACCTGCCTTCCAAAGTAGCTGTACCATTTATCATTTCTACTAGCAATGAGTGAGAGTTCCTGTTGTTCCACATTCTCACCAGCATTTAGTGTTGTTAGTGTTTTGGATTTTAGCCATTCGGTTAGGCATGTATTAGCATCTCATTGTTTTAACTTGCGGTCCTCTAATAACATGTCATGATGACATGTTTATTTACCATCCATACGTTTTCTTTGGTGAGGTGTCTGTTCAGATTTTTTGCCCTTTCTTTAATCAAGTTGTTTTCATTTTTGAGTTCTAAGAGTTCTTTGCATATTTTGAATATAAGTCATTTGTGAGATACGAGTTTTGCAAATGTTTTCTTTCAGTCTGTGCATTATCTTTTTACTTTCTTAACAGTGTTTTTTCATAGAGCAGAGGTTTTTAATTTTAATAAATTCCAACTTATCAATTTTTTTCTTTCATGGATTGTACTTTCAGTATTATATCTAAAAGGTCTTTTCAAACCCAAGGTTGCTTAGCTTTTCTCCCATATTATCTTCTAGGAATTTTATAGTTTTGTGTTTTACATTTAGGTCTTTGATCTATTTTGAGTTAATTTTTGTGAAGTGTATAAAGCCTGTGTCTAAATTCATTTTTTTTGCAAGTGGATAGCCAGTTGTTTAACACCATTTGTTGAAAAGAATATCCTTTCTCCATTGAATTGCCTTTGCTCTTTTGTCAAAGATCAGTTGACTGTATGTATGTAGGTCTATTTCTGGGGTCTCTATTCTGCTCCACTGATCTATTTGTCTGTTCTTTTGTCAATACCATGCTGTCTTGATTACTATAGGTTTATAGTACGTTTTGAAGTCAAGTGTTGTCAGTCGCCCGACTTTGTTCTCCTTCAATATTGTGTTGGCTCTTCTGCGTCTTTCGCCTCTCCATATAAACTTTAGAATCTATTTGTTGATATCCACAATACAACTTGCTGGGATTTTGAATGGGATTGCATTGAATCTATAGATCAAGGGGAAAAACTGACATCTTGGAAATATTGAGTCTTCTTATCTGTGTACGCAGAGTATGTTGCCATTCATTTCTCTCTTCTTTGATTTCTTTCATATGAGTCTTGCAGTTTTTCTCATAGAGATTCTGAATATATTTTGTTAGACTTATACCTCAGCTTTATACCTCAGTGTGTGTGTGTGTGTGTGTGTGTATGCAAGCACGTGAGTGTGCATGCACGTGAGTGTGCATTCATATTAGTCAGGGTTCTCCAGAGAAATGACAGAAACCAAGATCTGGGCACTAGGTATGTTTATTGCCACTAGGTCTTCTCACCCGACCGAGCAAAAGAATATATCTCTATATCACTAATTTCAGCACATACCACAGATGGAAACATTCCTGTATGTAAGTATCTGTGTCTGTATTAAGCTAAACATGAATTCAATCCATTACCATATGGACGGTTCTGATCACACTTGCACCTCAGCTTTGCTCACCTCTGACCTCTCACTTCAACAGTGAGAAATCTGGTTTCCACCACCCATCATCCATTTACTTGTTTACTTTATAGGTGTGTAAGGGGTGTACAGCTGTGTGTGTACAGTTTTGCTTTCGTCTTGATGCTTTTTTTTTTCATTTAGATGCTTTTTTTTTCCTCTGTAAAGTTCTTTAGCCTTTTGTAAGTTTATGCACTTCATTTATCAGCCTTAGTTGAGGGTCATCCACACAAATTAATAAATGAAGAATAGCAATTTATATAGCACAAATGAGAAAATGTATAAGAATATGCTTTTTCAATTGGGAAGTATTCTGAAAACATAAGATAGTTATCTAGTAGTCACTAATATTATCAATATTTCTATGTTGCCATTTTTTTTTATAAAGTTAGTATTTCAGCATGGAAGTCATTCTACAAAATTAAAATTGTATCACTGAAGACTTTCTTTGGCTTTCATCTTTTGTTTTCACCATTTGTAGTTTTGCTTGACGGCATGGTAAATATAATGGGTACCTAGGTGATTAATGATCTTTTACTAATGCAAATAATGTCGATATGGTTCCTATCAGCCACTCAGAGTTGATGACACGAGTAGCCGACACCCACTCCCCAGGAGTGTCTGGACTTGAGTCTCGGTGACAACAGCTCAGTGAGATTTCTTTAGGAGCTGCAGAGCTAAACCTTTAATCCACTTCAAAATGAACATCTTCTCTGACTTACCCATGTTTGTTCTGTAGATTCTTCCAGCTATACCGAGTCCAGGTAAAGAAAGGGAAAAGAAAGATATTTCCTAATTACAAAACCAATCATATCATCTACTGACATTCACGATATGATCCACTGTTTTCACCTTAAATGGAAAAATAGGGAAATCAGAGTTTGATGAAAGGAAAAGGGCTTTTTAAAGTGGCATCAGTTTTCAGGACATCTGCAGTTTTTTTGTTTGTGTACTTTCTTCATTTTAGAGGCTGGGAAACTGTAGAAGGATTTTTTTTTTTTTTTTTTTTTTTTTTTTTAAAGCATACTCGCCCTTAACTCTCTCATTTCTGATTTCCGTTTGGTGATTAGATGCGACAGTTTCAGTCCCAAACTCCACAACTCCTTGTCACTGTCATTTGGCTCTTGGGGTAGAACCTTACCTGGCAGGATCCAGGCTTCCTTCTGTAGGAATGAGCTGGAATGAGCTAGATTCTGGCTTCCTGAAAGAAATCGGGAACTTGAGAGAAAGACCAATTCTGGCAGACTGGGTTTTAGAATTCTGTGACTGTGATCCTGTCACCATGCCATCGAGTGACTGCCTTTTTGTTCTCTTTTTACATTGCCTGTGAAACATGATCTGAAATCTTGCCAGAAATCTCTCTTCTCCTGTCAGTATTTTTTTAAGCCGTTCTTCTCTTTGACTAACAATAATTTCCTTAAAAGTCAGAAACATCAGCTTTACTCTTTCAGCCCTTCAGAAATGCGTTGCTGAATTGAAGTGGCTAAAATTACAGCTGGTGTGGAAAGTGATGAACAATAACTTGGAATATCCGAATACCTTATTTTCGAAGTATAACAGCCATTTTAGTTTCTTCTAACACAGCAGGTTTAAATTTGTGTATGTTTTCAGATTCATGGTGAAACAGTCATAAGACGTTTGACCCCATGGCGAGTGAACTAGGTGAGTTTCAGTACAACCTTTGGTTCTGGGGAAAAAGAGAAGCCTTTGAAAGGAGTTCATTCCTTTCCGGCCTGAGCCACCTGATTCACAAGGACAGGTAGCTCTGTCTCTTTGGCCGCTTATTGGTAGTTTGATCTAAGTATGTCACTGGACCTCTTTGTATTTCCACTTTTCCACCCCTAAGACAAAGAGAATACCTCCGCAGAGGACCCTACTGCTCAAGGGAGCACAAAGTGTAAAGATGTCATCTGCCCTCAGTCCCACCAACCCCGAGGGAGCAGTGAGCCCAAACCACCCACCTTTTCCTCGTGTGGTCCTCTGCTCAGCCTTCCTTGAACTCTGTCCCATGAAGTTGCTCGGCGCCGTTTTTGCATCTAGGTTCTGCCACTGGCTAATGGAAGTTGGATCAACAACGTCCATGAGTTTTAAATCTGCCGAAAGCACATGTGATAAGTAGCGACTATAGTACAGTGACATCTGATGGACTGTAACTACGCAGAAGCATATTTGCTCCCTTTCAAATGACTCCATCTGAATGGTTTTTTCAATCTCTTTTAAAGAGTGATTTTTTAGAAGACTGTTTTAATGAAAGCTCCTTTGATATGAGCTACTTTAAAAATTTATTTAAACATCGCCCTTGAATACTAAAGAGTAGTAGTTACTTTATGTAAAGATTATACAATTTTAATTGACGCATTGTGTATCCTAATCTATTAGGTATATCTCATGTTTTTTTAAAGAGGAAGTTTTAGATTCCAGTGACATTTGAAGAAAATCTTATTTTGCAACTCAGTTTCTATAATACTGCTCATAAGATTTGTTCCCTGTCTCAGTCCCAATAATTTTAGATTGCAAATATATGTCATTTATTCTTTTTTAACACATAGCCTTTTTCTCAGCAAATAGTATTATATTAAAAGGAAAGAAAAGACAGAGAGCAAAGAAAACCACGAAATGGTAACTAAGAGATTAGTATGTTAACAGCATCCAATACCTGTTATAGAAATGAGTTCTCAAATAATAAGGCCCATACTGAAATACGACATAGTCTATTTTATTTTATTTTTTTTTCCCAGAGAACCTCTTTTTGGTGTTACATTTAGTAAGCGGTTTCACAGACAGTTGTATCATATTCATGACAAGTAAAATTACATAGTTGCTCCATCGCATGAAAATTTCATCGCAGCCTTTTGCTGTTACTGTTGTTTAGAAAGAAGATGGATATTAAGTGTACTCAGCGACAATGGCAGACACAGAGGTGTCCCTGGGCTGACTGCAGTCCCTAATTTGCACACTTCGTAGAGAGAGGGAGGGCGAGAACGTGGCAGAACAGAGGAAAGAGGCACAGGCCAAATGAAGCCCTCGCGGTCCGTCGCTGGTCCGCGTGTTCAGCTACTGGCCGCGCTGCTGAGATGATGGTTACTGGACTTCACAGTGCAAATCTGCTTTACCAAGCTTTGGCTACTGCTACCAAAAAGTCTCATTTTCAGAGCTGAATTTGGTGACTTATTTGCAGACATTCATGGAGATTAGTTTTACCCCCTAGGGTCGGTCAATTGTCTGCAAATAGAAAGAGCAGAGGACGGTTAATAACAGTTGTCCTATTATTCTTTGTTAAAATTGACATCTGTGGTTCGTTTTTGAGCTTCTTAAAAATTTAAGAAGCTCACAACTTTTAAATTATAAACTTTAAACTATGAACCTTTAAACTATAAACACTAGGAAATTAATTCTCTGTAATACACAAGACTTATTTTTGTCCTATGTATTCAAATCTGTTAGCCAAATGTTTCATTTGCTTTTGCCTTTTATTTTTTTAAAAATCATTTCTCCTAGGGTTTCTAAGTTAACGGTAATAGTGCCTAGTCTACGAATTTGGATTTCTTCCTATTCTGAATTTCTGCTCCATGCAAGATAAAGTTGGAATTTTTTTCTCCCTTCCTATACACATATCAAAGTTGTGTCTGAGTACTGTGTAACTCATAGAGAAACCGCGTCAGAATTCCCTGCACGTGGTAGATGCTCAGTAATGGATGTGGTTTATCAGTTGACGACGAAACTCTCCTAGTAGCCATTTTCGCAAACACTTCAGCTGTGTCTGTGGATTAGCAATGTTTCTGCCAGGTGCCCTGGCCAGGACCTCCCATACGACCATGGGCTTCCCAATGACATGGGTCTGCAGCCTTTCTCTGCCCGCCCACCCCTCCTCAATCCTTGTTCCTTCTCTCCCTCTCTCCTCTCCCCCTTTATACACACACACACACACACACACACACACACACACATACACACACTCACACTCTCTCTCTCTCTCTCTCTCTCTCTCTTTCTCTCTCTCTCTCTCCCCGTCTCCCCCTCTCCCCTCCCCTCCCTTCCTTCCCCCTCCTTCCCCCTCCTTCTCCCTCCCCC
The DNA here is from genome assembly GCA_028627145.1 of Eidolon dupreanum. Classification (NCBI taxonomy): domain Eukaryota; kingdom Metazoa; phylum Chordata; class Mammalia; order Chiroptera; family Pteropodidae; genus Eidolon; species Eidolon dupreanum. The sequence goes on from CM053514.1 coordinate 2,515,466, forward strand.
TCCCACTCCACCCCCCTCTCTCTACTAGGAGGGAATGTTTCAGTTGTGGTAGTTTATCTGCAAAGTTCAGTGAACTAAATATTTTCAGATATTTACACAGAACACGACAAATCATTGTGATGTATTTTGTGAAATAGAAAACACCACCAATATCATTTCAGTGCATGGATAGCTAGCGAGAGTAGCCTCCTTTGCTCTGTATCTACGTAGCCCCACAAGTGAAGGCAGAAAAGCAGAACTCAGCGCGTGCTGGTCCCCTACGGCACGGCTGGTCGCCTGCCACACGGTGCTGTCGCCACCGTCTGCCAGGTCCAGTCACAGAGCTGCAGTGGAAGTTGAAGCGGCTCTTTACACGCGGTGTCGATAGGCGGAGTGGCGACCCTGTGCTGAGCTGGTGCCTAGAGACTGCTCATCACAGAGAGTCTCCGAGTGGGAGAGGACCCGGCAGAGACTGAAGATTTAAACCAGGTTACACAGAAAGATAAAAGCAAGTTATGTCGTTTCATTGTATCTTTTATAAGGCGCTAGCTGCTAGCTTAAGGACCATCTCTGATGTAGACAGACAAAACCCAAGAGAAAAAAAACCCACAGCATTATATATCCCAAACATCACACCACAACTCTACATAACTACTTATTCCTTTTTTTTTTTTCCTTTCGAAAAAAAAAAAAAAAGACTAAAAGCATGCTAAAAGAAACCTTGACTGAAGGGTTTAACAGCAGTGTGGGAATAATTTCAATAATTTAAAAAGATGTCGCTCTCTGTAATAAAAATTGATTCTATTTCTTTTATTTACTTGAATACATGTTTCTTGTAAACACCTTAAAATTAAATTGAAATGCACCTAATCCATGTTTTTCTGAACTACTCTATTCAGTGTCTTCAAGTATATTTGTGTTGAAATTTTAGAGCTATTTATATGTAAATGAAAAGTCTTCTGTAATTGGCACAGGGAGAGCCTGCTAGAAGCCCAGTAATCTAATCTAAGTTCCACACTTTCTCCCCTCTGTTGTACATTCATAATGGCATTTGAGGGCAAACAGTTTGATCCTTCTGTCAACATCACTCTCCTTTGCAATAAAGGGAAGAACAGGGAAACTTTGTTTTAAGGATTAAGTGGTGAAGTTTTTCTGTGACACACCATCTTAGACAGAGCTGCCAGGTTTCATAGGGAGAAAAAAGGTATTAACTTCTAACTATTTGGAATAGGAATTTAAATTACTTGCATCAGATAGTGGAATGAAAGTAAAATTGTACAATTGTTCTTTCTGTGATAGATTATTAAGTTTCATTTTAAAAAAATATGTGCTACTTGAGACTGGCAATAATGTCACCAAAACAATTTTTCTGTTTTTACATTTTTCCTAAATTGTGCTTTTTATGGGAGGGTGGCAGGGGTGGGGGGGGGAGATATTAGCCAAAAGACCTATCAGGTTAGCAAGGACATTTAACTACGTTAAATATTTGAGGAACTTGTTATATGCTTATTACAAATCATGGAATACTTAAATTTTAAGAGATCTGAGAAAAAGAATCTCAAATTCCATTCTGGAGCAAGCGATGCTTTAAAAAAAAAATTGATGCAATACTAAATTAGTTAAAATGAGATTTATTATTCCTGTAGCCATCCAGCCGTCCGTTCACATTTATTTATCCAATCATTCATCCTTTTGTTCAGCAGATAGCACGCCCAGTAAGTGGAGACTCACACCACCCTCATGGTGAGTTCTGTCTGTAATCAGATCTGTACGCCAGAGGACAAAGTCAGATAAGAGTTACATGAAAAATTTAGCTGTTTTCCATTTTCAAGAACAGCCTGATTCTGAATGTTTGCCCTTTCTCGATAGTTAAGAGTTAACCATCGAAGCAGACAGAGCTCGTTTTAGATAGTAATCTTTTCTAATGTCTGACCCCGAAATAGATAGTATTGGATGTACTCTTTGTTTTCAGGATCATGGTTTTAGATATTATGCTGACCTGTAATTCACTACCTAAATAAGCTGGTGACAGAATTATTATACTTGATTTTGATTTGTATTTCTCTTCTGACTGACAGATATTGTCTTCTTGCTAGTCATGTCTGCCTCTGTAGAACTCTCCCTCCCTCATTCTTTCTAGTAAGCTCTTTCTAATCTCTCCTGAATATGAATGCAGCGTCACCAGGATTATGAAAATTGTTGCAACCATTTTTTAAAAATAATGGGTCCTTTATTCAATCAGATGGTTTCTCCTGTGAATAAAATGCATCTTCTTTGCTAAATTTATTTTTGCTGCCTAGAAGACTTCTTCGATTATATGCTGGGCCCTGTTTTTAATAGATGAAACATCATTTTAACCGTACTTTTACCAGTTCAGGAAATTAAGTCAAAAGGATGGCAGCACCAACAATGTAAATCAGAAAACGTGGTTTTTAGTATTTGTGGCAATATAGCTTGAATTTTGTAGATAACAAATGGTATGTACAACACTAATTTTCTAGGGAATAGCTCATTTGATTCTCATAATTCTTATTGGTAAAAATAGCTGATAATGGGCATCCAACTTTAAGATTTGCCAAAGGAAACATTTTTTTTCTCATTTACTCTTCACAACAACTAAGAAGCAGGCAGCATTGCCAACCACATCTTATAGTAAACGGAACTCTTTCTCAGAGAGGTTGGTGATGGACCCCTGCCTCGTTTACGCCACCCGCCTGCAGCAAATCTGATCCGTCACACGATCCAAAAGTGGTGTCATTCACAAATGATACGGAGATGGGTACGGAGAGAGAAAGGGAATGGTGAAGGAAGGAGCTAAAGGAGGCTGGCAGAGGAGCCTCACAGTGAGGTTTCAGGAGTTTCTTCATTCCTATTTGGAGTCTGATACTTTGGTAAGGATTGTTTATAGGCAACTAAAACTTTAGTAGTTCTGCTCTCCCTGAAATATGCTGATTTCGATGCCCACTTAATGAAACCTCTTCAACAGTCATTTTCTATTTTCAAAAAAAAAAAAAAAAAAAAAAAAAAAAAAAAAAAAAAAAAAAAAAAAAAAAAAAAAAAAACAACAACAACAACAAAAAACAAACAAAAAAAACCCAGCCTTTCATTAGAATAATGTCTGATAGACTTGAGGGAAATTTGAAAGATAATTAAAAATAGACGGGCGAGTTAAAGTCAGGGGTATGTTCTCTTTGTTGTCCCTTTTTTTTTTTTTCCCCCCTACAGAGAATTGTTCTAAAGTTTTTTTTTATATCAAATGTGTTCTAGTTATTTGGCAGTTATTAAAGAGAAAAGGGAGCTTATGCTTTAGAATAGGATGGAGTAAATTTATCCACCCATCTGAAAAAAAAATTGCTAGAAATGGTGCTGGGTCCCACCACCTAGACTGGAAAACCCAAGGTTCAGAAGGGTCTGACTTAACAGTGGGGAATAGTTCAACCCAGGCTGAATGCTGCTCTGGTCCCACCTAAGAAATCTTAAAAGCGAGACCCAAATAATCAAACTGTTTTCCAGAAACTTAACTGCATCCCAGAACAAAGGTCAAGACTATTTATAGAAATACAAAAATATCCAGTACCCAACAAGGAAAAAATATAATGTTTTTCAATAAAAAATGTTTTAGGCATGCAAAAAAGCAGTAAAATAGGACCTGTGACAAGAAGATTATAAATGAAACTAACCCCAAAACATTAGGATTAGGAGGTAAGAGCATTCAAACAGGCTTTGTAACTATGTTCCATATGTTTGAAAACTGGAACTTTCGTTCATTGTGGATGGGAATGTAAAATGACACACTTTGGAAGATGGGAAGGTGGCAATTTCTTAGAAGGTAAATATACAATTGCTATATGATCCAGCCATTTCCCAACTAGGTATTTACCCAAGAGAAATGAGTGTGTGTGTCCACAGAAAGATACACATAAACGTTCATAGCAGCTTGATTTGGAAGAGCCTCAAACCGGAAACAGCTCAGACACCTGTTCATTAACAGGCAAATGGGTAAACAGACCCTGGTACATCCATACGATAAAATGGTACTCCTCAGTAAAAAGAAGAATACACTAGAGATACCACCGCAAGAATAAATCGTAAAATAATTACACAGAGTGAAATAAGCCAGACAAATAGGACTATGTTTTAATTTCCTGTGGTTGCCCATAATGGATTACAATGAACTTGACGGCTTAAAACAACAAATTTATTCCCTCGATTCTGGAGGCCAGAAGTTAAACCTCAAGGTGTTGACAAGGCTGCTCTCTCTACAGAGGCTCTAGGGGCGATCTTATTTCTTTTCTTTTTCCTTCTTCAGCTTCGCGTACCCTGTCCTATGGCTCGGGGCTGCTGCCCTCTGCTCTGTCCCCATCTTCTTGTCACCTTCTCTCTTTCGCTCTGTGCGATGTCATACACCATTGGACTTATCTCAATCCGGAGAAATCAGGATGATGTCATCTCAAGATCTTTAACGAGTTTACGTCTGCAAAGACTCTCTTTCCAAATATAGTCACGGTCACAGGTTCCACGGGTTGGCCGGAGACATATCTTTGAGAGTAAACCGGTCAACGCTACACTGAATGGTCCCATTTATATGAAATTCTGAGAAGTGCAAGCTAGTGTATAACGAAAAGATGGGACTTGAGGGAGGGATTACTAAGGGATTTCAAGGAAACTTTTGGGGACGCTGGGCGTGTTCATTATCCTGATTGTGGGGATAGTTTCACAGGTGCATACTTATGCTGAAACTGATCTAAGTATATGCTTTCTGTGTGTTTATTGCAAACCAATTATAGCTTAAAGAGCCTCTTCTTTTAGGTGTAAGAGATACCTTACTGACATTTTGACCCAGAATTTTACTCGTCTTCGGTACCCATTTTGTTCTTTGTTTCAGTTCTTGCAAAAATAAATTCCCGATTCATAATCTAATGCTAGATCTCACCATGCTCCAGTGTTTTTTGGGCCTGTTCACACATCTCTGTGACCTGGCCACCTCTAAGTTACTGATGTGTTCTGCTTTCTCCTGCGTCATGACGTTGCAACTGAAAGTAGCGTCGATTATTCACCCATCTCTGCATTAGTGATTTTTAACATTTCTGGAGTCATTTTACCCTCTTGGGAATTTGATGAGAGTCGTGGATTCTTGGCCCGTAAAAATGCATCTGTGATTCTGGATGGTTTTATGACCCTCTGAAGCTCATACGTTAACCGTTAACCACCCCACCCCCAATGCTCACGAAGGTGAACGACCTGTGATTTGGTTAGTTACAAATTTCTATTTGTTTGAAAGAGGGCGTTTAGAGTTATAAAAATCTAGATGATTTGTTTACACATTTTTTGGCAAGACCTTGAACACTTGGATATTTAAAAATCAGTTTTTACAAGGGAATGATATCATTGTGTTGCCCTGTTTAGCAGATACAGAAAATGTGTGAAATCAAAAGTTTGCTTTCAATAAGGCTTTGTCACTCCGGATGGTACGTGAACGGCAGGATCTGCCTTCAGGACACAGTTAAAAGAGATGCGAAATCTCGTCAGGCCCACTTCACACATCGCGTCCCCCTACTCACAGCGGGCAGCACGTTCGTGGGGTCTTCCGTGACCAGGTAACCCTGTGAGCAGTTTTCACCTCCACATTATGTGTGACTCGTCTCTCGAGGGCCCGGGCAGTTGGTGCAAAGCTGCAGGGGTGGTTTCGTGTGGCGTCTGGCTCATAGCTCCGAAATGAGTTGCATCTGCTTTGGGTATCTGCTGTCTCTCTCATTCAATTTCTTAACATTTTATCATTAAAAAAAGAAAAAGGAAAAGAAAGGTCAGCATTAAAAATGAATGACCATCTCAGGTCTGTCACACAGGGAGTTGGGGAAAGGGTCAGCTGATTGGGTGACTCAGCAATTAGATGTCATGACATGGATTGGTGACCTCTCCGCTTCTGTTTTTAGCCCTGTGGCTGTAAGCTACAAAGACCATCCCTGAAGAGAGCCAAGGTTTCTAATGAGAGCAGAGCCATGGTTTTTTCTCTCTCACTTTTTCTTCCTGCAACTCTCGGAAGGAGCATTATTGTGTGTTCCTATCAACGGCAGCTAATCCCTAAGATTCTGAAAGGAGCAGGTGTCTCGGAACATCTGGGTGGGAGGAGAGAGTTTAAAAAGCCCTGCCCCCTCCCAGCACCTGTGGAGGGCCCGTTCACACCACACCCCACGGCTGAAAGCCGCTTGTGTGGGTTGACCGGTGACACTGGATCTGTTGGAACATGATGGTCACGTAAACCAAGCTTGAAGCTGGGACGTCGTTGCCTTTGGTTGATGGAATGCCTTCCTTCTAAGGACGCCACTTAGATCCAGAAATTACGCTGCCGGACAGGTACATTTCTGCTATGCCCAACCTACCTGCTAGCTCCCTGTCACCCTAGTCCCCTTAGGAATTTTTAAAGCTAAGCCTGCCTCTACTTAGGTGGGAAATATGAGACTTAGAAAGTGGCCCTGTCTTCAGACAAGGGTCTGTTGGCCGGACGGGGCCAGCTTGGGTTCGTTTGGGAAGAGGGCCGCGTTATTTCTCATTCATTCTCCCTCCGAAACACTGTTGTTTGAATCGAAGGACTGAACATCAAATTGCGAAGAACATTTATTATTTATTCCCTGCTTGTTTTCGGGTAGAATTTTCTGAGGCTTGTGCCAAAAATAAATATTTGCGAAATAAAAAAGGAAATGAGAAGAGAGGGGTAAGAGAGGGAAGGAAGATGGGCTGGATCGTGGAAAGAGCTTTATCTCCCCCGAGGAAGGAGCTAACCTCTGATTTGAGTGTTTTCTGTGGTTTCCTTTTATAAATAATAGTGTACCGTAGACTCACTATCTATAATGTGGTGTTTTTCTCAATAGCCCAGTCACTATGAAGTGATTTGTTAGTGACTCGAATTTATTAGATTTATTAATTACGTTGTGGTTTCCATCAATGCCCTTGACTGTTTTAGAGATTAAAGTCAGATGAGAAAGTACTTGATCTATTCTAGTTATTACAGATTGTGATACTTTCTCAGAATGAGCAGGAAGAAACACCTCATGACCCAGTTTTTTAGATTCCCTTGAAAATAATTTGAATTATGCCAGTCATTGGTTTTAAAACTGCTTCTTCTCTCTTTCTCCCTTGTTTTAGTAAACACCCCTTTGGGAGATAGAAACTTAGCATTGTCTTTAAATTTTAGTGATGTCTTTTTTAGTACATTGGAAATAAAAAAATGAACTTTCCCTTTCCTTTAACCAAGTATATGTGTGTTTCTCCTTTTTCATGTCTAGAATATGTAGTAAAACATGAGAATTTGTGCCAAATACAAAGGTCAAATTTTCTTCTGAAAGTCCACCCAAGGTGGTGTGTTCCAAAACCATATAGAAATAGAGGTTTCCTACTGATTTCAAAAAGGTTGAACTGATTTTTTAAAGCACTGCCTGCTCTGTGCATGCTATTCTGCTAGGCAGGATGAAAATTCAAAAGTGTAAGCAACAGGAAGACTGCCTATTACAGGTTTATTGTCCAATAATAGGCTTATAAAAATATGTAATGCAAATAATTTAGGGTACAGTGTACTATAGTGGAACATAAGTTCTCTGGATGCAGGAACTTGGGTCTGTTTTGTTCATCACTGTACCTCAGGTGTCTAGAAAGATACTCCACACATGGCAGACGTGCAAAAAATATGCGCTGAATTAGTGACTAGAATGCACAAGTGACAGCTAGATTGAGTATCATTCTGCAGATCAGGAAAAGCTTCATGGAGAGATGGCATTTTGGCTGCAACGTGGTGTATGGCCGTGTTCTAGAAAAGGTGTATGACTAAGGAGAGTGAGGGAAGGCAAGTCACTGAGTTGCCTTTTAATCTACACTTTTGCTTCCGGTGATTTTTTGGGGGGACTGGGGGTGTGTAATTAACAGTGCCAGGAGGCCAGGCTCCTGGCCCCGTGCTAGCGTGCCCCTTCCAAAGGCAGCAGCTGCTGACTTACACTGGCTCTTGAAACATGTTTTAACTCTCTAGGCGTGAATCTGACTTTCTTCTGCATTGCCTTTCAACCCTGCCTTTTCTTTCCTAACGTCATTTTCAAAGGGACACTGAAGACCTGAGTAAGAGGAGGTGGAATCCGTTTTTCTTTCAGTCTCACTTCTTGTTTTTTTTTTTTTTTTTTTTTTTTTTTTTTTTATAGAGGTGAGGGGCCCTTGCTGCTGGCCTCCCCCCACGATGCCCTCCCCAGAGGCCTCTCTCCTGCCAGCGCCCCTGGATGGGTGGGCATGTGGCTTATCCACTGATTTCTGACTCTGCTCTTCCCTGCTGGACCCTTGTCCTGCTGCCTGAACTCCCTTCCAGCACAGCAAGGGTGTGGAGTCTGCTGAGGACAGAAGCCACACAGCAGAGACGGCCAGGCAGGGCTCGGTCACCGTCGCCTCCCTTCCTCCTTCCTCTGCAACGTGCCTTCTCCTCTGTGCCACCAGCCACATCCTTCACCTAGTGCTGATTCGTTCACCTCCCGTCCACACTGAACACGTTCGGTGAGCGTTCACACTTGGCCAGGTGTGCTTAGAAGACAGGGACCGTAATCTCTGTTTGCAAAGAGTAGGGTCACCTCCCTGTGCAGTACAGACGTGGACTAGTCAGTCCCCAGGCAGACTCTGTCATTTAGACGTTGCTCACACCCAGCAGGTCTGAGCGTGCTCACCAACACAGCTGACGATGTGTCTTCACTAACCAAGCATGTTTATTAGAAAGATCGAACAACATATATGTAGGCGTAGTCTATGTAATTTTTAATTAATGCCACTGTGAACATCGATACTTGTAAAAAAATAATGCACACTGTTTTTTATTGGTTAAAGAGAGGGTGGACTCTGAGGTCAAGCTGTGCAATTTGAACTTTGGTTCCTCAGTCGACTGGCTGTGTGGGATCAGGCAAGTCATCCCATCTCTCTGAGCCTCCGTTTCTTTTTACGTGGAATAGGAACAGTAATGTGACCTATCTTTGGGGGTCGCTGGGATGATGGAGGGTTAGAACAGCTTATGTGAAGTACTCAGGAGGGTGGCTGGTGCGTACAGAGCGCTGTGTGTCAGTCAGTACTGGAGGTGTTTTGGCTCTTTCAGGTCTTAACCGTAGAATGGCCTTCAATTCCTCGTTTGAACGAGAGAAGACGTTTCTCTTCTGTTTCAGTGCCCTGCCTTCCCTGCGCACCATTTCACGCTCCTTCGGCGCGGGATGTAGAGATGGTTTGTGCATCCCCACGCGCGATCTGCAGTCGGTACCGACGCCTGCTCCAGGGTGGCGGGCGCCCTGTCCCCTCGATGCTGGGCTACCACGCTCGTCGTGAGCACCCAGGCTGGCTCTGCGGCCGCGAAGGTCGTCCCCAACCTTTCAGGATAATGTGCGTGTAGGAAATTATTAGATTTTTCTCCTCCCGAGAAACAACTTGAGTTCCAATAATAGAATAACGATGCGGCATTAGAAGTGAAAAATGGAAAAGCAAACAAAGACAGTTTAAGAATAGCTATAACTTCATGAGGTTGAGACTGCGTATCGGAGTCTAAAGGCACGAGATGCACCCATCTCTTTCATTTTCCAAGGCCACTAACAGTTTGTTCAAAATATCTCGTTAAGTGGGGTTGTTGCTTTGGAAAAATAAGCCTTTGTGTAATTCAGAATTACATGTTTTTGTAAAGTCAGGAGCCTTTCTTTCTGCTCAATGGGTGTTTTCTCTGATGTTGCTTTTGCACGCTCTCTCCTTCTGGTGGTCCCTGCTACATCTGTCCACCTTCTAGGCTGCTTGTCTGAAGCTGCCTGAGCCCTGGGTGGAGGCCTCAGATGGGGTTGCTGAGCCGGGTCTCCGAGGAGGAGAGAATGTGAACACAGCACCGAAGGTCAAAGTCACAGAGACTTCCACCTGTCTGTGTGATGGAAAAGAAGGGATTGTATCAAACAGAAAGGCTAAAGTAAATTGAAAGGGGAGTTAAAAGAAAGGCAAATCAAAGGAAGAGCATCTGAGACAATTTCTGTAACCAAGACCTGGGTGTTTAAGCCTCTTGTTTTTGCTCACTCATCTGAGGCCTTTGGGCTTCTAGGCACAAGATTGAGATACCCATAACCCTCCTTCCAGCTGGCCCACATGATAATTTCTGTTAAAAGTAAGAAGTGCTTTATTATCTGGGCTTTTGAGATTACTGGAAAATAAGTATTCGCAATAGAGTTAAAAATAAGCAAATACATTTAGAAAATACAATTTGAAGTTCTGTTGATTATAATGAAATATCTATTGAGATGAAGTCATTGCTGTATTAGTGAATTTTCAGGTTTATTCTTCTGCTCGAAATGTTATTCAAGTATAAATATAATATATCTTCAAAAACAGTTATATTATTGAAAGGTACTTACAAATTACTGAGCTTTTTTTTTTTTTTTTTTCCAAATTCGAGGGGTAAAAGAAGACAAATAAGCATTCTTGTAACTAATCTCCTTCTTACTAAATTCGTATCTGAGTTGAACCTAGATGAAACACAAGGCTTTTAGTGCAAATCGAAGATGTAGTTTTAATTTTAGATGTTGAGATAAGATGTCAAAACATATTATTCAAGCTGACTGATTCATATAGTCGGTTTTGCATTGTATACTGAATCTCGGGCAAGGGAATTTCATATTTTTATCCTTGAAATTCTTTGGCATCATGCCATTGTTTCTGGTTATTAATACTGCATTCTGTTTATTGCCTTAGAAATCCTAGGGAGTTGAATGCGATGGCTCAAAGAAAATCATTAAGATACCTGAAAGAACTGTTTTATATTTCTTAGTGTTTGAAGAGGGTGCTGAATAGTTTGGAATTGCTTAACTGTCTTTGGCAGTGAAGAGGTTGTGGAAGAGAGTACAAGTGTGTCGATCACAGACATCAAAGAGTCTTTTTTTAACAAACCAGACAGGTCAACGGCTTTTAATATAGCCGTAGAGTTGTCCAACCATCACTGATATTTTACACCAAAACATTTTCAAAGAAACCCTATCTATACCCATTAGTCATGACTTTCCTTTACCTCCGGTCTCCCCAGCCCCAAGCAGCTTTTAATCTACTTTCTGTCTTTGTAGACTTGCCTATTCTGGACATTCCATAGAAATAGAACCATGCATCATGTGGGTGTGTGTGTGCGTGTGCGCGCGCGCGCGCGCGGTTAAAAGCACAAGCCATGAAACTGACCATTTAAAAAATCTTAACTGTTTTTAAGTGTGCAGTTAGTTCAGGAGTGTGAAGTGTACTCACACTGCGGATAACAGATCTTCAGAACTTTTTCATCTCGCAAAACTGAAACTCTGAACTCGTTTCCCCTCTCCTACCTTACAAGCCCCCCGTAACCAGCATTCTGCTTTTCTGTTTCCATTATATTGACTACTCTAGAGACTTCATATAAGTGGAATCACTCAGTAATTGTCCTTTTCTGACTGGTTTATTTCACCTAGTGTAATGTCCACAAGCCTCATTCATGGAATAGCATGTGTCAGAATTTCCCTCCTTTTTAAGGCTGAATAATATGTGATTGTATGTATATAACACATTTTGTTCATCCATTCACCCGTAATCGGATATTTGGGTTACTTCTATCTCTTGGCCATGGTGAATAGCACTGCTTTGAACATGGGTGTGCAAATATCTCTTCTAGACCCTGTTTTCATTTTTTTTTTTTTTGGATATATACCTGGAAGTGGTATAGCTGGATCACATAGTAGCTCTATTTTTCATTTTTTGAGGAAACTCTATATTGTTTTTCATAGCAATTGCACCATATTACAGTCCCACCAACAGCACACAAGGATTCCCATTTCCCCATGTCCTCGCCAACACTTGTTTTTCTCCGTTCGTTTTCACTGTAGCCACCCTAATAGGTAGGAGGTGGTACCTCATCGTTTGTATGGTTTGCATTCTTCTGACGTTCAGTCATGTTGAACATCTTTTTATGTGCTTGTCGGCCATTTGTGTATAATCTTTGGAGAAACATGTATTCGAGTCCTTTGCCCATTTCGGATTATTTGATTTTTTGTGTTGTTGTTGAATTGTGGAGATTCTTTTTAAATTCTAGAAATTAGCCACTTATCAGATACACGAGGAGTAAATATTTGCTCCCATTCTGTAGGCTGCCTTTTTCACTCTGTTAATTGTGTCCTTTGATGCACAAGTTTTTCAGTTTGATGTGATCCCATTTGTCTATTTGTGCCCTTGTTGCCTTTTGCTTTCACGGTCACATCCAAGCCTTTTACAAATGCATATGCATAGTCAACTTCTGATTCTAAGAACTAACAGAGGTCAACAATTCAAACAAAGATTAATCTAGAAGTCATTTATATTTACATTTAAAATGCAATTTATATTTATATCTGATTATGAGTGTGCCTACAGTTCTGAAAGGTAATTGCCAGAAAAATAATGAAGGCTTGCTATGAATACACGACTCAAGAAAAGCAGGAAACATGGCTGCCTCTCCCAGTTGACCCCCCGGTCAAGACTTCCTTGAGGGAACATTTTCATATCTGTCTTTCAGTCATTTTTCTTGGTAGGATACAGACTATACAAGGAAGTAAACACAATTTGTTTATTCAAAAAACAGAAAGGTAGGCAGACTAGTCTACGTTTAATCTATTAAGGTAGGCCGTGGATAAACTAAACCTGAACAAAAGATATGCTTCATTAAGATTTAAGTCTATAACAGTGCCCGAGTTAAAGGGCCTTAGGCTACTTTGGTACACAGCGCACTGACCTTTCCCGCACTTGCTGGTGGCGGGGCGTGTGGAGTTGGGATGCAGGAGGCGCTGCGTGTCCTCACATCTGTACCCGCTCGTCAGCGCCATTCGGCTCTGCAAGCCGTTCCTAAGTGTCACCCTCAC
>CM053514.1:2528828-2540021 GCA_028627145.1 Eidolon dupreanum
ATCGGTCTGTACTAGTTGAAAATATACAGAGTGGTATCTCTCAGTTTCTTAAATGGTTGTCTGAAAATGTGCTTGGAGTAAAATTTCCAATTATAAAATGAGAGGTACATTCAGTCAAGTGGGGAAAGTGCTTGATTTGCAATAAATGACACTGAATCATTCAAACATCTTTTTCTTATTTTACAAAATTTAGAGTTTATTGTGTTATTTTGTACTCAACTATAATCCGAGATTTACAAAATTAAGAACAGTAACATTTTAATGGCAATAACAATTTTTTATTTGCGTAGTACTTTGTAATTTACAAAAGCAAAAGATTTTGGTATGACGTCTGGCTTTAAGCAATATTTTGATGATATTATGATCAAGCGAGTGAGTGAATAGGAAAGAAATAAGTGGCTTTACAGTTTACATACTGTTTCATAAAGAACATATTATTTGGCCTTTGTAGCTCAGAGACGAGAGGATACGCATTATTATTATTTCCACTTAGAGTTAAGAAAAGTTAGGCCAGATTATCAACGATAAAAGTTTGAGAGCCAGACGGGGCCCAGGTTGTCCTGATTCAGTGTATGATAAAATGCTAGCATGAAATAAGAATGGTGACAATAGTTAGAATAATATTTTGGTCACGGGAAAATCCTTTCCAAGGGCATTTATGATTCGAGAGTTCCAGCGGCGATGTCTTTGTCACCAAGAGAACGTTCTGGACTCTGAGGAGAACATTTAGAGAGGCCATGACCAGCATGGCACCGCCGTGCGGGGATGTGTGGTTTGGAAATCTTGGTTTTACCCAGGTGGAACTTGGCCCGAATCTTAACTATTATATTTATTGTGTTTTAGCAGTGAAGGTTTTTTTTGACAGATTATTAATTGTGAGATTCTAATAAGTGCTTCTTTAATTGAGTTATGTAAGATATAATTAACTACCTTCCAAATTTCATAATAGGAGTTATTCAAATACTTAGTTATAATGAAACAAGATCTTCTTTTTGATGTAAAAGCAGCTGATTTTAACCTGCCCGCTCAAGTTTTCTTTAACATCTTTAAAACTAATCTGTCAAAGCGTTATTTAAGAACGTACTATTTTTTTTGATAGTTTTATATTTTATCACGCTTTCATACATGATTGAATGCAATAATATAAGATATGAAAAATATGTAACTTGAAGTTATGCTTCAGTGGATTTTAATTATATTGAGACCCTCATAGAAAATTGGCTCAAAAAAGATATTTGAAATAATTAAACATTACAGTATTTCATTTTATAATGTTTTGTATGATAACAATCAGCAGATAGTTAGGCACCTGTGTTCGAGATTGAAAAATGATGTTTTTGCCAATCCTCGGTGCCACTGGCACCCTTATACTCCGATTCTGCGGGGGTTCACTTGTGTCCTGTTGATAATCCACATATTGTCACCAACCTGTGACACTCTGATGGAGTGGCCAATGAATGTCGCTGTCCGCACAGAACATCTACAAGCAGTTTCTGTTCCGTGCCCTTGCCACTTTGGCCTTTTAAGCCCTTTTATTATTATTATTATTATTATTATTTTTACTTTTGCAAAACAAACAAGAGAGTGTCACAATCGTGGTGAGAAGTTTCAGATTTTCAGCGTTCCACATGGGCGTGACCCATCTGTTTTTTAATGAGTATTTGTTAATGATGAATACAGTGTAAATGGTTTATAATAATAAAACGCATTTACAAAGTGAAGCCCCTTTCATCCAAACATATTATTAACTGATACCTTTGTATTATGTCACATCATCTTCTGGCGATCCCGTGAGATTTATATCTGTCAAGGCAAGAGCTGTTACGATGGTTAAGATGAGACTAAATGTAAGAGGTTCTAAAGAACTTTTGGTCAGAGGCAGAGGACCAGGAATTTTGTGCTTGCCTTCCATCCCTCATGAAAAATTTTAAACAGAATAAAGCTCTAGCAGCGGAGAGGAATTCTGGGCGGACAGCGAGGTCCACAGGGCCGCTGGTGAGAGGAACAGCTTGAAAACAGGCATCAAGAGCACCCCATCCTTCTCCCCCATCTCTGTTCTGAGGATAGAATCATGTGGCAAGTTTTCAGTTAACAACAACAAAACAGCTGGTCCTTCTGGAAAGCAGCTGAGTGGATGGATGTGGGAAAGCCAGAGCGTCCGCGTGGATGCTGATGTTCCAGAATGAAGTGGGTACAAAGCCCCTCTCATCAGCTGAGAGGGTCAGATTCCATCTGGCAGGTGGCTCTCTGCTCTTCTACCTTAACCTTCAAGTTGCCAAGTTTACCCTTGGCCTTTGATGCTCTTCCCTTAGGGTGCCTTACGCCGTATACGTGACCCCTCAGAATTCCCACCAAAGGAAAAGCCGTAGTGAGGAAAAAGCCCTTCTTTTGCAATAGCAGATGAGACCCACATCAACAGTTTCATTGTCCAACCCAACATCACAAAGGGAAAAGATCAAAAAGAACACAAAAGAAAGCTGATCCCAGAGGAAAGTTCAGGGAACGTAAGCATCTCAGTTTTTATTCGTCTGCTGTACTCGAGAGCATCTAATATCTATAAAATAAGAATTAGGGGTACTCTGACGAAGGAGCCACTGGAGAACTAGGGAGCACTCTTAGAGAATAAACAATATGATTGTCAAAATTAAACCAATACGGTTAGAAAACATTGAGAAGATCATGCAGAACTTAGAGCAAAAGAACAAACGGAGAAGTATGAAAAAGAAACCTATCAGGCGCGGATGCCAATAAAGGAGATACAATAAAGAAATCTCAGGAAAAATATATGGAAAATAAAAAAAATAATAAGGAATTAATGAGAAAATAATAGCAGACAATAACCCAGACCTGAAGAAGGAAATTTGTCCCTTGATTGCTTCTGCACAGTAATCCACACCGAGATGGTGAATTTGTAGAAAATCAAGGATAAGCATGAGATTATAAAGCTTTACGAGAAGAGAAAGTCTTAAAAAAGAATGTGCAACACGTTTACATCTGACTACTCAGGCACAGCTCTGGGTACCAGGAGACAGAGCCTTGCTTTCAAAGTTATGAGGAAACATCTGTTTTTCAACTTGAAATGCTATTCGCTTTGTGTTCTTTGATGGGAGACTGAAGACATTTTCAGATGCTTAAGAACTCAGAACACTTCTCTCTGAATCCACCACCGGATCCTGCGGTGGATTAAAGATTGCGTAAGCCCTTCGCCGTCTCCCCATGGAGGGGCGCGATCCTTACCCTGGCCCCCTCGAGTCCGAGGGGGCTTGCCGTCTGCCGGGACCAGCCAGACAGAGGGATCGCGACACTCTGCCAGCTCCGAAGCCCAGGCCTTCAGCAACGATCCACTCTCACTCGGTCGCTGGGGAGACTCCCCGTGGGTCCCTTCACCAGCACCTGGAGGCCATGACCCCACGCCGCCCCCTGTGGTGGCCCTGCGTGGGCACTCTGGTTGACAGTCCCTGCTGAGACTCGCCTTCCGGTCACCCCTGCCACGGGGAAATGCGAGCGGTGCCGTCTGTGAAGTAAAGCAGCCACCGCGAGAAACGGTTTAGACACGTGGAATTTGGGAGTAGATATTGCCAGTTAAGCGAACTTAAAAAGTACAACAGAGCATCCCTTTTCCATTCCTGGGACATGCCGGAAACTACAGTTTTATTGACAGGGTCCGGCAGTTAAAGAATTTTGCAAATTCTAAGTGTTCCACATATATATTACTTTTTAATTCCTTGCTTCTGCCTACCGATTATGACTTACAATCACCATCAAGACAAGCGAAAGACTGGGAAGAAATATTGGCAAACCACATATCTGACAGAGGACGCATATCTAGAAAAAGGAACGAGCTGTTGAAACAGGGACGGATCCTAAAGAGGTTATACTGATTAAAAAAAAAAAAAAGCCAAAAAAGGTAGACTTGATATGATGCCATTTATATCACGTTCTTGAAATGACAAAATGAGGGAGATGGGGACCCGATCGGTGGTTCCCGGGGTGCAGGGGGATGCAGGCGGAGGCAGGTGGGAGCGGGCTGTCGAGACGTAGCACAAGGCCCCTTGGGATGGCGCTGTTCTGTGTCTTGACCATGATGCTGGTCCCATGACTCTCCCTGGGAGGGAGAATTGTGTAGAGCTCGACTCACGCTCACACACGCACGCCCAGCTGGTGAGATGTGAGTAAGGTCAGGGGTTATATCGGTGGCAGGATCATGGTTGTGATATTGTACTGTAGTTATGCCAGAGGTTACCGTTGAGAAAACTGAATGAAGTGTACTCAGAATGTAGTGTTTTTTTTTACAATGGCATGTGAATTTACAATGATCTCAAAATTTAAAGATCGAGAAAAATAAGAGAGAAAGGCCTGTGTGCTTTTGTAGCCTCATCAGACAGAAAAAGGCTTTTAAAGATCCGGCTCTGGTAAGAGGGCCGGATCTGGGCCCTGTCCGTGAACATGGGCGGCGTCTACCCAGCCCAGGTGTCAGACACCGCAGAGGTGGTGACGCTGAAATTTGCTTCGCTGGGCGATGGCTTACGCTGTCCTGTGTGGGCTGACACCCGCACGCACCGCAGGCTTCGCCGTCCACGGAGCTGCCCGCCACCTCTCGGCTTCAGACCTGCCCTCATGCGGTCCCTACGCCGTCCGTGCCTTCCTGGCCATTTCCCCATGTGTTTCCTTTGCCTAGAATCCTCTCTGTCGGCCCCTAGTTAACGCTTTTCATCCTTCAGATGTAATATCTGATAAGGTCGTTCATCCTTCGGTTGTAATATCACGTCTTCGAGGAGGGCTGCCCTGATTTTTTAAACCAGGTCAAGATCTTTATAACACCTTCCTATTGTATTTTGAATCATCTGGCACTTATCATAGATATGGTTATAGGCTCGTCTGTATTGTTCTTTGGTCTTGATTTTGCAGTATAATATACCGATATCAGAGGTTTTCACATATTGTCCAAAGTTGCACACCTACTACAGCAGTAAACCTGGGATTTAACCCACGCGTCTGACACTAAAGCCCACGCTTTCACCTCTGTGGCATCTAAGACGTCTTACGTGTATTACACTGGGAGGGAACGGGGCAGGCGTAGCTTATTTTAGCCTGGCTTGCCTCTATCCAGGGTCCCTAGTGGGGTTCACAGTCACTTGTGATGCTGCAAGAACATTTAAAGTCTTGTCAGAACTGGGAAGCCACCTGATTCTTACAGTGAATTCTTAGAACCAGGACGAACTGCAGTATGAAATCTCTGCGCCAGACAGGTGCATTTCGAGGACCTTTCCCGGATGCTGGCATCTCCTTGTGGTTGAACCAAACTCCGTTAACGAGATAGGTCTTCTCATCTCAGGGAGACAAAGTAACTTCGCTGTGTCTCATCGCTTTCTTGGCCTCTCGCTGATCAGAATCTGGGGAAAAAAAAAAAGTTTTCTCACAACGACTCTTTAACGTAAACACAAATATGATCAATAATGTGAGAACTATAAACATGTTTCAGTGGCGTTCAGGTATCAGCTCACGATGTCTCCTGCTTCTGTAGATTGTCATCTGTTCTAGCATCTGTTCCCTCCAGTCTCGGTTCCTCTTCTGACTTCTTCCAGTGCCATTTCTCCTCTGGAGTGTCCGTACCCTGTGCCAATCTGCCTTGGCATCACAGCTTCTGCTTCTCCTGAGCCTCATTTCCAAGCTGTAAGTTTTTGTATGAGCAAATGACTGACGCTCGGCTAGTTTTACTTCTACTGTACTCTTCAGAACGTCCCCTTTTCTTCTTGATCGAAATGGCGAGGTTGCTGCAGCTTCCTCATTTTCTGTCTCCGGGAATGCACTGTGGCCGTGGGCCTTTACCAAGATGATTTATTTTCTTATTGAGTCCCAAACCAAAGCAACATTCCTCAGGTTTTACACCATGCTTCTTTCTGTGTAATACCAATTAAACCTTTCTCCCCACCTTCGGCATTGGCAACTGAGGAGGGTTACTTCTTTGCTCCTTCTTGCTACACTGTATCTCGTGAGCCGTACATGGTCATTGCTGTTCACAAGTCACAGAGGCGTTGAAGACATTGTGTGTATTTATTAACCAGCCTGTTGCATTGGCTACTTCAACAGAAATAAAACATTGCAAAGCCTTAAACAATGTAGAAATGTGTTTCTTTCATACTTAAGCATCCAAATTATAGGCGGTCTGGGGAAGGGGGTGCGGGAGAGGGGCTTTGCTCCAAGAGATTGTTCGGAAACCAGACTTCCTGTTGGTCTCCAGGCCTCTCGGGCGTTTTTGGCATCTGGACAGTGAGTGACATGTGGAGGGCACACTTCTTCCTTTTTTAAAGGCACAATCTGGGGGCTTTGTATGCAGTTTCTGCTCATACCCCCTTGTCCAAAATCTAGTCCTATGGTCACACTCAGCAGTAAAGTAAGCAAGGGAAGGTAGTATTTAGCTGGGGGCCCAGGTTTTTCTGTGGCTAAAAAATAAGAAAATGAGAGTGGACACATAGGGGCAACTTTTGTTATGTATTTAGGCTCAAAGTGGAGGGCCAGGGGGAAGACCAAAGGTCAGAGTCAAGAGCAGACTGAGTTCCTGTGGTTTGTGCAAATGAAGAGGGAGTATAGGAAACCGATTTGGACCGGAGCGAAGATCGATGGGGGTTGATCAGCAGAAAGCCAGGTGTGTGGTTTCTCTATTAAAAAACGACAAAAGGATAATCGGCAATATTTAAGAAATGAGGGAATGATCAGAGCCATTCCCCAGCGCATGAACGAGAGGCTGTCATTTGAGATAGAATCAATAGGAACAAAGTGAATTTTTCTTTTCATTCCAGGTCTGAGCCAATGACAGCCAGCTCTGGGGTGTGGATAGTGAGAAGGACAAAGACAGGACAGACAAGAGAGATGTTAGAGAGGCACATGCCCCTGAAGTGGGCAGAGAGGGACAGGAAAAAGCCACACGTGACACTAAAGTGTCAAGCGTATCTCCAGAAGGAGAGTGTCTTCAGTAAGAGAAACAGGGAAAACCGGAGGTGCGTTTTTGTGTTGTGGCTTGTTCTGGTTTTTCGCTTTTGTTTTTGTTTTTGTGTGTGTTTTTTGTTTGTTTGTTTGTTTGTTTGTTTTGTGGCTCATGGCTGTAGGGTAGAAGTAAGAGAGGTGTACTCTTTTTCGATCATTTGAGTCTGAAGTGTCAATGCAGCATCCAGGTGCCTATGCTCACGAAAAAGACCGTTGGACGTGAAGGATGGAGAGCTTTAGAAATTTAGGGGAGAAAGATTTCATACCTTCGTGTCATTTTCATGGCTCTGATATTGGAAGGCATGAGAATTCCAAGGCGAAGAGAGAAGAAGGGCAGTGTGGGGGGAGGGAGGAAGAATCTATTTATTGGGGAATAGAAGCAGAGGTAGAAGAGGAACCACAACAACAACAAAAGAATCTTCATCCATGTTGATAAGCTTTTCCCGAAGGAGAGACCATCCACCAGGGCAGAATTTCTAGAGAACACAAGGACAAAGAAATGAGCCCAACTGCTTGACTCATCGAGAAATCATTTCACTTCAAGAGAGCAGTTTTAGGAGCAGGGCGGGGTGCGAGCCACACCTGCCCAGGAGCTGACGTGCAGAGCGGGTGGCGCAGAGGTGGGCTGCTGTCACGACGCTTCCTTCCTGATGCTTCCTTCCCCGCTTCGTTTCAGCCATTAACACGGGACACGCGTGTGTGTCCATTGCGAGCTGTGAGGAACTGGCATAGGTTAAAATATTAAAAGGCAGGGAAGTCTTAGAGAATCCTGGCCTTTTCTCTTTACGTTTTTTGATATGATGCCGTCACACTACTTCTTTCTCAATTAGTTGCATTGCTCTCCTTGTGATTTTAAGATAAATGTACACTTCTGTTTCTATGTAACAAGATTAGGTTGCGAATTCAGGAAGTATAAGTTGGTTATTATTTTCTCTATTATGTATCTCTTTTGATGCAGTAAAATGATCTTTTTTCCTTCCTAAGTGATTTGTAGTTGGAGTCCAGCCAAGTTATTTTAACTCCAGAGACTGAAGACAAGTGGCCTACAGGACAACATTAATTTATTTGCCAAGAAGTTGGCAATTTGAATAAGCATTAATTATGGCATTATTTCTGAATATATTCTTAATTATAGTTATATCGATATTGGCTAAGAGTTTTGATCCATTTGGATGAACTCTGCATCTGAACAAATGCTTGAGTGATCTGATTAGGCTCCCTAATAGATTTGCTGTATATTAAAAGGCTCTTGCCAAGACATTTACGAATTCAGCTAAGTTAAAAAAAAAAAAAAAAGTAATACATCTTTATTAGAATTTCAAATATGGCTTCGCGTCTGTTTGTAAAATTAAACTAGATTGTGATTATGATTTATCTTACTTTTGAGAGCTGATAGCATTATTGATGCATTATCATCATTATACTTCTTTGTTTAATATTTATGAATGCCATACTTCATGCCTAGTATGCTTGAAAAGGGTAGCAAATCTATAATTATTATGTACGTTATTTAATAATTCAGCTGTTATATACATGGGTGAGTATTTAAGTTACCGAAACCACCAGAAGTACTTCAGTAAGCACATTGCCAAAATCCGTGGTTGGTGTGATATCTAACGTGTATCATCAAGTGTTTACCGTGTATAATACATCATTCTGGGGGGTACAGGTTATGTCAAGGTCAATGCAAGATTTTACTTGCCCTCAGTAGACTTATAATCCACTGAGGAAATAAAACAAATGCACATATACATGGATTATATATTATAATTTACACGATGAAAAATAAATATGATCAAGGTTAAAAAAAAATGAAAGATCGAGAACAGTGACAGTTTCATATGAGAGAATGTTTAAAAAAAGGCTTGGCCAGTGGATAGCATTTCGATGGCAGAAAGGGGAAGGAAGCGTTTCCTGGGAGGGTGAGTGAACAGCTTCGGCGAAAGCACAGGGCAGATTAGCGTGATCTCGGTCGGAGCTGACCAGGGGGCGGGTGGCGGAAGCTATGCTGGAGGCAGTCGGGAGCGAGTGATGTGGAAGACCTGTCGTCGGGAGGAGGTACATGTAAGCATTCTCCTAGGCAGCCGGAAGCGTCGTGGTGGTTAGCGACATGTTTCTTGTGCAATCAGCAGACTGGCAGTAGTACTTGGTCTATGTCTGGAGACAGAACCAGAACCATCACAGGGAGGGTATCCTCAGGATGGCCCCACGGACCTGCGGTCCCATTCAAAAAGGCCTAAAATGAGCGATTTTGATGGTACCATGTAGTGACGAAGACACACTGACAAGGTTGAAACAGATGGTCATCAAAAACTTTAGGCTTTGCTCTTCTTGCCGGACTATACCACCTTTAATAGACTGTAAAGAAATACATCGCGATGATAAAAGTCTTAAATTATCTTGCGGGTAGCACAGTTCCATTGTATTGCCTTTTTAAATGTCAAACTTGTTCATCTTTGCACATAAACGTTTAGAACAAGCCACACTAGACGCAGCATGTTAGGATCCTTCTCCATTTTTTAATATGTTGAGAGGCTTATAAGCTGGAGGTGCCCTGGGCCTTTCGCCACCTTCGAGGGGCTTCGTCAGGACCCTAACGTTTACATCATAATATGTACAGAGCTTTATCGTTTATTAATTCTCTGAGGACTTTGTATCAATCACCCTAAATGATGTAGTTTGGAATACCAGAGCTATGTAAACAAGTTATAAGGATTTGTGCTAATCCAGTGTAACTCATGAAATTTACTTTTAATGATAAAACAACACAATTTCATTTTTTTTTGCATGAAAAATAGAAAATTTTTCTTTCTGAGAGAGAAAAAAGAAAGAACATTAATAAAAAAGGTGCCACATGCGAATATGAGTTTATTCTTGTCCAGACTACTTCGGAATTTACTCTGGGTCAGAGTGTATAACCCAGGACTGTAGGGGCAGATCTCATCGGCCTAATTTTCTATAAATCACATCACTGGGGAACCGATGGAGGTTTTTAAGTAGGAAATGATGTCACTGAGTTTGTTTTTAAAAGCCAGTCTGGGAAGTAGGGTAGTTAATAGCAGATCAGCACTGGCTTTAGGGAGCTTGGTTAGGCGGTTTATGCAGTGAATTCAGCTACAAGATCATAAAGGCCTGTATTTAGAAAGTGACAAGGAAGAGGAGGCTTCCCAAGGCAAAAATCAGAAGCAGTCAGTCTGACCCCAATGCCTGTGATCTTTCTACTGTTCCAGGTTGCTCATGAAAAATGTTTATCGATTGAAATATCTAAAGATGAAATATTTAGAGAAATAGCGCTAGCTATAAGTACATCAAAGGTGATACATGTGAGTATAAAAATATATTCTTCTGTGGTTTTAAATATGGTCTCATTCAGATTTTTCTACTAACCTCCTGTATCACAATATTTAAATGTGAATTTTTGGCTAGGATTATTTGTAGAGGTTGCAGCCATGAGTTTTAAGGTATTATTGAAGAAGTTCACAAATGTAGTTATTTCCATGTTACTTACCGTTTTCATGATTATCGGAGATAATTATGAATTTATAGTTACAAAGCATTAGGGATATTGTCAGAGTATATCTATAGTCCGCTGTATAAACATTTGCTTTATACACTCTTATTTGCTACTCATTCCTGTATACTTCTTATTAGGCTCAATAAACAAAAAATAATGGAAGGGTTTTTCTTGAGCCAGGCTCTTAATGTAGAGTAATTGCTGGTGCATTGGTCGACACATAAATAGTGGCACAAAATAACTTTGGCCTTTGTCTGCATAGGTATGTAGTGAATGCTCAGAAATATGTGTTGTTTGTTGAAATTATAAAATAGAAAAATAGATTCCAGTAAAAGTTGATGTTATTAACTTTTTCACTTTTTTTTTTCTCATGTCTTAAAAGAATTTGCCCATGTTTGTGTGGAAAGAGATAAAATATGTTTTTTATTTTGTTTTTACTTTTTACTATTAAACAGCTTCAGAATTTTGTCATTGGTATATGTTCAGTTGTATATTTACATTTTTATTTAGTAATATTATTTATTGTAAATATACTACATATTTATTTTCAAAAATGAGAAGTTACAGATAAAAATAAAATACATTCTATAATCCCAATGATCAAATATAAGTACTCAGAAATAATATCTTAGTTTCTATTCTTGGAGACCCTATGTCCATATGCTCATAACCACATACATTTTTTTAAATAATTA
>CM053514.1:2547947-2571295 GCA_028627145.1 Eidolon dupreanum
TGCCCAAATTCATGTGTCCCCAGACACTAGACATTTGTGAAACAAGCCGCTGGGACCGAGGCAAATGTGCTTCTAGCTCTGGGGGGCTTTTTTCATTCAAGAATGTAGGCCTGGGGTCTCTAGATCTGACTTATTTCTTTTTCAAGAACAAGAAATGAGAACTTTTACGTTA
Source organism: Eidolon dupreanum (assembly GCA_028627145.1). Taxonomy (NCBI): domain Eukaryota; kingdom Metazoa; phylum Chordata; class Mammalia; order Chiroptera; family Pteropodidae; genus Eidolon; species Eidolon dupreanum. The sequence goes on from CM053514.1 coordinate 2,548,120, forward strand.
AGTCTCCTGTTTAGCAATTTTAAAATCTTGGCCAGCTCAGGGTTTAAAACTAACTAAATAAATGATGCATGGACTGAAAAAAAAAAAAAAAAAAAAAAGCTTGCCTCCGTCAGCAGCTTGCTTGTAGCAAGGGTGGGACAGCGAGAGCCCGCTCCGTTTCCACTGTCCCCAAGTCAGGGCACAGGGAGAATAAGCAGAAGCACTTATTCTGGAGAATGGGTAAGATTACAAGAACTGGGGGAAGGGCTGGACATACTCACAGGCCTTTTCTGTGCGAACCTTCTATGAAAACCATGTCAGACCCAGGCAACATGTTCCACGTAAAAAAAGGAACAAAACAGTAGAAGCTGTCATTCGATATGACTTTTTTTATATGACTTTTCATAACTGTGTTGTGTAGACTTTTCATTCGACATACCATTTTGATGCTTAACACAGTAATACTTGCATTTTTTGTCATCATTGTCATTGTTGTTCTGTTATATGTTGATGTAAAGTTATGTGGCTGAATGCCACCCTTTAGGACAGTAAACAAATAGCCTACGTAACATAAGGGATCCCCGGGACTGTCAGTTCTTACTTCTGTTTTATCGATGAAGAGTTAAAATTTTGACCTCATTATAATATATGCAGTGTAATTAATGTCCAAGAAACTGGTGCTTTTGAAGGATCGACGTTTATATTAGGCTGTAGCTAGAGTGCCTTCTACTCCTGAGATTAATCCTGTGATAATCTGGACCATTCCCGAACCATGTAAATATAAAAACCTGTACGATCCAGAGGGATGTTTTAGAATTTTATTGTAAACAAGAGAAGAATGAGAGTCCTTCGACCAGGACTGGGGTAAACGTGTGACGTCAGAATGGGCATGAGGGTCAGAAACACCGGGGGGCAGAGTTTTCACTAATCTCCCCATCCCCACAAAACACAGAAGGTACCTGAGTATTCCAAAATACCTTCCCTGGGCTCCAGATGGGAACAGAATTACGACCTTCAGGGGACATACATAAAAGTGAAGTTAGTCAGAAAGATCATAAGACCAAAGACATAGTTCTGCCTGGCTCGTCACAGGATAAAAATGGCAACGTTTCTATTAAGATAGGAAGTGGAATTCAAGAAGAAGAATGTTAAGTATCATAAAAATCTCCTTCTGACTGCCGGACCCTGTCCCCTCCCCACAGCTATTCAATGCAGAGACAGATTCTACCAGGTCAAACTGACCTACGGAGTTTTGAGACACTTTTAAGCCTCTGGAGAAATCTTGCCCAGTTAAATCATCAATATAAAACAATGATTAAAATCCAGGCTCCAGAAATAAATATTGTAAAACGAATCTTATTATGAAAACTCTAAAATGACAAATTCAAATGTAAACTTTAGTGTTTATTGGGCAGGAATACGTTCTATCCCTGAAATAAGGCACGATCCTTCACTTGTGATTTCCCACACTTTCTAGGAGGTGGGCAAGTAGCCAAGAGAACTTGGTCAAAGGGAATTTCAAGGCCGACAGCTCCTGTACCACTTCCACTTATTTCGAAGCGATGCCTTCAGGACAGCCTGGTGATTAAAATATAGATTCTGAGCAGTAATGGGGGAATGTTAGCAATAGCTTTTTTTTTCCACTTTGAATAATTTGATTAGATTTGAGTTTAATATTACATTAAAATTTATAGATACGTTTAAGTCGTAATTCATGACTTTAATTATATAGATAGCTCACTTTTGCATATTCTGTTTTGCTCCATGACTTCAAAATATAGATTATTGTAAGATGTAAAATAGTTTGCGAGTATTTCAAAAGCTTAAAGGTTGCTGGCGTAAAATACCGTTCTGTATCGGTAAGGGTCGCTTTTCACACCGTTTCATCAGCGTCGGTGTTGGGTCAGTATCCAGTGGGGGAACTTGGTGATTAGTTCCCGTCTCAGCCTCACCTGGGAGCATTTCTTCCCAGGTAATGTCACCGGACACAAACAGTGGTCATCTGCTAATGCGCTTCCCAGTAATCTGAACCAAAAATGCAGGCACGTGTTTTATCACACACAGAACCCCTCCCCCTCCCCCCCGCCCGCCTTTGCTTTTATATCCTTCCTGGCGTCTCCCAGTATACTGCGTACATGTTTTCTTTCTACTTGAGGATGTGAGGTCATGGGATGCATAATATTTTCTAACCTGAATTTTCGATCTATGTTTTCTGTTGATATTTCCACATCATTAAACATTATTTTATAACATCACTTTTAATAACTAGATAATATTTGGTTTGGTTTTGTGGATGGATAGAATCTATTTAATGAATCTATTCTTGTTGAATTTTTTCTTTTAAAAAAATAGACAGTGCTCACATAGGTGAAATTTTGCATATCTCCGCAATCATTTGATTAGGATAAATACCTTGTTATGGTAAAGAAAATGTAAGATCTTGACATGTTTACAAAAAAACATGTTCCATGATGACACACTTTATATTCATTCAGTGTCTGTGTTCCTAAACCCTCAACAACAAACTGAATTGTTGTTGTTGTTGTTGTTGTTGTTATTATTATTATTATTATTATTTCTTTATCAGTATAATAGGAAAATGGCACTTCATTGTTTTAATATGCAATTCTTTGGTGATCACTGTGGCCGAATATTTTATATGTTTCTGGTTATCTAAACAGAGAGACACGGGAGAAAAATTCTTAAAGGTCTATAAGTAGCCCTGAACAGAGGATGTAAATCCCATCATCTCAGAAGTGCCCTTAATCTAGCTGTACGCAAATAACATCGAATTTATAGAAATAAAATGTTTGGTCAGTTCAGTGAACAGGACAGTTCAGTCAACCATTTTGATCAAATTTTCTTTGAAAATAAAGAATATTATTAATTAATTCAGTGAAAAATTGTTAGACTGATCATCACAAGTAGATGCAAATGGTTTGGATTTCATTTTCTCCGCAAGGTATAATGTGAAATACTAATCTTATTGAGACTCCATATTTCCTTTGATGGAACATTACATTTTGAATACATTTAATCTTTTCGTTTTTCATACATTTACCTTCCTTTTTAAAAGTAATTCAATTCAAATATGGCTCGAAATATTTTTATCTATCCCTGGTTTTCAAGTACATATCAAATGATCATTTATATGATGCACGAGATGTTCTTTGAAACAGGCCTGTTCAATCAAAAGACTTTAAACGTTGTTGGCAGGAAATTGGGCAGATTGAGACTGAGTTACCTACCCATCGCCGTGTGACAAAGTACCTCGACCGCTAGCAGCTTAAAACAAACACTTATTATCTCACACGTTTCCCCCTTATCATCTAAGGACCAGAAAAGCAGAGGTGGCGTCAGTGGCTGGTCTGGGCCAGGGTCTTAGGTGGTTGCAGCGAAGGCCCTGGCCTCTCTGAAGACACTAGGCCGAAGGACACGCTTCTGAGCTCCTCCCCCAATGAGTGTCTCAGCAGAGCTGCTGAGGACAGACGTGGCTTCCTGCAGAGCGGGAGATGCAGGGACAGAGGGAAGTGGGGAGGCAGAGAGGAGGCAGGAAGGGGGGCGGGTTCATTTCGTTAACTTTAAGGAGATATTTACCATGTGCCATCAATCACAGCTTAAAGGAAATGATGCCTGTGTGAAGTAGATCACAACCTGTCAATTTCTTTTAACTGTCAATAGCCCCGTTTTGGCACTCTGAATTACCAAATCTTTAAATGGCTAAACCTAAATATAGTGTAAAGAATTTCCTAATTCTTCTATTCTCCCCCGCCCCCCAAAATACGTCTCATCTTCAGTGTTTTCTTGAGAATGTAAATGAAACTCTTCTGGTAATTTTAAATGAATTAAATGATTTAAATATGTTATCACTTTAAAGAAATGCCTAATCATTTTTTATATATGAATCCTCTTTCCTATAGTACGTAGCTTTAATAATAAAATTCTTTATCCCTCTCTTTCTTTTTTTTTTTTGTAAAGTTTCAGTATGACTTCTCCTCTTCCAGAGGTTTAAAATGAGAATTACTTAAATAGTAGCTCCATCCCACCTGGGCCCTAACGAGAGCCAATGTCATGTATTTATGATTCTGTGATGCCTTTAATGTAGCCGATGTTGTTGTAGGGTTTTTTTTTTTTTCTTAAAACAACAGAGACATAACTGATTATGTAACCTTATCTTATTCCAGGTCCCCTAAAAACCCAGCACAGAAGATCATTAAGCGAGTGATTGCTCTTGAAGGAGATATCGTACAGTGAGTACCTTACACTGTCATTTTTGAGTTAAAGATATAAATGTCTAGATTTTTGTAGCTTTAAGTCACATTATGTGGGAAGTACATTTCAACAAGACCGACGCTTTGAAGACGTTCCAAATGAGATGGGACATCTAGGCTTCAGTGTCACCAACCATTTCAGGATGTAAAGTGTACATGAACTTACTAGTCATATTACTGCCCTTTAACTGGGAGGCACTGGAGAAATAAATAGTAATGGATCTGAAATGGATCATGTTTTCTAAACTGACCATTAAATCATTGTTTTTTTTTCAGATATTAAAATTAGCATGTTTGTTTTAGATATGATATCAAGGTTCCTTTTAGAAAAATTCCAGAACATTTTATTATTTTAGATACAGAAACTGAGGAGGATCTTTTATTACAATAGAGATGGGGAAAATGGCCAAAGATGTGAAACAGAAACTTCTGAATCAGTGACAAAATGATAGCTTTAGAAAATAACACCGTAGCAATCAGGTGTTTTGACCATGTGTAATAATGTTATTTATTCTATCATTGATAAATCTAGAACAGAGTTTGATATTCAGCAAGTAAGTATTGATGCATCTCATTTTGGTTCTTTCTTTAAATAAGTTGTAGCCAGGTCTATACAATGAAGGAGTCCAAGCGCTCGGAAACCTATATTCAGAAAGTCTTCTGATCCGGTTTTTTGAAAGAGCTTGATCGTAAATTACCTGTATTAACGACAGTGCAGATTGAGCAATCTCGTTATCGTGAACCTCAGTGGGTTTTGGAGCAGAATCTAGGCCAGTGGTTCTCCCACGATGGACCGCGGATGGCTAAGAATTCCCAGCATCCTTCTGGGGGGTCTATGAGTTCGAAACTGCTTTCCTACTACTGCTGAGATGTTATTTGGCCTTTTCACTCCCATTTCCCCTGCGTACAGTGCAGCTTTCGTGATGAGTAAGATTGCAGGAGCAGGTGTGGGAAGTCAGCTGTTTTCTGTTCAGCTACACACTAAAAAGACTGGCAAAAATTGTTTAAAACGCCACTCTTCTCACCATTTTTCCTTTTGCTTTGAAATATAACTATACTTACCATTAAACGTTATGTTCTTCTTGTTCACATAGAGGTTTATTGTTATGTTAGATTGGATCACTAAAGATGTTTGCTAGTTGGCCATTTTAATTACTAGGATGGTAAAGATCAACAGATAGTATCCACATAAACAAAAGCTCCCGAGACCTCAGTGGTTTTTAAGAGTGTGAAGGAGTCCTCTGACCAAACAGTTTGAGGACTCGCTGAGGTAGGCATGAATGGCCAGACTTTCACGTCACCATGAGTAACCTGCGTGCTGTCAACGAAGCGACTGAGGTGTATGGCTCGTATGGTTTGTATTTGTGAAGATTCACTTGTCTTATGTTTCCTTTAAAAGCTTCATTGAGGTACACTTTATATTCTGTGCAGTTCACCCCATTTTGAAGGTAGAGTTCAATGACTTTTCGTGTAAATGTGTGCAGTTGTGCAACAGCCCTCACCACCTAGTGTTGGAACACACGTCCCCTCCTCCCATCTGCCCTCAGCTGTCAGCTGCCAGTGACGTGCGGCCACACACCTGCTTCCGTCGCCATAGCTTAGCCTTTTCCAGAAAATTTATTAGGATGCTATCATCACGCATGGAGTCTTTTAGGTCTTGTTTCCTAAACATGTTTTGGTTCCTCCGGGTTGTGTCTGCCTCCGTAGTTTTACTTATTTATTTATTTGATCACTGATCGTATTCCATGGCGTGGGCCAGCCACGTTTTATTTCTCCATCCACAAGTTAATGGATTTTGGGTTGTTAACAGTGTGGGGACATTATCAGTAATGATGGGGACAATTGTATACATGCTGTGGGACATTTCTGTCTTTGGTGGATATAAGTTTTCACTTCTACTGGGAATATACCTAGGGATGCTGAGTGTTATGGTTAAGTATATTTTTAGCTTTTTTAAGAAACTGCCGGACTGTTTTCAAGAGTAGCTATGTCATTTTATGTTCCCCGGCTGTGTATAAGAGTTCCGGTTTCTTTACATCCTTGCCAACACTTGCTTTTATGAATCGTTTTTACTATAGTCATGCTAATTGGCGAGAAGTGGAACCTCACTGTGGTTTTGACTTGCATTTCCCTGATGGCTAGTGACGCTGAGCGTCTTTTCATATGCTTACTTACCATCACGTGTGTCATCTTGGGTGACGTGTCCATCTGATGTGTTTGTCCATTTTTGTACTGAGTTGTTTATCTTTTGACTTATAAGTGATTTTGGCTTTTTAAATAGAGTAAGGATTTTGGGGAGGATGAATGTGTGTGTTGCTGTGATTTTAGCCAGCCCTAAGTGCATTGGTATCGAGAACTTAATTTGCATTTCCTGTAGGATAGGCATTACATATTTGCAAAACTCGATGGCTTTGTAAAAGTTATTATTTTTTATCTTCAAGAACCTACTTAGCCTTGTGATTTCAGCGGGAAACTAAAGAGCCGTGCATTTGGAAAGACATGTCATATCTACCCATGAATATCCAAAATATGCTTTTAATATTTGGAAATATTAATGTGTGGGTGTGATTCAAATCCCATTCAGGGAATGAGCCAACAGAGCTTGAAAACATTATGCTAAATGAAAGAAGCCAGTCACGAAATACCACCTATCGTGTGATTCTTTTCATATGAAATGTTCAGAATGGGCAAGTTCATGGAGGCAGGGGGGCGACCTGAAGCACAGAGGAGGGAGGTGGGAGATACTGCTAATGGTGCAGCCGTCTCTTAGGGGCTATAAAAATGTTCCAAAATAGATCGTAGCGATAATTGCTCAACTCTGTGAATATATTAAAGACGATGAGGTGTATATTTTAAATGGGTAAATAGGTTATATGAATTTTATCTCAGTAAAGCTATTTAGAAAAAAAACAAAAAAACAAAAATCAAAAACCAGTCAACAAAGCAGGCAAAAATTTCATCTGCGTCAAGTAACCTCACAGAGTCAGGAAGGCCAAGGGGTCCATCTTACATTATAATCTGCACAGAACACAGCTTGAATTCAGGCATACCATTATCTACGCTCACTAGCAAAGCGAGGTAGCTAAACGTGGTCCAGCATCAAGCTCTCTGTGCCATCAGAAACATAACAAGAGACATCTCTGAGCCAAAGGCCAGGTCCAAAGGCCAGGTCGTTACTTTTCTCAGTAACTGTGAACACTAGATTCACAGAGGAGGGGCCGAGCTGGGGCATGAGAGGAGATGGTGGGATGGAGCATGGTTACATCTTTCTTTTCTCCTCCCTGCTGTACATGCAAACTCTAGCTCCTTTGTTCCAATCTTGCAAAGTGACACCTCAGACAAATGTTCCTTTCTGTCCGCTTCACTACACCTCAGTCACAGAGCAACAAGTAACGTGAGGATGGCAGTATCAAGGCTCAAGACTTTCCTACTGTGTAGCTTCTAAAAACGATTTGATACTTGATTAGAAAAAGAATCTTGTATTTGATGTTTTAAAAGAAAATTTAAAGTTCATTCCTTGGTACCTAACAGTGCTAGGCTTCCTGAACTTTAAATTAGTAATTGAATACATTCTATAATAATTTTCTAACAGTCTTGAAACACGTTAAGGTATATTTAGGTAATAAAATATCATTCACGGATGGGCCTCTTTTTCCTGTGATCCAGTTTAAAAAATACCAGAACATATAAAAAGTATAGTAAAAAACATGCTGTCTGTCTACCACTAGAGGTCATTAGTCTCTGGGGGCCTAAGGTGTAGCAAGAAGCTTTGGTCTGGGATGTGGGTGGTCCGGCCCCACTGCACCATGGGTAATGCTGGGTTACCTGGCAGGCAAGCCAAGCACACGTGTAGGTAACTAGAGGGTTTTCATCATTGTCGGCAAAACATTAATACTTCATAACATGACTATAGGGGGAAAAAATCTGACATAGAACTTGGTTACACTTACTTTGGTTTCGCTAGTATTTTTATTTTGAATTATACATCATTAGAGGGTAAAGGGAACCATAATCTTTTCAGAGGTTAAACTGTTTAAAGACTTAATCCAAGCTCTAATGTTTTGCTAGTTAAACTTCAGATTGAATAAAAACACTAGGTGCGTAGTAGAATATCGTTTAAAGAGTGTTTACTTCAGAGTTACCTGGGGAAGGAGGTGTGCTGGGGGCCGGGGGTCGGCGGACAGCGAGACTTCCAGTTTCCGCTCACCTGTGCCCACCTGTGTACCGACACGTTCTCTCTCCCGTCCTGTCTGTGTCTCCGTTGGTTTCCGCCCCGTCGCCAGCTGCTGATTTTCTCGGGCGTGCCTCCTGTTTGAACCGCCCAAGAGGCATCTGAGTGTGCCTTGGTCAACCAGTGGATGAGCTGCCTTTGGTGCAGGGTCCTTCCCTGGTCCAGTCAGCCGTAGCCGGGTCGGCCATTCACCTGGTACAGAGCACGTGGTCATAAGGCGCCTCCTGGACGGGGCTCGTAGGTGTGACAGATACCGTGAGGGCCCCAGATCATGGCAGGGCCATCAGCTGTCACGTTGCTCAGCATCACCCTTCGGAACCTCACGTTCTTAACACTACAATCTGCACTTTTTGGTGGTCACTTTGACCTTACTCTTAAAGGAAGATAAACTTTTTTCCTTTCTTTACAGAGATAACACGAGCTTGAAAAAATCAGCTTTATAGTGAACATCCTTGCACACATACGTTTGTGCACTGGTGTATTTATTCTTGTAGACTAAATATCTAGGAGTGTAAATATTGAGTCAACATTTGTTGCTGCTGTTATTTTAGTTCTAACAGATACAGCCAAATTTCCCTCCCAAGAGGTTTGTGTATATGTGTACTCTTACCAATACATCATGAAATACCTTTTTCAGAGGAAGTTGATTTAAAGATCACGTGCAGTGGCGAAGTTGTAGACTTCAGATTCAGACGTCCAAACATTTCGACACAAATTTTCGAATTAGTTTTAGATGGTCATGGTAGATTTCCTTTAATCAGTTTACTGAGAGTGTAAGTCTTAGGACTGTTCGTTTTATGAGCACTGGTCTAGATACTCCAGACATAAGTGAACAAAAGACACAGAGCCTGCCCTCGTGGGGCTTACATTCTGGTAGTTGAAAGCAGATGATAAACAGACAAATAACATAAAATGTGATGCAATGTCATGAGCTGGAATTGCTAGGAAGAAAAATAAAGTAGGAAAGGACGTAGAGAGTGATGGCGAGTGTCTGGACTGCTAATTGAGGGAAGATGCTCACTGTGAACCTCTCTAATGAGAAAATATCTGAACAGGATTGTCAAGGAAGGGCAGGAGGTAGAGAGCTTTGCTAGTGAGTGGGGCGGGGGCGGGGGGCGGCATTCAATCCAAAGGAACCACACAAAGGCAAAGGTGATGTGGATCTACATTAAGCGAGTTTCAGGAATTACAAGAAGCTTACATGGTTGGACCTTACCCAAGGACAACTGTGGTAGGATATGACGTCTAAGATTTGCAGAGCCTCTTGAGTCATAGTGAGGACCTTGGATTTTATTTTAGCGGGTGGCAAGTCAGTGGAGGGTTTCGAGCCATGGGTCGGTGTGTTTAGGGTGACATTGTTAAAAGATCGTTCTGTCTGCTGTGTGGAGAGCAGACCAGAGGGCATCAGTTTGACCCAGGGAACCGGTCAAAGCATTTTCCTCTCTGAAAATCATATCTAGGTTCTTCTAGAAGTAGTTTTCTTGTTTATATAGTCATATAAGTAGTCACATTATTTGTAATTACAGTCATTATGATCATATTGACAAGGTATAAGACTTGAAGTATTTGTTCAGATCATTCAGCCAGATATTTCTATGACTGTACAAGAGGGGGCTCCTGGAGGCCCGGACTTTCTGTTCTTATGTCAACATCAACTAGAATCACAAGGCGATTGCTTGATTCTCTGGGTAGCTAAGCTAGGAACACAGTCATTTTCATAATGTTAACCCAAATGCGTGTGCTTATCTGTAACACAAACAGTAAAAAGCTAATGCAAGTAATATTTAGACAGGTCCATTAGTTCCATCAAAATATTTTTCATAGTTTTCTTTTTTTTTTAACTTTGTTATGACTCATACAGAAGCTCTGTTTTAGAACAGGATTAAAAGAATAGGAAGTCCTAAACTACAGCAAGTCAATATGAATCAACCACGATTGAAATTTCCAAGGTATCAATGTTTTTTTTATGGGGGCACTTGCACTTTTCCATTTCACAGATTTTGTCAGCCCGACCAGAAGTGAAGCCTAGCCTCGTTTCTCCTCCCTTGGTGAGATACGCTCAACAGACACATGGAGTGTGGGGTGTCATGTGGTTAGCAGGCTCAATGAAGAGAATAAGTGGTCTTTTTAGTCCCCAGTGTAGAGGGTAGCCATCTAATTTATCCCCAAGGCTAGGACCCTTTTGAGAGTGAAAGGGGATATACCAGGAATTATTATCTTGGAATAATCGACGTAAACTGGACTGCCAAGATAAACTGCAACAAACTTTATAATTTACTTCACTCAGTTTGATTCTGTTTAGATTCTGGCCCTCCTTTTTCAGAATTCTAGGAGGTGGCCACAGAAAACAGAATCACTTCCTGGTCCTGCGGGGAGGACGTAGGCCAGACAGGGTCAGAGGTGGGGAGAAGCGTGTCCTGCTCACAGCAACCATCTCTGTGTCAGAAGGACAATGCAAGGCTTTAACGAGTACGGGTATCGCAGAGTAATCCAGGGAAGAGAATCACGAGGCTACTCTCAGATATTTAAATGATAATTCTTCTTCAAGTCTAGAGACTATATTTTTAAATGTCGAAGCACCCTAATTTATTAAAAATAACTTTCTGGTATTAGCAAAAAAAAAAAAAATCTATTGAATCACTGGAAATTAGACAGTTTAAAGCTGGTAGATTTTAAATGTGCTGTTGAAGATACAGAAATCAATATTAGCCTATCACAGATGTTTGAATCATAGTATATTCCAGCAACTGTGGAAGTCTTATAGGAAGAAAAACAGAACTAAATTGAGTTTTTCCCAGTAGAACTAAAAATGATGCTTGCTTAATAACATCCTTTTTTTTTCTTCATGGTTTATACAATAGCTTTCAGGAATAGGAGCCAAATGTGTCTAAAGGGCTCTCTGTGACTTATGACATTTTGATGCATCAGGAATTAGGGATGCATGTTGTCCTCGAAAGAAGGAGAGGATAAAAAGGAAACTTAAAAAGAAATTTGTGTCCAGGACCCCGAAAAAGATTGGGAAATGGAACGTTCTAGAGCGTAGAAGCTGATAGGAGCCAGGTGGGTGGTTGTTTTTGAGGACCAGAGGGTGTTTTATACCCTGGGCCTTACTTAGCCTGTGGGAACTGGAACAGAAGGTTTTCAGAAAGCTCTGAGGCCCTTGAGCCTAGTTTAATTTGAACCCTGAATTTTTCCAAGTCAAATTGGCATGGCACATCCTCGTTTAGTCATTGAGATCAGATCTCAATGTTATTGTTTAGTGAATAAGGGCTTGAAAAGTGACATTAAATGTCCTGAGGTCTGTCCAGTGGTCTCGTTACCCCTAAGTAAGAAGCTTTGGGAAAATTTATCAGTTCCCCTCTGACGTCAACCAGAGAAATTATTAATATAGTCTGGACATTCTTACCTTCTTCCTGCTATGAAGAATGATAATTCTTTTTTTACTAAGGAATTATAGATTGGTAGGTAACCCATGCCTTTTTGGAAATATCTCCTTCCGTACTTATAGGTGATTATTTATCACACTACTGCTGTATCAGCGTATAAAAATGGAATTGCTAACGGCAGCGTTATGCCTTAGCAGCAGGTATTTCTAGCCCCTGGAGAGAGAGTCACCTTAAAGTTACATGTAGAAATGTGTGTCTTGATTTTTTTTTTTTAATCCAAATTATTTCTGTAATAAATTTAGCAGGGTGGAGAGGTTTCCAGAAGCGCTGCAATAAGATGATGTTTCTGCTCCAATGTGGGAGATGCAGCAGTTGCTAGAAGTCACCAGACCATTAGGAGCAAATCGCTTTTTCTGATCATGGTGACCCCTGTCATGGTGGTTCTCTCCCCAGTGGTTTCTCTGGCTTCATTCTCTACCAGAGTCCGCATGTCTATAAAATAGAATTCAACAGGTATATAAATCTTCCATGTTTATTCATTCGTGCACATTCATTCATTCATTCATTCAGCATGGCGTAAAGGTCATGTGCACAAACTGTGAGTTTCGGACTGCCTCGACTCAAATCCCAGCTTTGCCATTTAGTGTGTTACTTTACTGAATTAAATTCTGTAAACTTAATTTTCCTCACCTGTAACGTGGAAATTATGGTAGTACATACGCCCTAGAGTTTCCTTGAGAATTATATGAGAAATGGATATAATTTGGCTACATGGTGCCTCGCATACGTTTTCAGTAAATATCAGACATTTTTAGAAGTAGTCGTCATGCTTTAATCATTTTTCATTCGAGTGCTTCTAGTATCTACTGTATGCTCGACACTGTGCTGGGTTCTGGGGTTATACGCATTAAAAGCCATCCATAGTTCTTGCCTTCCAAAGTTTATCATCTGATGGAGAAACAATAAAGGCAACAAAGAAATATGAAGCCACAGAATAGCCACTGTGGGGGCATGCCAAAGGTCCTTGGAGCTTAGGAAGAAGAGCATCTGGTCAACCTGAGGAGCTGGGCTCTGTTGGAGATAACTTTCAGGTTGAAGTTCGAGGTGAGATCTACAGCCTCCTCTTTAACCGCCGGAGTGTCACAGGCTGAGTTTAGGATTCAAACAAAACCGGAGCATATGAAGTGAGAAGGGAAGGTCCGCTGCTGTCTGACCCCGAATGACAGTCTGGGGGGTGTATCTGGTGGTGTCTTCTCATGTTATGTCTCTCAGCAAGACAGCAAAAGGATTAGAACAGATATTTCTTATGATAGTTTTTTACCTTGAATAATCCATAAAGAAAACATTTAGAGTTGAGACATATCTATAAGGAGTTATGTTCTCCAGTGTGTATGTTACACAAGAATACCTATACTAAGACACTCGCACACCTGTACAAGGCAGGTGTTTGAAAACGTGGCAATTCCAGGATTGCTTCTTTAGTTCCTAAATAATAAATAATCGTCCTAGGAGTAGCAAAGGTGCCACGGGCATATATTGGGTGACAATATGTATGACCTGGACAGAAGGAAAATTAAAGGCAAGAACATGAAAATGAATATTAAATAATGAATCATTACTTAATATGTTTTACATTAAACTCACCTTATTGAAAGCGAGTGTTAGGACCATCATGTTGTCTCTCGGAAGTCCACAGACCAGAATGACCAGGTGCTGCAGGTAGGAAGTCGATGGCTCCGCTTATTAGGAAGAAACTGCAACAGGGAGCGTGGCAGGGCACCCCAACCCGATGCTCTCTCCTCCCTGTCTCCTCGTTTAGCTCTAAGAGACGGTGGCCCGCCTAGAACTTTGATGCCTTTGACTGAGCTTCTTTCCTCACTTCTCCACTTGCTTTTGGGACTTTGCTTTGGGATGCCAGTTCTGTCCGGACCCTCAGCACAGATAAATTGTGTGAAGTGCTGTTTTGGAGTCTGGTATGTCCTAGCAGGAAGCACATCGCACCTCGAGCCGGCTCGTGTATTAGCCTTCTCTGCTGCCGCCTTAATTCTATTTCTTAGTCTATAACTTTCTTAAGTTTTGAACTCCAAGCAAAAATACAGAGAGATGCTAACTTTTGTACATCCTTTGAACTAAATATTGATTTTTACTTTTTTCTTCTGCTCACAGTAATGTAAGTCTGTCAAATATTTTGAAAAGACATATAAGTATAATTATCTCAGCAGGAAGCTAAAAAGATTGTCTTAAAATACCTTTTTAACTAAGCTTAAGAAGCGTGCCAGAAAGATTCAAGAATATTTCAGCCTGAATAATTACTTAATAATTAAAGAACAGATAGTTCTTCTATTTTTGTGCAATTAAAGTTGACCTTGTTTAAACTTAAAAATTGGCCATTGTTTCTCTTGTAAAATGTTTGGAGGAAGAATTTTATGCGGGGAGCAGATGTGTTTAAAGTACCGATTTAATTAGTTGTGGATGCTCTTGAATTTTTGTAAAAAGTTTTTGTATTAAGTTGTTTTTTCTTTCTTTTTTCTTTTTTTTTTAAGATGTCTAAGGAAAATGAAGGGTAGCCAGACCTAGTAGAAGGAGTATTACACTTGGAGTCGATGACAGAAGATGTCGTCTCAGCCCTGGTCTTTACAATCTGTGTGACCTTGGGAAAGTTATTGACCACTCTGAGTTTTTATTTTTTTAAATTCGTCTATTTTCAGGGTCATTTTGAAGACCAAATAAGGAAAAATAATACACGCACCAATCCTTTGTAAATTTTAACTGACTATCAAAGTTCAATGTGTTATTAACTAATTTTCGGTGTGAAATAATGAAATTTGGTTAGCATCGAGCTAACCAAGAGCTTAGCAGAATACCTTGCGCACTTTAGATCATCAGTTTATTTTGGTTCTTGTTGAAACAATTTGGTCATACTGCTAGGTTAAGATATAGGTCCGTATTTTGCGAACCCTAAAATTGGGAGAAAAACACTTCTGTAACTTTCCACACAAGTACTCAAATGCTGGCTTCTGTGTTTTCACGATCTTAACCTGCTCCCACCTGTACACTGTCACCTGTGGCAAGATATTCTGCTCTTGGCTCTTTCTGACGTTTGCTTCTTCTTATATCTGTAGCAGGGATCAGTTATACTTTTTCTGTAAAAGGCCGATGGATAAATAGTTTTGGCTTTGCAAGTCATACTGTCTCTGTCAGAAGCACTCAATATTGTAGCATGAAAGCAACTATAAAATAAATGCTCCAATCAAACTTTATTTTAAAAATAGGTGTTGGACTAGATTTAGCTCAGGGGCTGTAGTTTGCCATCCTTGGTCTGCATTATCCAGTTTCGTTCCCTCAACTTGGAAATCGGTAGAAAATATGAAACTTATTTTTTGTCCTGGCCAGTAGTTTAAGTAGAAGAGAAGAATTAGCCTAAATACCATGAGTTCTTTGGTTATATATTAGTTGAGGCAGAGGGCAGTGGGAGAGAGTATATTGAGATGTTACTCTAAGTGAAATCTTCGCCGAGTTGCTAGAAGCCACTTGGGTATATCTAGACAGCGAAAATATTTGTCTTGAACTAGATGGGGAAAAGCTATTTTAGTAAAAGAATCTTGCAGAATATCTTCACTGGGGAGCAGCCACAATGCTCGTAAAAGAGCAGAATAAATTCCATTGCCCAAATAACTTCTTCTTAATACAAAGGCATAGCTCTGAAGTTGGGAAAATGCTATATCAGAATACTACCCCATGCTATTTATAGCTCCTCTTATAAGCCTGACATTAGAACTCTAATTATCTTTTGGCTATTATTTTTATCTCAATCTGCCTGTGTGCAGAAGGAAGAGATAATAACCTAGGGGATCTATTTTTTCTAAGTAATTCAGTTTCTCAATTTATTATGTTATGGAAACTAGTCGAATGTTATCTAACTTATTATGACGGATACCTATGTATATAATAGCACCGTAGGCACAAACGGTAATTATTCCCATATTTAAAATGTCGAATTTGAAACTAAAGTCTGCGTTGGCAGTTTTGCAAAACTGGAAAATGTGTGTTGACAACAATTTTAATTGTGAACTGTTCGTTAAAAAAAGTGTCCCCGTTGTTTTTTTTCTGCAAAGTTATCCTGCATGAGGATCTAAATGGTTCATGCCAGCAGAACTAATAAGATTTTGAAATTGATCATCCTTGTAGTTGTGATTCAAATGAGAATTGGAGTGAAAATAATTAAAATTTTTTTTCATTATTAGGGACTGACAGTTGTTGATATTTTCTTTCGAAAGAGAACATTGTGTGACGGAAGTTGTATATTTGGGGTAGGATGAGCAGCCAGTCATTAACTTTAGGCTTCTGCAGGGAGACACCTGGGGGGACCAAGGAGATTTTCCACTTTGCTTATTACACAAATAAATCCCACCCCCTGACCATTGTGAGACACCCGATTTTAATATGCAGCCAACGCGGGCAGCGATAAGCATGTGTCCCCCACCTCTGTGCCTCTAGCCCTGTTGATATTTCCAAGGAATATTTCTGGAGGCTGGATTTCAATTTTACACACATCAAAAAGTAAATGACTGTTTAATCTCTTACTATAACGTGAAGAGGAACAAGTCATACATACTGGAATGGAGTTTAGTAGGATAGAAGGGCAAATGGAAAGATTTCCATTTGAAATGAAAGCCCAGGAAGCAGCGAGTTTTACAAAAGCCTGGGACAGGATAATAGAAGAGGAAAGGAGTGAATGGATTAGAATTTCGCATATGTAGGAGAAGCCAGTGACCGTTAATGTGTTTCAGGGCTGTCTTTGGGGGATTATGTAAATCGGACCTGATTGTAAATTTAATACAACTATCATTGAAATCAAGAAAAAGCTTACAGCATGATGGAAGTTGAAATGACTCCAAACTTTATAATGTTTCTGAGCTCGAGTAATCTCCCATGCCTTTCAGAAAATAATGCTGGTTTTTATTGAAACTTGCTACATCCTTAGCAATAAAGTGGAAGAAATCAAGGGAGATATGCTAATGCAACTTGTCAGGAAGTTTCATTTTTCACACTTCCAGCAATGTGTGAAAATTTCACTGTGTTGAGTTACCGATAAGTATTCGAATCATTTTTAGTCTTTGCTAATATGAAAGGTAAAAAAAAAAAAAAATGTTTCTTCTTATTGTTTTAATTTATATTATTTCCATTGCTAATAGGAAGAATATTGTACCCATTTACGAACCTTTTATTTCCCCTTCTAAGAACTGATCATTCCAGAATACCATTTGAAAATGGTATTAAATGTTTTCTTCTCAGTTTGAATGTATTACGTATGTCACATTTAGAACAAACATGTTTCCAGTTTTGTGATTTGCCTTTTTGTTGAATTCATTCTCATAGATTATTTCAGGAAATAAGGGTTTGTTTTTTTTTTTGTCATTTAATCTCATGTTTGATGGTTCAAGGTCCACGAAGCAGTACTTCCGAAACCGAATTCTTTGATGTACCTTTTACACCTTTACCTCTTGAGTTAATGATATTAGTATACGGATGCCGAGCTGGGTTTTACGAATAGAGAGAAATGAGAATGCGGAGTCTGTAACGTGATTTTCTCCACGTTTTAAGGTTACGGACATCTGGAAGTGTGTCCTTGCAGGAGACCAGCGTATGTTCATGTACGTTGTGTAGGCACATCCCCCACGCGGAGGGGAGCGTTGTCCTAGCGGAACGCTTCTTCCAGTGTGATCTCTGGACCGCGGCATCAGCATTGCTGGGGAACTTACTAGAAATGCCGATTCTCGAAGCCCACGCCCACCACGCTGGCCCGGACCCTTGGGGTGGGGCCCCGCAATCTGTGCTCTGATAAGCCCTCCCGGCGGTCCTGATGCGTGCTGAAATTTGACAAAATCTGACAGTGTTACGTCTCTCACCAAGTCCCTGAGCTGGAGCTGAGCGGTGTGACTCTGGTCTAATCAGGTAGAACAGGGTGCGGCCTTCCCACAGGGCGGGTTGTCACATTTTGGCCACGGATGCTGAAGTCCCTTGGCGCTGGCTGCCACGGCTCCTGCCCCAGCCTGGCCTCCGAGCTGGGATGCGCTTAGGGACTTGGGGGGGAACAGGCACGGCCGCGTCTCCCTGCTCCTCCGGGAACGAAAGCGCTGCCGTCGGTCCGTACCCCACCGCTGTCTTCGTCATCTCGCCGTCCCTAAGCCCTCACGCCCTCGGGAGAGTGGAAGGCGGCTGGCGCTCAGCTTGAGGACCCGCGGGCGGAGCGGGGTCCAACACGTCCTCCCGCCCGTGCACTCCAGACTAGGGACGCGCTCAGCACGCACGCTTCTGTAGGAGCATCAGCACCCCGCGGCTGTCCCCCGTTCCGGGGTGGGGGTGGCTCCCACTCCCCGCAGCGGCTGCTTTAGCAGAGGCCTCTTGGGCACTGGCCCTCGAGGTCTCCCAAGAGGACAAAGTGCAAGGGGCAGGCTGGGAGGACTGTCCCTCGCAGAGCCCAGGGAGGGTTGCCAGCCCCTCCCTGTCCCCGCCCTGCCTTGCTGTCTGCAGCCGGGGTTGACTTTTCTACGCTTACCATCCCATCCTCTGCTCGCCCATGAGAATGGCTTGTTTTAAATGCTAATCCCCTGAGGCTTCTCACCGCAGGCACAGCCCCCGAGTGTCCCTTCCAGCCACCTTCTCTCCAGCACGTTCTGGCCACACCGGGGGTCTGCATTTTCTTGGCCCTCATGCACCTTTTCACGTACCGCGGGCTTTGCAGGAAGCTCCTTCCTTTTGTCTTGTCCCTTTCGTTTTGTTTGCTTGGCTAACTCCCACTCAGCAGT
Source organism: Eidolon dupreanum (assembly GCA_028627145.1). Lineage (NCBI taxonomy): Eukaryota > Metazoa > Chordata > Mammalia > Chiroptera > Pteropodidae > Eidolon > Eidolon dupreanum. The sequence goes on from CM053514.1 coordinate 2,566,796, forward strand.
TCCATTTCTAGGAATTTCTCTGGCAGCTGGACTTGCACGCGAGTGCGAAGGAGCTACACGCGGCGCCGTTTACAACAGCGAGAGCCGGAAGCCTCCTGGTTGCACATCGCTATCTATGGCTAGGGACACTGAGGCACCTTCATAAAACACAATGCAACTAGGAAGATAAGGATAGATCTTTGGTACACCCCCCCACACACACGTGTGCACACACACACGCAGACACACACGCAGACATGGACACAGACACAGACACATGCTCGTCGGTGAGCAAGCTGTCAGACACAAGATCCTGGCCACGCCTGCACCCCAGCATCCTCTACAGTCACCCCCCTTTCTTTGCAGTCTGAGCTGGTGAGTTAGGGACAAGCGAACGGGTGCCTTTGCCCTTTGAGAGAGGGGCTGGCGGGCTCGGGGTTCGGGAGTGAGAGGGAGACTTTTCACTGTCTGCTCTCTACTGTTGTTGGGCTTTACCTTGAGGACGGAATGACCCCCGCCGCCTTCTTTCTGTCTCTTTCACGCACAGTATACGCACATGTGTATTATATGTACGTGTATTACAGGCATGGGTCTGCACACGCATATGCACACAGCGTGTGCGTAAACCAAACATGCAGTCGGCACCTCTCTTTCAAACCTTCCGTGGGGGGAACCCGATCCCTGTGGGGTCCTCGTTGTGCTGTGCACCGTGATGCCCCCCACTGCACCCCCCACCGTGACTTCCCTGAAGTCAAGGGCAGCGACCACTTCCGGAGCCCAGCATCTAGCCCAGTCCAGCTCACGAAACCTCGCAAGCCGAGAGCGCGCTGCATCAGTGTGCGCCCCGCACGCCGCCTGCAGAAAGCTCTGTGCGGTGTTTATGAAACTCCACTCCTGCACGTCGCTCTGCGAAACGATTCTGGCTGTTCTGGAAGCAGTTCGGCTTGGACCCGTGAGTATCCATCCCAGCTCGGTACCGTTACAGACGTGAACTCTGTAACCGGCTGAGCATTCGCTTCTTCGTGTTGCTGACGGTCGTGGAGAGCACGTGGTGAGGAGCATGCGTCCCAGCCACCTGCTAACGCGCTGTGGTAACAAACTGCCCCCAAGTCTGGAAGGTTTACTGTAACAGAGGCTTGCTCCTCCCTCTGCTGGGTTTGCCATGGGTTACAGGAGCCTCTGCTCCATGTTGTCGTCCCTCAGGGACTGAAGCTGGCAGGGCATTTAATGGTCACAGGGGAGATGGAAGAACAAGCGTGGCGGAACCAGGGGATGGATCTTAAGGCTTTGATTTGGAAGAGGCACATGTAATTTTCACCCACGTGTCATTGGCCAACACAACGCATATGGCCAAGCCTGGTGCAGGAGGCTGGGTGCGTATACCCCTCACTCAGGGGTGGGAGCACGTATTTTGAACAATGATACACTCTACCGAAACCTGTTTTAGAGCTCTTCTCTTGGCAATGCATCGAGTCGCTCATACACTAACGTGCATATTCAGTCCACGTTGATGGAGCGTGTACCACAGACAGAAAATGACGGACGGAGGGGGGCGGTTAACCTGGAGACTGTTTCCAAGGAACTATTAGAAGGGCCTGAAAACACGTACGCTGCATCCCTGCACAGCGGCCAGGTCGCCATGCTGGAGGGGGCACTTGGAGGACAGAGAGCCGGAGCTGGGATAGTGTGACGTTCAGTGCGTGAGCCGATATCTGGATTTCGTGTTATTCTTTCTTAATCTCACACGTAAAGGTGTACCATTTGAGAATTCATTACATCCACTTGCCCTTTAAATCTTGTCGTCGTTTCAGACATTTTATGGTATCTGTCTATGCATCTATGTACGTAATTGTTGAACAAACGAGGATTTGCGTGCGTGATGACAACATGGTCACATCGATCAGAACAGCTGACCGCTCACACTTCTCAGGTGCTGGCTGTGTGTGTAATAGTGTCCAGAAGTCTTACAAAACCCACTACGTACTATACGTTCATCGTAGTATTTTTTAGCTTTCTGCCTTTTTATTTGATTTTCTATTTACCATTTGTTCTTTTATGTAGCCATCATTTTTGTGTTCGGAGAACAGAAATCGGCTTATGCCCTACATGGGTCTTAGATTTCCCAGCTTGGAAATCGGTTTCTTGTCTGCCCGCCGGACACACAGTCCTTGTGCCCTGAGCTGTCAATGCTTTTCTGTTAGTAGATTATTTCTCGTCCATTGCCTTTTAAACATATAGTCAGAAGTATCATATTTTAAGAAAGGATTAAGTATTTCAAGGGAGAAAAATCGTTCTGCTGTTTCTCAAGCGTACACAGCTGTTGAACTTTAATTAAACAGGTTTGTAGGAAAGGGAACTGGAGACCAAGTTCATAAAACCAGACAGATATGCGCTGTAAATGAAGAAGAAAGCTAATTAAGCCAGGCAGAGCAGCTTAATATTAATTTTTAAAACTCTTCCAGGGTATTTGTTGTAAATCTTGACACTGCTATTGTGTATTTTTTAATGAGTCTACAAGTTAAGATCAACATTTGGATGTTAAGGATTCCTAGTCAGTTGGAAAATTATAAGATCTTTCCACATTATGTTAATATTTATTGCAAGAAACTTAACTCTTGAATGACATGTAATTCACTGATGAAAATAAACAGTGAATTTATACTTCGGAAATAGAATTTGTTATATACGCCACAAAAATAATCCAGAGCAACTCTCCATTTTTTAATAAAGTATTTGATTTCCGGTGGATTCTGTACACTGAAACAAGTCTGATAATATGGATTTAATTTTCATTTGTGGTGTTTGTGAGCTAGTCTTAAGTCTTTTAACAAAGTTAAGATTTTTCATTACTAAAGGATATCTGTGCCATTTTAACAAAAAGCACTCTTAATTATTCACCCATAATTCTATGAAGGAAGAGGAATAAAAAAAAAAAAAGAAAAAAACTTAATAAATTAGAATTTGTTGCCACACTGTCAAGGCCTGAGAAATTTGCAGATGCATTCAGTGATTGACTTGAGTTCATGATTTTCCTCTGTATTCTATTGTGCATTGACTCTCTGAAGGATCGCTTTTAAGATTAGACTTCATCTTCTCAATAGAAAAGACCTTATGGGAGAACTTTAAAAGCATAAAGGTGTTTCAGCCGGCTGGGGAATGAATGCAGTAAATAAAATCAAGTCGTGATTAATTAAATGGTTCACAAGTTTAAACCTCTTGTTTCTCATTCAACAATAAGTGTCCTGCTTTACACTCTAAATAGAATTATGAACCGTAAATTAAGCGCTGACTGCATGCTTAAATGCATTAATGTCCTTATAAAAGTTTCACACCATAATCATAACTGAAATCTCTCTTTTCCTTCTGTTAAGAAAAAAGGGTCGCAGGCACCACTGTTCATTCAAAAGACCACCAAAGAATAAGAAGGTGTTTAAGATCAGCAATAATTTTTTTTCCAGACCATCACAATAGCTGCACATAAATGAAGATTTAGAAACAAATTATGCTGAGCAATGAAAATTGTCCGGCGCATTGTCCTACGGTGCTTCAGTCGATACTTTGTGTAACCGTAAGATGTGTCTGAAAATAGGATGTTTCTCCCAGTAGGGTACTAAGTACAATGAAATGTTTTACTTATGTTGGAGATGAGAAACGCAGGAAGCACTCTTAGGAGCGATGCATTCAGCCTAAGAGGTGGCCTGTACTCTGGTTTCTGATTTCCGTTTTAAAGACGGTCTTATCGCTGAGTCCACAGAACGTCACACTGGACAGATGTCGGATGTCAGTGGTGCTGATCGGTCCCCAGCTCTTCTCTCAGGCTGGCTTCCTTCCTGCAGTACACGGTCAGCGTGCGATGTCGCGATAATTACAGTACCACGCATAAGCATATCCGTCATAAAGACTTTCCAAGTTCTTTCATGTTTTTTTTTTTTTAATTTATTTTTATTTTTTTCCTTATCATCTAAATTTAATGTGGTTGTTCTTTCTCAAGACACCTGAGCATTTTCTGGAGCGAGTGACTCCAGGAGGTTAGGCTTCTACCGTGAGCCTGCTGAGTGGGCCAGCACATCTAAAGATGTTCGTCATCTTCATTTCATTACTAATTTACTAAAATGGCTTTATGATTTTGAACCGACTGACTCCACTTTCTGCAACTCTGCATTAGTAGGGTGATTTTTAAAACCCTGACCAAACGCGGGAGTTCTGGGGACACTGTTAAAAGCTGAGATTCCTGGAAGTCACCTCAAATCAACTGAATTGGAAACACTGAGGAGTGGAGTCCGGAAATCTATAGTTTTTTTAAGTCTTACCTGAGACACTTAAAAAAAAATAGCCGTGTCCCATGCTAGACCAATTAAATCCTAATGGATGGAGAGGATGTCCCAAGATCTAGCATTTTAAAAGCTCACTAGATGATTCTCATTGGTAGCCAGGGTTGGCTCTAAACTTTCTTCTGTCTCTAGGATTCAGGATTTTTCATTTAGAGCGGGGTCTCCAACCCTGAAGTCCACTGCCCAGTAC
>CM053514.1:2571795-2626807 GCA_028627145.1 Eidolon dupreanum
ACACACACACACACACACAATGATGGATTTTAATCCCACTTGAGAACAGAAACGAATCGGCTTGACACATCTTCAAGGATTCGCTTTTACTCTCTGTGTAAATTTTCTATCCCAGTGGAGGATCACCTCCTTTGTATAACAGTAGAATGGCACAAAAAAGGTAAAAGGCATCAGATATATTTTCTTTATGTCTTTTGGAACAGAAAGAGTGGAGAAAATGTTAATTTTCTTGTTTGAAATCCATACGACTGTGTTTCAAAGAATCACCATTTCTAAGAAAGAACACTCTTGAGTGTATCAAAAGCATTCAAACAGGAAAAATGTCACTTCATCCGCCAGCGTCGCCATAGTCGCTGCAATGTCCTATAATTTGTGCATGACCAAATCATATGACAAACGGACTGATTCCTAACTCTGATTTTAATTTTTTTTACAGTCGATTGACTAATACCAACTCCACATATCCATAAAGGCAGTAGAGAGCTGGAGACATTGCATGTGATGTTAGACTTTTAATTAACATTTTTTTTTTTGGTTGGCAGCATTTCAGATGTGTTGACCGTGTTAAACAATTAACCTCACACTGGCTAACAAATGCCTTACTAGTATTTTTAATTCACGCTCAGCCTACATGCTAGGAATGCTTTAGAAGGTGGTATTCTGAAAACTAGTGAATAGCCTCCAGTGTATTATTAGACTTTTCATTCTTAAAGCTTGTCTAAGTCCTATTCAGAGGTATGCTTTCCTCTCTTCCATAATAGAATATCTTCACTGATGAGAATTTGTTTTTGCATTTTTTGAGGAAGATCAATCTGAGTTCTACTTGGTGTTTGCTAAGCAGCAAGGTCTATGGTTTGTTCTTGGCCCTTCAGGGCTACTTGGATCTCATGGTCGGACTTAAGCTGAAGGTCAAAGCGTGTGGGCAGTGTCTCACCTCTGGTCCAATGCCCTGTGGTTTTTGGTCTGTCCGGTGCTTCCTGGGCAGAACTGAGATACCCTCTCTTGCTTCCTTCTTACCTGCCTGTGAGGAAGGCTAGACGTAGCCTCACAATCCTTCATCAGGCTTCTGAGTTTCTTTGAAAAAGCACATGAAAACCCACAACTTCCGATACGGCTCCAAGGGCTCTTCTCGACTCCTCCTCACTTATATGTCTCCATCGCGAGAGGACCTCAGCCTTCTAAAGTGTCGTCGACCACTCTCCTTCCCCTCTCTAGCCATGTCCATCCTCCCTCCCCTTGCTGCATGCTGGGATATGTAGTCACCGAATGGATGCAGAATAACAGGTTCTCGGAGTCGGGCTGGGAAGGGATCCGGCTTTGGTTTCTCAGGGTATTAGGGCAGTAGGGGAGTCGGCCAGCTCAGTTTTAAGGTGGCTGTAGACCTTGGTTATGAATCTGAGAGTAAATAGTAAACTCTTCCCAGAAAGTCTCTGGCATTTACTCAAGCTTTTTGTTGGCTTTGTTGTTTTTTACGTGACATTTAAAAAACCCAAATACTGAATTGTGTAAAACAAGAGTAAGAGTTTTGCCTCATTATTCTACTCATTATTCGATTCCCATGAGAGGAACAGTCTTCACTTTTGAATGTGTCTCCTATAAGTATTTTTAATATTCAAAGAAGCAGGTCTGTATGTACCTGTATACGTTCTATTGGTGTTTTTTAAATCCAGCTCCATCCTGAACATTACATATGTTGTCAGAAATCTAGCTCATTATTTGTCATCTATGCCTATCATTCCACAGTTTAAACGTGTTATGATTTTAAGCCATTTATTTGTTGTCGAACACTTACATTATAAGTTTTTTTTTGCTCTCACAAATCATGTCACAGTGGTCACGCGTGTGCTTACATCCTTATGCAGTTCGCAATTGCCTCTCCTGGATAGACTATTCCATTTGCTGGAGAGTCACACATTTTAAAATCTAATAGGTGCAGCCAAATTGCCTACTTAAAAAAAAAAAAAAAAAAAAAAAAAAAAAAAAAAAAGAAGGGCAGGGATAAATGATTCAACTTCTTTCATTGACTGTGTGCTTGAGAGTTTTTGACTCTGGTTTGTTTGTATAATTGTTTCCTCTTTTGCGTCGTAACTGGATGCCGGAAAGGAATACACTGGTAAAGACTAGTTTTGGGGTGTGGATGGCTCACCAATATTTTTAACAATGCACGTGCTATAGAACGTAACTCCCGGAACTCCTTTTACCTTCTAGGAGGAGAAATCTCTCAGTGCATTTCCCGTGATTTCAGTAGAGGAAATTATTTTGATACATATTTGCTATTCCATCAAACGCCTGAAATAAATACACGAATTTCCCAGGGAATCTTGAATAGAAATTGAAGGATTAGACAGGTCAAAGTAGATAGCAGTAATAGTTGTCTCTTCTTTCTGTGATAAGTGTGGGTAAAGCTAGAGGAAATATTCTGTTTGTGCTGGCAGAGCAGAAAATAGGGATATCGTTGTCAAGATTGGAGAAGTAAAAACATGCGCTTTTGTTCAGCAGCGTACTTTTTATTCCTGATCCCCAGAGGGGTGTGCAGAATTCCCCTTGTAGCCTCTTTTAGTCGACTTGTTTTTTGGGGGGGAGTATTTAGCATTTATACCTATGAGTCTCTTTATTTGGACAGTTTCTGATGTACTGTGTGAACAGGGACAAGTCATTTATTCTTTATTCTTCTGTTTTCATGCCCATGAAGACAGAGTAATTCCCACATGATTGAAATTAAAGCATGGCTGTTACAATCATGTCTGCCGAGGGCTTTAAAACCCTTGGAGAGAAAGGAAACGTTAGCATAAATTTAATGCCTTTTGATTTACATTTTGTAATGTATTTTTAATTTTACTTTTAAGGCTGAATTTTGAATTTATGCCTTTTTTTTTTTTTATAACTTCTATCTTTTAGATTTAAGCTTCTTACCATACAAGATAACTTAGGTAAATCGTGGTGAAAAAGCATGCAATTCTTGGTTGAGTACTTTCCTTTTCTGTGGCTGTGTATATATCCTTATTTTAATTCCTAATCACTCATATTTATGACTCATCTTAAACAGTAAAAGGTATTTAAAAATACTTTTTTTTTTAATGGTGACATCGGTTAATGAAATTGAATAAGTTTTAGCCGTACACTTTAATAGTAAGGCATATATATATATAATATATATATAACATATATATAAAATATATATATAAATTTATATATTTATATATATATATATTTATATTTACACTGTGTGTTCACCTCCCATAGTTAGATTTCTTTCTGTCACCATATATGTGACCCCCTTTACCTTGTCTACCTCTCCCCTCCTCCCTACCTTCTAGTAGCCACTGCTCTATACTTTTTAAATGTATATGTGGAATTACTGATGATTTATTGGGATGGTGTCTTGAATAAATGTTTTGGTCTCTTCTACTTGATCCTGAAAAGTTCTCCTGTCAACACCTCTGTGGGAAGATGTGAATACACACAAATGTGTATGTGTTTATATATGTTATGTGTGATTGTGTATACATACACGCACACACACACATGTGCATGTATATATGTATATATACATGAATTTATATACATAAGAATATGTATACATACATAGGCATATGTTTATATATTTATATATATATAGGTTATGAATATTTATAAACACGTAAACACACTTCATATATATTTAAGAGTAAATTGTAATGTCCTCTCCTAAATATCTTTGATTTTGGCACGTCCTGGAATTCCCCATGAGATACCTTCTGCTATATTAAATCTCATTAACATGAACATGCAGCAGAATATTAAAATAAAAACTTCCCCTGAATCGTAAATATCTTCCCTAATGACTGGGTATAATAACATTATGTGTCCTAAATGCCAGAATTATGTATTGTCAACCAAAAATAATGAGTAAGAACAGGTTGTCAAGTCCTACACGTGAACTCCATCTGTCGATGGGACCCCCCGCTTGAAGTCACTCGTCACCCAAAATTCAGATTTCATAGATGAGATTCATCACCTTTCCCTCGAACATGGCCCAGTTTCCTGCTTGACACAGCAGTTTCCCCATGTCGCAGGCTTCAGACGAGGGAGTCAGCTGTAATGTCTCTCCTTCAGTTCCACAACTCACCTATGATACACATTTCAAAGCTCCTTGGATGCTCTCTTATAATGATGTCATCCGAAATAAAACTTTTCAACGTATCTATGAATGCACGCTGCCTGCTGGTTCATTGTATATTCTCCTAGGACCTAGCACTGTGTTTGGGTCATATGGGAATTGAATAAATACGTGTCAAATGCGTGGATCAATACAAGATTTCCTGTAATGATTTATTCAAACACAACTCCCATGAAGTTGCTTTGCTGTGTGCAGATTCCCGTGTGTCTCAGATGCTGATGGGAAAGACCAGACTCCTCACTGTAGCATTTAGAGCTCATCAACATCTCGCTCTCCTTATTTTTATCATTACTAGCCTTCTGAATACTCTGTTACAGTCTGGTTTTTAAATTTACCCTAATATATTATGCTCCATCCTGAGTCTAGCATGCATCATTTTGTTATTTTGTGTTTTCATGCCTGGGTTGCTCACTCAAGAGTGATCTAACCTGTCCTCTAAACCCAAAGCTTCACTGAAGTTCTTGAACTTAAAGTTCCCTCTACCCAGCTTTGGCCCACGCTGGTATCTTTGTCCTTGGCACTGCCAGTGATTTAATGGCAACACTGTTATTGGTTTTTCTTTTTTTTTTTTAAACACTGCTGCTTTTCTTGAATGTAGAGTTTTGCCCAGATCATGTGAGTAAGAATCCACCCTTCCTTTTCCTTCAAGAATATAGACATAGTTTATTGAATAGTGTGGGCAGGCCAGGTGGAATTTATATGCCCTGGGTGTCTGTGGGAGGAAGAAGGGCAGGAGGGGGCCATGGCTGCATGGGTGGGACGGGGGGCCTGGAGGTGGGGACAGCTCATGCTAGTATCCAAGAGTAACCTCTTACGGAAAAGGAAGTTCCCAGACAAGTCCCTGAAGATGAATGGTCCCTCCTTCAAATTACAGCCCTGACGTAGCCTGGCCCGGTGCCTCCCAAGCCGCAGAAGTGTAGGAATCCCACGCCCTGTTCTCTGGCTGTCGGCGGGTTAGAGGTTCTGTCAAGTTCCTTTAGGTAAAATCATGTGACCTCATTACATCCTATTACGCTACATCGTCCTGTCTCACAAGGTACTTCCTTTGAGGCCATCGATAACTGAATTTCTATGAAAACGAACTCACTTTTCTAGTGACCGAGTATATAATTATTTCGTCTACCTTGACTGCACAATTTTTCTAGGCCCCCAACCAAGTCAGCGGCCTGGCATCCTTACTTCTCCCAGCAGAGCGCGCCCGGTTTTGTCCCTATGCACCCCTTTGTCCTCGTTCCGTGGTCCTCTCCTGCTGTCTTTGCCACACCGACGCCTCCATTTCCTCAAATGCCCTAGATGTCCTCTGGACACAGGATTTTTGTGTATGCCCCCAATCTGCCTGAAACGTCCCTTTCCTTGTCCACAGACCCGCGTCACTTAGACGAACTCAGATTCCCCAGGTACAAGTATACGTGGCTCTCAGGTATCTGCCTTTCATAGTCCTTGGCATAGCTAAGATATCACGTTTCTGAGTGATTACCTGATTACCGTCCAGCTTTCGCGCTAGACTTGAAGTCCCTCGAAAACATGGACTGTGTCTGCTTTGTGTCATTTTTGTATCCCAGTGCACAGTGCCTACAAGGCACTCAGCACATTTTTATTAAATTAAGCGAACTGGGGACTTAAATTTCCATTGTGATTCTACTCATTTTACTACAGAGACATACGGAGTATGTCTGGAACATTGCTATCTCTGGTATCTAAACCCTCTAAAATGCAAAAGAAACCAAATACACACGAAAAGATTTCTAAGCATCATTAGTTGAAAACAGGACTTCTCTAGTTATGTTGGCATACATTTATCCAGATAGTAATATTTGTCTTTTATACAATAAAGAGGGCATGTTGACTTTTGTTGTTGTTGTTGTTGTTGTTTCTGTTTTTTTTGTTTTTTGTTTTTTTGATAGGGTAACTTTTCTCCCTTGACATGGTTTTTAGAAATCTTAAATTCGTTTTAAATACCAATATTTGCCCAATTCCAGAGAAGATTGTACATAGAAATTATGTGAAACCTCCTCAAAGCCTTTTAAGTTCCAACGGAGGGACGGTAATGATTTTACTACTCAACTTTGTTGTATAGAGTTTTCTCAGAAGAATGAGCACTAAACCAGTTATCCAGAAAGTTTTTACGTTAAAGGACAGATGTTCAAAGAATCATTCCATGAGACTTCTCATGCCTGGATCTTCAGAGAATGCCCGCGTGGTTTTGTGATCCAAAACTATAAATAATTTTGAAAGGGAGAGAGAAGTTTGATGGCTTAATAAGAAAAGAGTCAGTTTATCCTGAACACTGAGGTTGCTGGATGCAGAGATATTGTTTATAAAGATAAGACTTTTTTCTCTCTCTTTCTCTCTTTGTAGAGGATTTTGTGTATTAGAAATACCTGCTTTGACTTTCTACTTTCCCAAGTTTACCAATAAAGCAAATGATGTGTAATGTTTGAGTGCAGCCGCAGAGGAAAAAGTAGCCATGACAAATGTCTTCAGCCCCTCGTCCTCACCCATGAGACACTTCCAGCCAAGCAGGAAGCTGGGCCAGCTCTGTCACATGAGCAAGTCCTGGCTCCTGCTTGTCCTCTACCTGCCCTTCCTGGGATGTCCTCAGCATCACATTCTCCGACTTTTGGGTTCGGTCCCCACCCAGCCCCAAATGTGTACCTTTCACTGTTGGTGTGGTTCCTTCTGAAATGCAAATCTCATCACTCTTTCATTTAAAACCTTTAAATGGCTCATAACAACAACACGGGCTAATATAAAAGTTTTATGACGTGCCAGGCAGTATTCAAAGGACTTTACGTATGTTGGGTCATAATTATGCCCTGAGACACGAATCAAGAGCTGGTATCAGTCACCACTTTGGTGCAATAATCAAGTTAATGTTCATTGAGTGCCTGTTTTGACCAGGCGTTGTTCTAAGGAGTATTACAATGTTAATTCATCTAATCCTAACAACATCATGTGAATAAGGACTATATACATATATGGAACTGAATCCCTGAATAGGGGTCAAGTAACTCGCCCAAGGTCAAGGCCAGTAAGTAGACAGCATTCACACCCAGGCACCCTGGCCTGGAGTCCGCGTTCTAAGGCACCGCTCCCGCCACCTGTCCAGACAAGCTTCCAACTGTCAGAGGCAGGCTCCCAGGGCTCACCTTGCTCTTCTCTCCAAGGTCACTGTGTGTCGGCGTTGCATTCTCCTGTCTTTCTGCTCATTCTGCCACACTGGACAAAACAGATGCTCTCGGGTGAATCCTTTGCCTGGACTAGCTTGAGTCACTCAAGTTCTCCCTCTCTCTCCTGTAAACCGTTCGTCTGCGGTCTGTGACCTGGCATGCTCACAGCTACAAGGTTGCAATCTGGTAATACTATGAGCTTTCGCCTCCACCAGCTGAAATGTATGCCTAAAAGAATCGGCCGCGGTTATTCCCAAACATGTTTATGCTAATTGTACCTGTTATTGTACCCATCGAATTTAACTAAATATTATACAAATTGATGAAATGTGAGTAAGAAAAGCAGTAAAATGTTTTGAAAAACGAACCTAGGATGCGTTGGCTCTTTTAAATGGCTGTCAAATGTGGCGAGACAACTGTGAAAGCATGGGAAAGGTCTGTAAATGTCTAGAAAATTCCGTGTTCAGATTTTGTCACAGATATCTTAAATTTTCACTCCAATGTAAAGAAACTAAAACTGGGAATTATAAGCAGTGTAGCATGAGTACGGTTTAGAAAAGATCCTCAGAACTTTTAACGCGTAGATTTATATACTAAGAGAATGGCTTCGTATCTCAAAAGATTGATGAATTGATTGTACATTATGTGTTTTATAACATGATGATACGATTAAGAAGTGAAAGTACAATTTTTGGTGTAATTCCATGATTTACCAATGTAAAAAAAAATAACCGACAATTATTAATCTGGATGGTGTTGGATAAGAGGATTTCTAATCTCTGAAATATGGTACCATACTGTAGCATCACACTAGTGATTTTAATTGAGGTTTCCTAATATTAACCTGTGAGGCACTTTATGATCTCTTATTTTCACTTTTGAACTTTCTTACCTTTTGCTTGATACGCCTTTTCACAATCTTCTTTTTACTAACTTTGATTCATCTTTTTAGTTTTAGATATTACCTGCTCTGCAATTTTTTTTTTTTTTTTAGATGTCCCAAGACTGGCTATATGCTCTGCTAAATGTCTATTGCAAACAACCCAGAAAAAAAATATATTGTAATCAAAAATTTTGAGGACATGATGAATGTATTCGTCCTTTTCACTTTTTTTTTTTTTTTTTGGCTTTCATGAGGAAGATGTTATAAGACAGTTTTAAAAAAATATGATTATAGGGATAAATAATAAATCAAACTTTTCTAATGCTATTATTCTATCCAAAATAAATGACCATGACACAAAGATTAATAATATTCTGGTACTGAGGATAGAACCCACATGACAAAGGGAATCATGCAAAATTTTGATTTGGGAATGATCGGCTCCAAAACTTGTCATTTTTTTTTTCTTAGATATTATGGTCAAGCTGATCATTTGTAGGAGGGAAAGCTGTTAATAATAGATATGCAAGTGCAAGGCAGGTTACTAAATATAAAACATAACTGAGACGGTAAATAGTGAAGTCAGGTTTAGGCAGATGTGGAGGTTTCCATGGTAAACCTATTTCATCTAATCAAAGCAGTATTTTGTAATCCTGAAGAGAATATAATTATAAGCACTTATTATCTAAGTGGGGTGATTTTTGATAAGGTGAGACAGGAGTGCTTTTATCAGAATGAGGTGGGTATCCAATCAGAAGATACAGAGATTATGGTAATTATGTGGCTCTGGTGCTTAAGAGGGAACACGTGCTTCTCTTGGTTGGACTCACTTTCCCTGGCAAATAGCCATTTTCCCTAAGATGCGCTGTAACTCGGAGTACTGAAATGTTTTTCTTCCCTGGCGATCCCTCTCTAGCAAGCCCCCCAAACAGTGCAGGGAGCAGATTATAATTAGGTCTCAGAAATAACCGTCACCCCAAAATGAAGTGGCCATATACCATGTGTACTAAAATACTGTCCCCATGGTCAGAAAGCAGGGACGCCTTAGAGAAGATTAGTTGCATCGAACATATCCGCAGGAATGCTTTCTGGTGACAGCTGGCCATTCACCTGGGTCCATTTTTGCCCTGGGTGCTAGTCTGATGAGGATAATTATGTCACTTTTTTTTTTATCAACACCCTTCAAATGTCCCCCATTGTCTACTAAATAGAGTATACACTTCTTAGATGGATATTTAACATTCTTCATAGACTGCCCATCTCCAACCTACAAAGCTACTTTTGCTGGCTGCCATTCAAGCACAGTCCAGCCAAACCAAAAGAATTCAGGGTTTTTCTAACACAACCCTTGATGTACTTTATTATCATCTACATACCTTTTGTCACAGTTTGTACTGCTCATGACAATATCTATATTTTTCTAATTTTCCAGATCAGGGTCAGCCCCGTCAGAATTGACCTTTTTCTTAAAGGAGTATAGAATAGTAAAGTGCATAGGCTTTTGTTTATCTAGATTCAAATCCTTTACTATTTTTCTTGTTTGACAAAGCCTAAATTATTGTCATTAGTATACTATGTGGCCCATAATAAGTAGTCAATAGATAGTAGGTTATTATCATCAGTGTATCACAAATCTAGAATTTATCATATTCTGCTTTGTATTGTAATTTCTGTGTACTTACTTCATCTCTTATTCTATATAATAAGGTCTCTGAAGTCATTCATTGCCAGACTTTTTAATCCTCCAAAGATCCTCCAAAATTTACATTTTAGATACTCATTTAATAAACGTACATTGAGATGAATGGATAGAAATGTATTTCACTAATCATGTTACAAATTACCATCAGATGCGGTGTAATCAAACACTGTATGTCTCAATGGTACTTACTCTCCACGTAACCTTACAGCTTCTGTGCAAACCAGCCTACGAAGTTCATAAAATGAATCCATTCAGGTAGTGCTGATGCCAGGCATCTAAACTTTACATACTTTGAGTTATTTTAGTTTATAATCAGGAATTATGACTATTTCTATAAACTACCAGCCATCGATTTTCTTTCAGTGATTCATTTTATTATCTGATGTGTTACTGAGTGTATTTACTATCTAAAAACTAAGACAAAATGATCTTCACTAACGAAGATGGCAACTAATAGACTTCATGAACAGTTATCTTTCACTGAATACCTGTACCCACATTCAATTCCAGTTTTTCTAAGAATTTCGTAAATGAGGCTTCCATCAACATGGGTAAAATGCCCACAAGGAAGACTTTAAAAAAGAAAACCTTGAAATTTGGTTTCCACCATTTTGATTTTTAAAGGTCAATTAATATAAAATCTATCACTGTTGACAAACTATTTAGCCTGTCCAGGTCTCCAGTTTCTTATCTGTAAATAGGATGTGTTGCTGGAAGATTTCTAGAATCCTTATCAACTTAAGATATTATATGATGCTGTTATCAAAATAAAACAGCAACCTCTAATTGTTTACAGCAGTCTATAAAGGACTAATCCCAGAATTCACAGTCCTCCATCCATTTAGTCAATACGTATTTATTGAGCACCCATAGAGAATACGGGCAGGCTCTCTTTTAGGGATTCGGAAGACTGTTGAACAAAATAGAGTCTCTGCTTTGTGGAATTTACAGTCAAGTGCGTAGGGGGTAACAAAACTCAGGTAAACAGTGAGAGAGATTATAAAGCTAGGAAGCAGCAGCTAAGTGCCATGAAGAAAAGTGTGCTGAGGAGTAGAGGGTGACAGGAGGAGCTAATTTAGATAAAAAGACATTTAAGCAGGAACAGGGCACACAAATTAGGTTAGACAATGAACCCGGAGGGAGAGCATTCCATGCAGAGACTAGCAGTGGAGGAAAGGGCTAGAGTCTGCAGGGCAGGGCCGCCCGTGCCCGAGGCCGGACCGGGCGGGGCGGTGAGATGAGGCTGAGCGTGTAGGGCGGGGCCAGACCACACAGGATGGTGACTGCAGGTGAGGCGCTTTTGCCCCACAGGGGACACAGGGCGGTGCCTGGTGACATATTTGGTTGTCAAAACTGTGAAGGGTGTGTTACTGGCATCTATTGTTTGGAACGGGGGTGCTACCGAATGTCCCAAACTGGACATCCCTCATGACTGAGAATCATCTGGCTCAAAATTTCCATAGCGCCAAGGCTGGGGATGCCAAAGGTAAGGGCGCATAGGTCACGGTAAGAGATCCAGATTTCATTCTAAGTGTGATGGGAAGCTCCTAGAAGATTTTCAACAGCGCAGGGGTATGACACAACTGGACTTGTTGTGTGGAGAAGGAGTCAAGATGGAGGAGAAGAGAGACGTGGAAGCCAGTGAGGAGGTGACCGCAGGGGTTCGGGAGGGTCGAGACGCCAGTGGCTTGGACCAGCGTGCCGGCTAAATATTATATGAAGATGGAAGTCATTGTTGGGCCCTGGGTGTAAATCAAAGTCAATCCTGATTTTTTTTTTCCTTTCAGCTATGGTTTTTCTCTTCCGTTTCAAAGTTTCACAGGTGATTTATATCATTTAAAGTTTACTAGGAGGACAGCACTTGGCCTATGTGGCAGAACATCAAAAGGATGTTTCCACAGAGGACTGACTCTTTAATTTATGTCTTCACAGTAATATGAGAAATTACCTACTTTTAAGATTCACTTTATCTACTTGAATCCAATTTCTAACAGGTCAGACGTTCACCATACAAACTCAGTGGATATAGAAGTCAATTTTATGCTGTTTAATATTATTCTGGGATACATCAGAGGTTTAGTAAAACCTCATTAAAAGTGATTTTTCTGTTCATCCTATCTGAATGGGACATTATCTGAATTTTCTCTTTTATAATGGAAAAGTCAGACTTACACTCAAGAGCATGTTTCTTGGAACCTATGAGAATTGTGCTCTCCTTACTTGAGTCTTAGGTCATTGATGGCAAATATTAAGAGATAAGGATGAAACAAAATATCCTAGGAAGCGTTAAGTATTCTTTGTTTACGGCAAAGCCATTTGGCGTCTGGGCAGTCTCATCCATAACCTCATTCATGCTTCGTATCCAGGGAATTCATAGGAAGGGCCCTGCCACTGTGTAAGGGTCCTATGCAGAAAGAAGAAAAAAACACCTTTTCTGACTTTCTAGCAATTCACATACTTGTTTATATATGAATTCTGGTATCACAGACATTATAATATGGATTTATAAGGTTCATGAAGGCTGAAGCAATTTGGGATTGAATTAGCAAGATCCCTTGTTTGGTACTCTGTAAAACCTAATTTATTCTTATTTATATTTTATGAAGAATAATGTGTACTTGTCAAATGTGTAATCTAATATGGTAACTCTTTTAAGAAGTCATTATATTTTCTATAATATTATTTGTTTGAATGAAACTGTTAAAGACAAATTAAGGAAGATTTGGTTGGAAAAATGATTGATGATTAAACTACTTCCTGCTGACTTTGATTAGGTAGCTCTACTATTTTGCAATACTGACCATAAAAAAAAAAAAAAAGGCTCTCTGTGCAAATTTGGCCACTTTCCAACTGGTTCTTGTGACATCGTTGTATATAGAAATGTCATTGGTAGGTAATTAAAACTTTAAAAAAATTAAAAACAGTAAATGAAAAGTTACGTTCCAAAGATGGTACATCACGCTATACTTTGAAGATTCAATAGCCTGATAACCATTGTACGATAATGAGTAGTTAACAGAGAAACAAATTCTCACAAAATAAAATTGCAGGCCTCCATAAAGAACAAAAGTAAACAAAGCAAATCAGTCAGTTCATCTGCCTTGATTAAAGAGTTGTCTTTGTGTCCTAGAAATTCTAGCCTAAAAAAAAAAAAAAAAAAAATCATCAACTCCAAAACAGGAGTACAAAGCAGATGGTTTCCAAACCTTTCCACCCATAAGAGGATAACAAGTTTTGTTCCGAGGACTGTGGACAATAGTGGCAAAGTTCTTTTATCATAATGAACCCAGGAAAAAGAAGTGATTTTGCAGCTGGAGGGGATCTTCTGATCTTTTATGAATTATGTCAGGAAGGACCAGAGCGACCTCAGCCCAACTGCAGGTACCTTCACCCTCACATCTTTTTGTCTTAATTTGAGTAACCGATGGGGTGCAACCCCTCAGGACGCTGAGAACGTTTCGATGCTGTTGTTGTTCTTGTTGTTATTGGTTTTGCGTTTTTGTTGTTGCTGTTTTTTTGTGTGTGCTTGGTTTTGTTTTGTTGCTTTTGCCTTTAAGGGTGGCCGATGTGCCACCCCATAATATACCATCGTGACATATTCTTTTGACTTATAGGGACTGGAAAAACAGCAAACACTGTTTCTTTCTTTTCCTTAAAAGGAGACATGAAATTTTCATGGGAAAGGTGTCCTTTTTATACTAAGCACAGTAATGTCCTTATCACCAAGGACAAGAGGTAGAGGTGGAGAATATTCTATACAAACAGATCTTGTAAAATAATTCTTATCTTCCTTTATCCCCTCCCCTACATAACTCAGTTATTTTTCCATAATTGCTTCTCTTTGTTCAGCCTACTGTAGAAACATGTAGGTTCTGCTCTTCCTTTGGTTCTTCATTTCTTAGGAGGGTCATGTAAACTTCATATAAATTTGTATACAGTAAGTCCTCATTTAATGTGATAGGTAGATTCTAAAATTTTAAGCAAAACGATGTTTAAGAAAATCAATTTCGCCATTCGCTACTCGATATAAACGAGTGTTACTTTCCTATGGCATCTCATCAATGTTATAACGAAATGACATGAACAAAATAACATTATTCAAGGGCCCGCTGTACTTTTCTCCAGTTAAAATGTTTTATGTTTTAAAACCTTTAGAGGGTAGAGGTTTAGTGTTGCCTCCCATGTACCTTTTTTTTTAGTCTATGGAATCAATACTCAACTTTCTGGATACGGAAGGCATTGCAATATCATCCTAACTTAAACAGAAATGTTTGCTGATAGATATCCTACTGGAACTAACATTTAGCCAGTCCTTTGTGTAGTACAATTCCCTGAACCACCAAATTTAAACCAAGGAAAGGTCTATAATTTCGCAACTCATTAAAAAAATCGGTATTTTAAATAATAGTAAAAGAATCTGGAAGCTACATGTACAAAGCTGGATTGAGAGAAGCCTTTATAAGCAAGAGTGAAACTGAAAGAAGATAAGAAGAGAAAAATCAATAATAATGTCTTTGGAATGAAATAATTTAAATATATTTAATTTTTCTGTACAATTATAATGACTGAATATCTTCATTAGAAAGTGACTTAAAAAATACTTGCCTTTATTTATGGTTGTCTACCTCAAGGAAATAATGCACTAAGGAAAAATAAATCTTTCTCTCTATAAGTGAATGTGATTTGAATTCCATACTCTCTTATTTACCTATCAGCTTTTATCTATTCTTCCTATCTCTGTTCAACTATTCATAACACCTTCCCTGACTATTCCAGCCTAAAATCATACCTTTGGACACCCATGCAGTTAGCAAAATCTGACATTTATTTATTTATTTCTTCATTCATCAACTGTTTTCTTTGAGATGCTTGTTAAATTTTATCTATGGTAATTTCAACTGCTGTTTATAGATTTTATAGACCACTTTTGTTGCTTATGTTTTGAATTATGGTGTAAGTCATAATGTCGGTAGAGAGACAGCATTTTATTCTTTTCTGTGCCCTCGCCCACACTGTTTTTACTGTTTCACATAATAGCCATTCAATAAATGTTTATTTATAAGAAAGAAAATCAGAGTTCCTACTGTCACAGAGTTTGTAAGCTCATCTTCATGAAGTGGCCATATAACACGTGACATAACACAGCATAAACTGCCACCCACTGCTGGGTTGATCGACATAGCCGAAGTTTGTGTTATACACACGGCCTGTTTCAGCGTGAATGAAACCTAATGTTTGGCAAATGTTGACATCTTTCTTCAATTTGCACTAGGATTGAAGTGATTTTCATTGTCAGCCATAGATATTTTCAAGATGTGTGTTTAATAGGAGAAAACATTCTGTATATTAAGGAAATTGTTACATTTATGTTCCTATAGTCCAAATTTAGAAAAATAATACATCCAGAATATTCATCACTAAAAAAAATTCTCAGCTGTACTGAGCATTCATATTAAACTTATAAAATTAATTCTGTAACTGTATTGTAAAGATGTACAAATCTAGCTTTTAATTTAAATGAACTAAATAGATTTGTTCTGATCACCTAGCAACAGTCTACAGTCTATTTAGAAAATGACATTTCATTTTTTTCTAGTGAAAAGATGTTAAGACCTATTCTTCAGAATCTCAGGTAGTTATGATCCATGCTCAGTGGAAAGGAAATGATGGAACCTGGTTTCTCTAGTCTTTGCCTTGCCACTAACTCACTAGGTGACTTCATCTAAATGTTTTTTTTGTTTGTTTGTTTTTTGGGTTGTTTTTTTTTGTTTGTTTGTTTGTTTGTTTTTTTTGCCTCTATCTGTACAAAGAGGAGCTATATTAGATCATTGCTGGGTCTTTCCAACTTCGATCCTCAGAAGCATAATCACTTACCAGTAGCTATGAGTGATCCTACTTCCTAGAAATATTATCACCAACTTAGCTTAAACTCACTGTCTATTAATTCCATACACTTTGTATGGAATTTCTAATTCCATACAAACTACAAGGAAAGCAATATCGAGTCTCCGTACTTCAGCATTTAGTTACTAAGTGAGCATAACAGTTGGCAGCCTTTAGTTAGGAAAGAGAACGAGTATGTTATGTAGCAAAAAAGCGTGCCATGTTGTGAGCAAAGAGGTTTTTGGAGGTTTTAGAATACTAATTCTGACTGTGGATTTTAAGAAAGAACATTTATCTTTATTTATTAAAGCATTTCAGGCTCACTTCCCTGCTTAAAATCCTTCTATCGGATAAAATAGGCATCGATGGTGTTTCGTGATTGGGTCCCACAGAAACTTCAATCTCATTTCACAGAGCTGATCTCATTTTGTCTGGTATTAAGATAGCTATTTTCCTGATTTATGTTATTATTATTAAATTCTCTGTGTCCTTTTGTTTTATGTATCTCTCTTATAAATAGAATGTAGCTAGAATTTTTCCCCACTTCGACAATCATGTTTTCCAATTAGCTAGATTAGTCCATTTATTTTTATTACGATTATTGATATATCTGGATGCCATCTTATTTCCCATTTTCTATTGCTCCTCCTCTTTCTATTTTTTTTTTTTTTTTTTTGCATTTCCTTGCATTCTTTTTCATTAGCTGGGTTTTTAAATTGTTCCCCTCGCCCATGGATTAGGACATTATAAACTATATATTTTTATTATTATTAAATTGTTTTAAATGCATACTGAACAAAGTTTAAAGATATATCTCGACTCTTCACTAGAAAAGTTTAAAAACCATAGAAAAATATATTTTTAATCTCTTCCCTCCTATCTACAGGTTGTAAGTCCTCTCTGGTTTCTTCTTACATGAGGGCATTGATCCCTTCATGAGGCCCTGTCCTTATGACCTCATCTAACCTTAATTATCTCCCAAAGGCCCATCTCCAAAAACCATCATCCTGGGGAAACGGGCTGCAACATAAGAATCTTGAGACATAACTCAGTTTATAGCACAAGGTAATTCAATTAAAAATAATAGTCTTTTCAAAAAATAATGCTGGAAATTTGGATTTCCATATGCAAAAAAAAAAGAAAAGAAAGAAAAAAAGAGAGAAACATGAACTTTTTTCTTACCATATTAAAAAATGCTAAAACAATAAAACTAGAAGAAAAAAGAGGGGAAAATCTTTGCAACTTTGGATTATGCAAAGATTTCTTATGGTGTAAAAAGTGCATTTTTCCCATAAAGGGGAAAAATGGCTAGATAGACTTCATCAAAATTAAAATTCTTGCTTGAAGAAAAAAAAACTTAAGAAAATAAAAAAAATACATGCCACAGATTAGGAGAAAATATTTGCAAAAGCCTATATCTGATTAGAGTTATATCCAGACGATATAAAGAATTCATACAATTCAATAATAATAAGAAAAACCACCATTTTTTAATTTTTAAAAACTAATAGTTCACCAAAAAGAAAGAAAACAAACGACAAATAAGTACTAAAATGCACATTAAAATATCTACATGTCCCTAAAATGGCTAAAATTTAAAAGAACAATAATTATCCAGTGTTAGTGAGATGTGGAATGTCTGGGGCTCATACGTTGCTAGTGTAGCTGTTTTGGAAAACAATTTGACAGTTCAACAAAAGGTTAAACATTTAGTTACACCACCCAGCCATTTTTCTGATAGATACCCAAGAGAAATGAAAATGTGTGTCCACACAAATACTCTCAAATGTTCATAGCTGCTTTACTGACAATAGACCAAAACTGGAAATAACTCGTGTCCATCAATTAATGCCTGAGAAACAAATCGTAGTATATCAATATAACAGTAAACTATTAAGAAAAAAATGATAACAGATTACTGATACATATAACAACGTGGGTCGATCTCAGGCATTAGACTATTAAGCCAGAAATAAAAGGATACCCATTGAATGATTCCATTTATACCCGTTCTCTCCATTTATGTGGTATATTTTTAACATGAGTTTTTTTATAGTGACTTTGTGCTATTTAAAAAGAGAAGATCGACTGCTTAAGATTATAGTACAGACCCTGACAGTGAATAAAATTTATTTTGGTTTTTCTGACTTTTCATTAATATTTTTCGTGAAATAGCTATTTTTATGACTTATATTGGCCTATTTTTTGGTATTTTCTTTTCATATCGGTAGACACTTTTTACGTGGTTTTCTTCCACGTTAAAAAAAAAAAGATGCATGGATTAGAAAATCCGCATAAATTGATAGACGGCTGTACGTGGAAGTGTAGAAAACGCCAGTTTGTGGTAATAGAGGGCAGCTCAGCCATGGTTACATGGAGCTGAGGATGGAGATGGTGGCAGATTTGCCTGCAGGGAGGCACAAGGAAACTTCTGGACCGTTCAGATATTTTATATCTTCATCTAGTGATTATGTGATTATATAGACTTTTGATACTCTGAATTGTTTGCTTAAAATGGCTGAATTATAGTTAATGTAAATCATACTCTAACAAGGGGACTCTGCTGTCAATTTAACTGTTACACTTTTGAGGATAATCTACCTTTTTTTCCTCTGGCATCTTCTAAAAAATTTTTTGGGGGAGGAGGTTTTAGTGTTCTGCAATTTCATTGCAATGTATCGAGGTGTGATTTCTGTCTACTTATTTACCTGTGATTCATTCTGACTTTAGAATCTTTGAATTCATGCAGTCATCAATTCTGAAAAATTCTCTACCACCGTCTCTTCAAATATTACCTCTTTCTTGTTTCTTTTTATTCCCTTTCTTTGGGACTCTGATTATACTTGTTATATTTTCTAGTAATGTTCTGTATGTCTCTTTAACATCATTTATATTTTCCATTTCTTTATCTCTCCGTGCTAAATTCCAAGTAATTTTTTTAGATATATATTACAGTTTAATACTCTTTCCTTTAGTTTATACCTCTCTGCTTTGTTGTTCTCCAATTTATTTATATATTTTAAATTTTAGAAGTACTGTTTTGTTCTTTTTCAAATGTCTGTCCTTTGAAAAGAGGATAATGCTCTTGTTCATGTTTTTAATTTCCATTTAAATTCCAAAAATGTTTAAATATATATATATACACATATATATATACATATATATATGTGTGTGTATATATATACACATATATATATATATATGTGTATATATATACATATGTAATTTATATTCTATGTTTGATAAATCCAGTATTTTAAATCCATGGGGAACTAATTCTGCTGTTTATTGTTTGTCTTGACTCATTAATACTGGCTAGATTCTTGTCAGTTCTGTTCATTTGGATTCTGAGTTCCCATTGGATGGGACTTATCTACAGAAAACCTGAAAACTCTGAAATAAGGTTTTATTCTTGAAGAACTTTATATTTCCTTCTGCCAGATTTCTGGGGCCAATGGAAATTAATTCTTAACTTTCCCAGATCACAGAATTAGCATGGGCTTGAACTTCTGTCTCACCCGATGTGCATTCTCAAAGGAGATTTTTTTTTTCTCTTCCAGAGACAAACCCTAAATAGGCAGGTGTCCTTCTCGTTTTCCTTTTCTGATGGTAGGTTACTTTTTTCCTAGTCTAATCTGCAGGTGATGATAAAAAAGATCCAGTTTCAACTTCTGATCTTCCCGAGTCCTGATCTCTTCCTTGGCTGCTGGTCTCTTCATGAAAATGAAAACCCAAAGTTTTAGGATACAGGGAGCAGTAAACATCCTCCAGGCAGGCACTACTTTGTACAGTGAGAAAATTTAAAGGAATGCTTTGAATAATAAAGAAAAAAATATTCTGATCAATCATGAATTATTAACACTAATTACCCTAAGTTAAGAATATGATTATGTGTGTGAGTTTGGGAAATACTTTGAATATGAATGTGTTCCTTTTTGTTGTGTCAAGGGTTAAATTGACAATTTTATTTTCAATTGATGACACTCAAAAGGTTTAGAGACTTAAAAAAATAACCATTGTTTTCAAGGTCGAACAAACTGGAGACAATCCTTCTTCATTCCATTTATAAGGCCCAGGTAACTTGTCTTGGTAAAGCTAGTACTAAAAATGTCTTTTTGTAGACAGGTAGTTAGAATACCACACTGACCTCATTTTTGAATGTTGAAACCAAAATTATTTGCAACCCGTAGATATATACAACCTTGTAGGCTGACACCTCACTTAACTGTTAAATCACCTAAAAGATTATCTTGCCTTTCTTTCATGTGAATTCAGGAGTACAAAGCTATTTAAAATTCCCTCTCTAGAAGAATTCTATTAGGAGTATTATATTTCTTTGGCAGTCCTAAAAGGAACCAGCTCAATATTTTATCATTATATTTTTTTAAAGCTACTTTGAGTTATTTTTTTAAATTTATATTGAAACCCGAGAAATAGAATATGCGCTATGTACATGGCACGAATTTTACTAGGGTTCTACAGCTCAAAAAGTTTTTTCACACTTGTCTGGTATCTAGATGAACCGCTGTCTACTAGTATTGCAACATTTCAAATGTGTAAGTGGTTAGTAGGTGAAAACGGAAATAGCTGGCTTGTGCTTACACCAGCGACTTTGCATATTTGAATATACACAAAAAGTGCTTTCACACATAGAGTATCCCCGAAGGGCATAAGAATAAAAGAAAAAAATCAAGATTCATTGTACCATTAAAAATAGCCAACAGTCACAGTGTAACTGTGGGAAAAAGAAATTATTGAAGCATAGCTCAGGTAATTTTATGCTGATAGATTGTAAAGGCTGAACACATTCTGAATTATGAAATGAAAGAAAATAGTGGAACAAAGAAGACTCTAGTAACAATAACTACCACTGATTGAGTTCTTATATATATCAGAACTGTATTGAGTGCTTTACTTAAAAACAGCCTCGACTATAAGAGAATCCGTTTATTAAGGGTTTAGCACAAGCTAGGACAACTTTTCGCCATACGTGCTATTATTTGCCCCATTTTGCAAATGATGAAACTGACGTTTAGAGTTTCATCATCTTGCCCAAGATCACATACACTTGAAAGTGAAGTGTTTGTCAGCTATAAAAGCCCAAATAGGCTGATGGCGAGACTATGTCTGATAGCAGCTTCTCCATTATATTTTCATTTAACTGCTAATGTTCATCTTTTGTGCTGGTTTTATTTTATAATTCTGCTTGAATGATTATTTGAAGAGACAGAATGGGTAATTGTTTTCTTTCTAAGTATTTACCAAAATGGCTCATTTAATAAGGTGAACAAACTTTTGGACTTACTGGGAGGGCGTGCCTTGCTGGAAATTAAGTGAAAGGAAAGGTCTATTCCCTGTCATTAATATTTGATGTGGGATTTTAGTCCTTGGAGGAAATCCCATGGAAAAAGCAGTAGTAATGTCGAGAACTAATCTTCATTTTAATTGAAGAACACTTCTATTTAGGAACATAGGATGGGAAGATGTGTTCAGCTTGTTTTTGCTTTTCTTTAAAAAGCTGAAAGTCTCCTTCCCAGTACTAATTAAAAAATTCACAGCAGTCTTGAACTAACTGTTGGATTCCAGTGACCACAACGCCGCTTCCTTGTGTGGATGATTTACTGATCTAAGGCGAAGTAATTCAGCACTGAAATTATCTTGAAAATTCAAAACCATTCTAGATAATGAATAGTTTCCATTTTTACAGCACCAATTTATGTGCAGTTTTTACTATTTATATATTATTCTGTACATATACAACTTGCTAACTAACAAAAATGGTCTGATAGGGACTCCCCCTCAAAGAACAGTGTGCAGTGCTCAGTTTCATCTTAACTCTGTAGACTTGGGAATGCATTCATTCATTCATTCATTCAATCCAACATTTATTGAGAAGCTTCTTTAGGCATTTTCCTGATGGCATTGGGAAATAAAAGAAAAAAAAAACAGCCTCTGCCCCTTAAAGGATTTATTATTGTAAATTGGGGTAATATTTTATTTTAATTCTGTCTCTTTTATTTAACTGATTGTATCTTAATTTATTTAACCAATCCTGTGCTGTTAGATATTTAGAAAAATAATTTTTTTTTTTTTTTTTTGCTGTGAAAGACCTATTCGAAACACTCCTGGTAATAAATATTTGTTCAAGTTTCTGATTATTTCTTTGGTATGGGTTTCTACCAGTAGAATAACTAGGTCAAAAGGCATGAACGTTTTAGCCTTTTAAGAAATTTGTGGGAAAAAAAATAGGCACACCTGGCAAAATAGGAAAAACAGTCATATCATTTTAATTGCCACCAATACTGTGCGAGAGGGCCTTTCTTATACTATTTCCTTGCCAGCCTTAAGAAACTAGAACATTCCACCAACTGTATATTGGTCACTGATCTTTAAATAATCTTCAAAACTGTTAAAACTTTTCTCATTTTTAAGAACAATGTATAAAATCAAATAGCGCTAAGCAAAAATCTTCAAATGACAGAGATAGTTTATGTCTAATAAGAGATCACCCAGTTTTTTTCTTATATACCCTGAATTTTAGAGTATTAAGAAGTAATAAAAAGTGCTATCATACGGTTTGAGAAATTTCTTTGACTAAAAGATGAAGATTGCAGCTGACTAAGAGTTGAATATTGACTTAAAAGCAAATATTAGGGGAAAAAATAGATCTGTATTGTCAGGGCTTATTGAATTTCATAAAAAACATATTTAGGATATTGTGAATTGAATAGCAAAACATGATGTTTCATGCTAGTGCATTTTATTTAAGCACAAAATGTCTACCTACAGAAATATAAAACAAAAAAATGCTGTAGCTAGGTTCACAGAATCCTATCCACATCTTAAAAATGAAGTTATGGCATAGCCTCGTGATCAACCTATAATAATCTCTTGAATCTATGTAACAGTATTTTTGCGCTTCCCACTTTTGTATACCTAGCTCTTTGATCTCTTTTCTGTTATCTCATTGGTTACACTGTTTCTTTCCAGAACCATTGGGCACAGAAAACGCTTCGTCAGAGTCCCCCGTGGCCACATGTGGGTCGAAGGTGATCATCACGGACACAGTTTCGACAGTAATTCTTTTGGGCCGGTAAGTCATCATGTTGCTGATACCACCGTCTTTCGAAGGTAGGAACAAAAGTATGTCAATCAGATCACTTGCTCAAGTGATCCAGCCAAGAATTACAATGAGCTTCACAGTGGAACTGTTTATGTTTGAAAATTTGCTTTTAAATATCATCAGAGATCATTTAAGCCGTCCAGGTTTACGCGTGTGCGTATTTCATAGAAAAGAACATAGACAATTCAGTAAAGTATGAAAAGATGCTCTCAGCTGACAGCTGATCCCAGGTCTGCTTTCTTCCCCCCAAAGTGCTTTGTACCTTATGTTTTCAGTTAGTGTTTAACAGAAGTAATGTGTAAAAGACCTAGAGCCAAGGATTTTTTATACTGTTCGTTAAAAATGCAATCATCGTGGAAAACATACTGGTAAGTAACATTTCGTCAGCATTTACTTTTAGTAGAAATGCAGATATTCCTGATGCCATGTTTATACTGTATATAAAATAAGTGATGAAGCTGATATTTTATATAGTTTTTTGTTTTGAATGCGTACAGAAATTCTCTACTTATGAACCCCTGCAATAAGTCATTATCTAAAGTGAAGAAGCTTTTAGTTGATGAAAATTACACCTGATTTCTAGTTGCCTGTCTATTTAAAAATTTGACTCTTCATTCATTAGATTTTCCTAAAGCTAGACATATCTGTACTTGATATGTATGTATTAGGTGATATTGAACATCTTCAGATACGTTTGCAAGAGAAATGTATCCAGGGTTTTGTCTAAAACTGAATGTTGGTGGTCTCTATAGTATGATAGGAGAGATGAGATCGGATAAGTGTTATGGATAAGTGGAAGAAAACTTTAAGAGACGACTCCTACCTTTTTTTCCTGGTTGTAATGATGATACAACTTTCTAAGGTCTTCCTTGCTTTTGAATCGTAATTATTACAAAACACAATTTAATCCTTATAGGGTATACCAAAGATGAGATGGACAGATTGGAAGTGGTGTAGGTTGGTTACTTGCTATACGGTAGGAGTGATCGTTATGAACAAATTTTGCAGCAACTTGAAAGCGAAAGTAAGTCACCTGAAAGCAGTTTTGATTTCTCTCATTAATAATATCAAATCCATTTAATGTGCCATGTTTTTGGCCAAGTCCTCATTTAAAATGTTAGTTAACTTTAGTTTGGATATTGATTGGTTAGGGTGGTGACTCTGAACCGAGGTGTTAAAAAGTGTTTTGTTATCAGTTGTGGGATGTGTGGCAAATAATAATTAGTTTGAGATCGGTCTGCTTTTTCTTTATTAATAAGTTAGCGCCAATGCAAGATTAGTGACATCATTAATATTCTCAGCGAGTTGTGTTCCGCATGTTCCTCGTTTGGGAGGGAGAAGGACCGAGGGGCGTTGCACCCCGCCCTCAGCACATGAAGCCCACCGTGCCTCCTCCCCCGGCTCGCTGTCCTGCTCTGGACCTCAGTAGCATTTTGAACCTTTGAACTGTAGGTTTACCCGTGAAAGTGTATCAGGTAGGGAAATATCCTGTCACTTATATCTTTAAAAAAAGAAAATGTGAGAACCAGGTATGAAGGACACTGTGATTGTGTTTATTACAGTGAGAAACTACAGTTTTCAAAATGTTGACAGATATATCACAGGTAGCCCTCTTATGCCCTTTGGTTTACATCGTGTTTGTAAACAAACCTACTTGTTAATTATAACTGGAACCAGTAATATGAGTCTGAGGCACAAAACTACCTTGAAATTGAGTGATTCTTTACTTCATATATATATATATATATATATATATATATATTCAGAGTGGCTTTTGGTTCAGGGGTTGTACTAAGCTATAGCTTTCCATTTACTTAACTAGTATTTTTTTCTTTTTTGGTGAAAATTAGATGAAACTTTTCTAGGATTAAAGAAAACATTTGTTACATCACGGATTGACCTATCTGTGTTTGATGAGTTATAGTACATAAATTTTTACTTTTACAGTGAGCTCTCATGTTCTGTGTTTCAATAGCATTTATGAGTAGGAAAAATAATAAAAATTACTAATGCTGGCACTCCCAAACAAGTTTTAAAAGGACAGAGGGGGGAAAAAAAGTGAAGTAAAGTCCTGTAGTACTTCTTTAAAGCTAACCTGTGACGTTCAAGTATAGTGAATTCTTCTTGCATTTTCAATTTACAAAAAGTTATCTGAATAATGTGTTAATTATTTTAAAGTTTTTATAAATCTAAAAAATAAAAACTAAAGTCTTTTTAATTCTAAAAAACTAAAATAATCTGGAATTTTAAAGTGCATATAGACTTGAAAATTATTATAAGTTTTCAATAATTTTTCATTGAATACCATTTGGTTTATCGATAACACGCTTGGGCATTATATGTGTTTCATATGTCGGTAACCTCCAGGCTTGCTAGATGTTTGATTATGTCTCCCCTTGAAAGCAGGGAATGTACTTTTCCTGGATGTAAACAACCTATCTAAAGACAGTCAGGATTATCTCTAGGGTGCTTATCTTGACTTTGTGGATATTGATCGAAGGCTTTACCCTTTATTTTCCTCCAAAATAACTTCAGCGGTGTATCCAAATACATTTAACATGCTTTATTTAACTCTTTGAATAGTAATTATCGTAGAATCTACCCAGTTCGTTTTAAATCATTGCCTACTGGTAATCCTAATGGAGCTGCCTATTTCCTTATTGAAGTAGATTTAGGTATAATCTAAAGAAGAATTTAAAAAAAGAATGTCTGATTCTGTGTTTCCTTTTCTAGTTTGTTTTATCATTTCCTATTTATTTCTTAAGATTTAAATTTTCTTTTCCAGTCTGGCTTATTGCCATTATACGAAGGCTCTAGAGGGAATTAAATAGTTGTATGCGTGAAGGATGAATCATAGAATACACATTTAAAAGAGCAACATGAAGTTATAGTAACAGACTACACTGCAACAGAACGAGTTCCAATACCTGTCCTTTTACCTTGTCAGAATGCCTTCATGGAAGGCAACTAGTTGACTGTCTGATGAACATAGATGATGTGTTATAACAAAACAGAAAATCAGATGACCTTGGTTATGGACCTTCTCAATCACTCAGCTTGAATGAGTCTACGTTTCTTCATGTATGAAAGCGAGAGTTTCCTCTTCTGTGATTCCATCTTAAATAGACGGTTGATAAAACGAGCAAATGTATTTATATATGACTGTGTAGGAAATGTTTCAATTATGAATATGTCTTTGTGGAATATCTCAGTTCTAAACCTCTTGAATACATCTTCATTACTCAATGATAGAAAACGTCCTCTCTTCTCCTAATAAGAATTCAATATTTATGACTTTCACTTAGGTTTGTAATGTGAGAAATAGCTTTTGTAAGTTTTCATTAAAATTATGATAATTGTCCGGAAGTGTTTTTCAGTGCATAGTACTACTCAGTTTTACTGAATTATGTATTAAAGATATCTGTTGGTTCGGATATGTAGGTTTATGATTGCTTAGCATATTTGAAAAACACTTCTAGTAATTTTTTTCTCTGTGAAATAAATGGGTATCTTTCCCTTTACTATTCCTACTTCCATGTAGATGATATTAATATATTTTCTGTTGTAGCTATGTTGTTGTTCTTTTCCAGCAGCCAAAATAAGTGATTACACTAGATACTAATGAATCTCCTGCTTGCTTTTAAATTGAAAAAAGCAAAGTTTTTATTTGTATGTGTACATACATAGCTGTGAATGTTCAAATAGTAATTTTTAACTATTTCAAATTAACACTCATCAATTAAAAATGCATGTCATAGTTCTTGGATCTGTTTGTTAGAAATATTAATTTCAGCACTTAAATTTGAAATGTTCTCATAGATATTCATTTTTATTGGTAAAAAAATTCATTAATGTGACTTCATGGCCTCCGTTTAGCTTGGACATATTCTGTTTTTGAAACTTTTTCTATCATTTTTACATAGTTTTAAGTGATGAGCCACTAAGATACATTCACTGTTTGGAATATACTGATTTTTTGTAAGGAATATGTGTTATCATAGAAATTCTAGTTATTTAGTATCTAAAATTAAAAATTTATTTTAATTTCACTGACCAAAGGACATTAGGAAAAAACTTTTACCGTAAATATTTCAAGGCAAAGATAACCTTTCCAAGATGTATAAAAGTATTTTGATTTTTAGTTTTGTGATCATAGTGTCACCTTGTGAACAATTTGTGTGCAGGAACCATGAAGCAGAACTGAACAATTGGTGTGCAGAAACTATGCATGATATGCTGCTTCTGTCTCAGAATAGAAACTGCAAGTTATACGAAGCATGAGCTCTTTTGCGTTCTAAGTCATTTGGAAAAGATCTAATCATTTATTTCATGATACCTAATTAAATAAAATATTAGCCCCCTGGAATGTCTTCTTGAAGGAAATATGCCTAAAAGGAGATGATAGTTTTAGGATAAACAAGTCTTAGAAATATTATGTATAATTAAATAAGCCGATGATCTGAAAGTGATGATATATAAGAAAACATTGAAAGGAAGATTAAAATTCCATAGTATTCCTTTTGAACTTAATGAAGTTCAGGAAGTTTTTTACTTTAAAAAGGGGGAAAGTAAAGGAGAGGAAAAGTTAAGTTCATGTTTTCATATCATGCAAGCCTTTCATTTATGTCTATGAGATATTTTTTAGCATTTACTGTTTTTCCGGATTGATTTTGGCCTGGATTCTCATGAGTGGAATGGATTAGGTGAGATGAGGATTGTATTGACTAGAGAGAGGTTGCTTGATGAGGTGAGGCATGTAGGAAATGAGCATTTTAGGACGTTTACTATCTAGTCATACCTGTTTTTAAGGTTTTTCCTACTTTTTGTGTTTTTTGGTTAAAAAGAAATATAGTATGTAATGAGCCAGGGCAGCAAAATAAGATTCTTGGAGAGATGTAAGTGGTTAGAAGAAAGAGAAAGGAGAGGGAAGTTTTGAGATTTTCGAGACCTCATAATCAAGGGAGGAATTGGGATGGCGTTTTGGGAGATGTTTAAAAGATTCAGAAATTCTAAGTGTCAAGATAAAAGTCTTGGCCATTAAGGCGTGCACGGAACCTGTGTGACTTCCCAATCCTTTCGTCACTATCATCGAGAGACGTCCAGATACCTACCCAGAAAGAACAAGTAAGAGGGTCAATAGATACGACTGAGGTGTAAGTTCTACCTGAGAGGGGAGAGGCAAATAATTAAGCACTCACAACACAAAACGCAGTATAACGAGTTCTCTAAGTTGCATGCAGGGGGCGGGGAGCAGAGTGTCTTAGAGTAGACATTTGTACACTAAAAACCCGTAAGCAAAATAACTATGAAATCTCCTAGGAGGATTTGGTAAAAGAGAGTATTCTGAAATTGGTGAGAATGATAACTGGCAAAATCTCGTATTGCATAAAAGCACCGTAGATGCTGTGTGTTTTGTGAATGAAGTGGTTTATGCCTGGAGTGGTTGATGGGTTTCAACTGCACTGAAAGCACTCTGCTTATGCAGTACAGGATAATCTTGTGGACGTGTGGGATGAATTGACATTTCATTTTACTTATTATTGAAGTGTTGCATTTTCCTCGTGTGAATTCTCTTGAGCAGCTAGAGTAACTTTTATTTAAAATCAGCCATTTTCAAATAAAGAGAAAGGTCAGTAGACTGTTGACAGGATCCAGGGAAAGTGTTCTGTTCATACTTCCTTTGAAAAAATGATGCTTAGACTTTAATTGGTTACATTTTCTTGTTTTCTTGTAGGACATACTTTTGTTCATTAGAGCATTTTGTTAGGAAGTGCCATTATAATTAAAATATCTGTATAACCAAAGATAAGTAATTCTCAGGGAAAAAGAAAAAAAAGCCCATTCTCTGGAGCATTATTCAAAACAGAGAGACTGCAAAGAGAAACAAAAAGTCACTTAGGATAGTCAACATTTTTAGTTGGATGTGTTATTGTACAGTTAGGACATTAAAAAACACGATTTTTCTTTTTTTAAAAAAGAGCATGAAACAATAATGCCAACTAGAAATAGTGGCGAAGTAAATAATATTATCCCCCCCCACACACTGTGAGAGCAGAGACAACATCAGTTTCCATTTCTACCAAATCAAATTTTGTCTTCTGTCTTAATTATTCTGCTAGCATGGAAATCATTTTCCACATGATTTCATTTTCAGATAGGAGAAATGTCAGCAGAATTGTCATTAGACTTCATTACTTTGGCAGATATTGTTCCTTTGGGCCGTTCAGTTACAGAATTAAGCATTTTTCATTTTTTAGAAGTGTATATTTACTGACAAGAGGTCAGGAGCCAAGATTTAGTGAAATATATGCAGTGTTATTAATTTAGCAATTTTTATAAAATCTTAGAATTTTTTTTCTGAAAGTGAGATCGAAACCTTTATCTTATTATTTGTAAGGCATAATTGGTGACTGGATAACTATTGTCTTCATAGAAAAATAAAATGGAACATGTGAGGGACCCAAAAGAGAAGAAAAATTGGCTATTGCCTCAACTAGATAATACGGACAGGGAAAACCTGTGGTTGGGTATGCTGTGATTCCGGATGCGAGATTGAATTGCCTCATTTAAATGGACATCTATGTATAAAACACTTGCTGGGTAATTAATTACTCTCTACTTTTCTTCACATGCCAACACCAAGCTATGTAAATGACTTTGTCTTTTGACCGAGCTTCCGGGAGATAACTTTCTTTGGAAATTTTTAATTTTCCTAAAGCTTATTGGGTAATCTTAAAAATGACTTTGCTTCATGTCAGTACCTTATTGGTTATATTTGCTGAAATGACTTGTAAGAGAATTAGAAGGTCAGTTTGATTGTCAGTGACTTTGGTGATTATTTTCCATGTAATGGATCCCTAAGGAATCACCGTAGCTACGGTTTTAGATATTACCCTTAGCAAGACCCGTGCGGACTTGTAGTATATTAATAGCGGTCTAAGTTGGTGAATCAAGCAGGTGCAAATGCAATTCTTTATTACAGTGGCGAGAATCAGAGCTTGAAGTATGTTCTGTGGCTGGGGCATTGCCGGCCTCATAGCTTTAGCACAAATAACAGCAATTCCTGTTATATGACATCTGCTCATTCTGCTCCAACCCATCCTCCCGTCACTAGGATAATTTCGAAAAAAACTCCGATCCCATTATGCCACTTCTTAAAACAATACCATCAGCGCATCACCCTTAATGAGGATATGTTAGAAGCTTTCCCTTCAAATCAGAAACACGACAAAAAGGTCCATTCTTACCACTTCTATCCAACATTGTGCCAAAAAGGTCATTGACAGTGAAGGTTAAGGCCAGAAGGGGAGTAAGAGATGTAGAGATTGAAAAGAAAGGTTCCAGATTGTTTTTGTTGTTGTTGTTGTTGTTGTTGTTGTTTCTCTTAAGTATGTCATTGTCCACTTAGAAAACCCAGGAGAATCTGCAAAATTGTCATGACCATTCTTCACATTTGCCAGCGGCATAAGAGCTATCACATATAATAACCAAGCTTGTCTAGACATCAACAGATAGGAAAACCCAGTTTTGTAGAATTTGCCATTCAAAACAGCGATAAAAACCAGGGTAGTGATTACTGCTGGAAGGGAAGGGAACGAACGTGATTAGGGGGTGGGGTGAACAGTGACACCCACTTACTGGTGCTCTTATGTCTCAAGCAGGGTGATGAGTAGATAGGTGTGTGTGCCTTATATTATGGTTTATACTTTTTGTTTCTGAAATATAATAGAATATTTTTAATAACTGCATAAACAAAAATATTGAAAGTCGACAGCAGCTACGTGTTGCTCACAACAGGTCTTCGCCTGATATTTATGAGGGAGCCTAGGGACTGGGGGTCCACGTAACACATATCTAAATATTTAATAGCTATAAATCAAGTTAACAAACTGTTAGATGAAATATGTTCCTTTTCCTTAACATGATCAATATATTTTTATATGGCTAAAACCAATAAACATATCAGAAATGACTGAATTTAATGATTATTATCATATCTGAGTATGCTGCCAAAAGGCCTGTGATGTTTGGAAGAGCAATTCAGTAAAAACACATATAATTTGTAAATTATTATATGTTTACTCATAACATTTTTCTGACCTCCATTTCTGCAAAATCACTATGTTGTTATAATAAAGATTTTAACATAATTTGTATTTAATTTACAATAACTATAAATGATTAAAATAATTATTTTGCATTTAGAGTATAGAAAATTTAAATATATTTATCAAAATGTAAGTAAAAAGTAAATGTAATGTCTTCAAAATTTTCTAAATTTTTTGGTAAAATATCAAAGTACCTTTTAAAAATCTAAAGGTAAAATAAAATTACTAATGAGCATAAAAGTTATATCAAAATGATTTAAATAAGTATTTAAAGAATTAATTAAACCTTATTACATGTTCTTACAAAAATAAATCTGTGTACCGATTGAGAGTTAATTTTCCATGTGACCATATGTAAAAAGTCAGTATTATGCTTCATTAATTTTATATCCTGAGCTACACACATACCAATTTAAGAGGCATTGAAAAGCCATTTAAATTTTGGGGGCTTGGAGGGTAACAAGAAGAGGCATGTCAACAAGACTGATTTGGGAAAATTATGAATGAAAAATTAGACTGCCAATAGGCTGCATGTAGAGAATGCAATTACTTGATGATAGTATTGGTTCAAGTGGGAGATGATTAGTCCCTGGATGAAGGTGACAGTAATAAAAATATGAAGTGGATTGATTTGAGAGTCCTCAGGAACCAGAACTTGATTGGCTATGTATTAGATTAGGCTCATCACATCCGGTAGAGGGATCTTCCGGCCGAAAGACTGAACTGCTTTCGTGCTTACCTACACCAGATCAGAATTTAAAATTAAGTGTGGGGAATTTAAATCATAATGACATTTTTGTGATCATTTTTATGTGGAAGACCTAAAGATGGAGGTGACAAAATGCTGTCTCCAAGCTTCTTTAGTTTGTAAAGCACTTGGAGAGTTCTTTGAGCTGGTGGTGTTGCCTGCTTGTGGCTGCCTCATGATGGTCATCCAGACCATGAAAGGGATAGTAGAGTCTTGCTCGTGACTCATGAAAACTTACAGGCTGGCTTTAATCCATCGAAGTTCCCTTCTCTTACACTTAGCATCCGTGACCACAGATCGACTACCCACTCATTTTGCAGGACTTCTCTGCCCCTTGTTCAAAGTCCTCACCTGTTGCAAAGGTAAAGGTGATTCCTAGAATGTGGACGTTAATAAGAAGAAAATATATCTGGGAAAAGGAAATACTTCAGTTGTTAAACTGGCTGAATGCAAAGCAGGTTTAAAATTTTTTTCTTTTCATTATCATTGCTACTTAAAATGATCATTTAAAATGCAAATCTATGTGATGTATTTTTAAATTAAAACAGTTTTGAAGAAAAAAATGATTAGTTCCACAGACAGAACGATGTAGAATGTTTTCTCTAATTTCAACTTGCATTAACTAATCCCCTCTTTAAATAAAATTACTGTCCTAAAATAAATATATTGGTATTGTGGATTAAGTGAGGCTGTGATCAGTGAAAAGGAAGAATGAGGCTTCATCAAGTTATAGAATATTTGGCTTAGTTTTTGATCACAAAAACCTGATTTTAATAAAGATAATAGTTATGAACTAGAATCTACTTTAGACTAAAATCTACGTTAGGCCAAAGTTTTATTTAGGTTTTCAGTAATTTTATTTATAGTTGAAAAGCTTTAACCAAACAATTTTCCAAAGCTACTTAAATCTCCCCTGTTGTGACATATATTTGCCTATTCCCTGCACAGGCTTTAAACTTTATCTGCCTAATATTTGCTCGGAAGCTGCAGGCAAATGAAACATTCCTCTCAAATGAGCCATGATGATATTTAGGTTGTTCATAGAGATTAAATTTAACTTCCAAAAAAAAAAAAAAAACTAATAAGATTATAAATGATGTCATTTATATAAGTCACTCTGGAATTATGTAGACTCTGGTCAAGGAAAACCGCTAATCTTAAAATAATGGTCCAGAGTCGCAAACTTAATTGTGTGCGTCTTCTGGTCTTCTGACATTAAAAAATAAAACAACCTCCTGCTCCCCCCCCCCCCAAAAAAAAACTTAAGTATTTGCTGAGTCTTTCAAACAAAGGAAATTTACATACTGAATAGAGGACAGTGATGCCACCCACTGAGTGAATTCTTTAGATTTGAAGGCGTGGTTTCTCTGGGCTTTTATTTCCAGACTTAGCGCATTGCACTGAGCTGACCGAAAACTAATAGTACAGAATGCAGAAGGCCAGTTAAAAGGTCATTCATCAAAGTGCATGGTATTTAGATAACCTTTTTGCCCAGATGGACATTGCTGGTTAAACTGCTACATCTTTTCAAATAGTATTATACTGTTGAGTCACAAAAGTATACAATATAAGATCTTACATAAATTTTCCAGAGTAGGTTTTTGTTTGTTTTGATTATAATACTTCTCTATATTTTAATCGGGGGGAAAAAAAAAGCTATACTGCTTTAGCTGAAGTATTTTTCCCTTTCGCTGAAACTACTATCTGATTGAAGGGAAGTCCCTCTGTAGCCTTTACATATTTCGTATAGCAATATTATATTAATGTGAAATGTTATGCTTTTCCACCCTTTCCTTACCCCTGTCTCGCTGTTCGTTCTTTTGGTGTTCATTATCCACAATACCTTTGCTTCGTCTCATCCCAAGAAATTTAATCTTTCGTTTTTTAAAAAAATATGAATAAGATGCCCTTTAATGGAAAGGATTTACATAGCATGTACCAGTGTAGAAGACATTGTCCTAATCGATATGCCATGATCCTTTATGTTCAGAAAGACGGCCCTCGTTATAATATATATATTCTCTTTGTTTTTAATTTCTGAAAGTCTCCAACGTGGCCACGGGGACCATTACCGTGATCCTTTGATTAGTATATGTGTTCAAATGTGCTTTTCTATAACTTCAATCTGGTTTAAAAATAAACCAACCCAAAACATCATGAATCATGCAAAGCAGAGTCATTTACAGACGCATGAAAAATGTACCTTATATTTTCTTCCTGCTCGATTGAAAGTAAACTGGCCTAGAATAAATTATAGTGTCTTCAGAGCTCATCATACATTCTGTATTCTGAGCCCCCTGGTTTCTTCCACCCCTCCTTCCACCTGAGCAGTCTAGATTTCTCCTGCTCTCCAAATTCTTTCCCTCTACCCCACCCCGAAGGAGGACATCTCCTTACAGTAACCTTTCAGAGAGAGAAAGACGAATACCAACTCTCGCAAATGTTACTTTCAACTTTTTATAAATGTCGCATGAACCTTTCTCTTCCATTTAGCATCACCATAAAAATAAAATAAAATAAATAATAATGAAATCATGGAAATCAGCTAGCAGGCAGAGGAATTCTAAGCATCTCAGCGTCCCCTCACTTGTCGCTGAAGGCAGTGATGAATAGTGCTCTGAGAGTATTTTAAACCCCGGGTGTCCAACGAGTGGCTCCTGCCTCTCCCCAACCAGATGCCTGTCGCCCCGACCCCCCAACCCCAAAGCTGGCGGAGCTGTGGGGGAGCCCCGTCTCATCGCCAGGCGTGGCCGCTTCCCGGTGTTACGTATCCCACTTTGAACCAGAGGAGAGGGAAGAATCTGGCCTCTGGCTCCCAGTCCAAAGAGTCAGTTGGGGTCGCATGGCAATCCTGAAGCGGTGGAGCAAGAGCTAGGACAGAAAGGGCTGTGGTCGGCGCAGCCTGAGTCCAGCGCCCGTCCTGGACCCCGTGGTCATCCTCAGTGGGCGGCACCCCGCCGCAGCCCTGTCTGTGTCCGCCCCTGGACAACCATCGTAGCCAGGGGGCAGGGTTATGTCACGGCTATGGCAGCTCCATGGAAACCTTATTTTCCTGCTGCCAACACAGAGAAAGTGGTGGCTGTTCCCAGCTGTACAGGGTGCTGGTCACACGAAGGAACACGCTATTATGTAATAGAAGGCAGATAGCGTAAGTGTCATAACGAGACAGCGACAGAACGTGACGAACTTCGTAGAAGTGGTTACTTCCAGCAGGGAAGAATCGGAAAGGCTTCCATGAGTTCAATGTAGAAGAAAAGACAGGATTCGGGCTTGCAGGCAAGTGGGAAAGTAACCTAGAAAGAGCACATTAGGAGAAGCACGCGAGGTGGAAGTGTTTAGCACGTGAATGGTATTCACACCATTTGTCGGGGAGGGGTGGGAATTCAGCCACGGGAAAGGGGAAGTCTCAGCCTCGACTGAGGGCATCGACTGGCACACAGAGAGGTCTGGGCATCACCCGCCAGGCCCGAAGCCCCCAGATGGCTTTAGAGCCGGGAGAGAAGGGATGGGCGCAGCAGGGTAGGCACAGTTATCTGTCAGTGTCGTGTGAGATGAGCTGAGGAATGAAGAAACAAGAGGTGAAACAACCTAAACCTACAAAAGTCCACAGTACAACGCACAGTGGACAAACGAGGGCCTGGGTTCTCAGCAGTCGGTGGGCCCGGCAGACAGGGGGTCACTTACTAAAAACCCAGATGCCTGAGCCTGCTCCTCAAAGATTCAGGGTCATAACTAAGTGTGAACTGGGGCTTTGGGATTTGCTTTTTTTTTTTTTTTCCGACGGTACCAGTGACGAGGTGAATGTGGTAAAATGAAACAAAACAAAACAAAACAAAAAACACAATTCGAGAAGCACTGATCTGGGGAAGCACTTTAGAGAATCGGTTTAAGAATCGTTTGGGGACGAAAGGACCCTTGTTCCCCCCCTGAGACTTGCTCGGCTTTCTGCGCACTGGGCGTCAGCCCTGGTCTCGCTGTGATGGGCCAGCGGCCAGAGCCAAGCTGACCGCTAAAGGCAGGAAGGCTCCTTTCTCTCGAGTCTACGTGGGCTCTGGTTCACGTGGTGCCCTCTCTCCCCGGACAAGCCAGCTGGAAGTTACAGCCTGGCTCACCCGAGACAAAGCGTTGAGTTGTGTGGTTTCAGTGGGCGAGCAATGCCAGAGAAGATTAACGTAGCCTGTTTTCAGACTAAGTGTGCTGATTTTATGTGGCTTCAAGATTCTCTTCTCTGCCTGCCACCTATGCAAATTCAGATTCAGTGGAATTTAAATGACAAAGGGCGACTTGGTCTGTTTAACAAACAGG
Organism: Eidolon dupreanum; assembly: GCA_028627145.1. Classification (NCBI taxonomy): domain Eukaryota; kingdom Metazoa; phylum Chordata; class Mammalia; order Chiroptera; family Pteropodidae; genus Eidolon; species Eidolon dupreanum. The sequence goes on from CM053514.1 coordinate 2,607,877, forward strand.
AGGTTAGCGTTTGTCATCATGTTTTTGGCAGTTTTGCTCTGGAGGGGGGGGGCGTAGTGAGCATTCCTGGGGTCACCTACACAGAAACGGTGCGTTGGGAGACTTCGCTCGGCTATTCTTGTTTAATTATAAGTCTTTTTAAAGGTTGCCTTATGGCTCCTCAATTAGGAGTAATAACGTGGCGATGCGTTCTAAGACTCAAATTTAAATTGATTTAATGTGTCAGGTAGTACGTTATATTTGTCTTTTAGAACATCCTATTATAAGTCGTCCTTGTGTGACACGCATGTCTCACTACACTTTATCTAAGATTAACCGTTACTAGAGCTCTGAAGCTGTGGTAGGATATTCTTTGCATCATCTCCTTTTTCCTTTTCGCCATCCCGCCTTTCTTCTACGATTTTCTCCTGCAGCTCAGCTAGAGAGTTAGTTGCCTAGGCTTTGAAGAAGTGATTCATTCACTTGGCTCGGGGTTTGGCAGGGTTACTTTCATGATGCCAAAACCAGCGAGCGTTTCCGTGTATTCATCTCATTCAGCCTTTCAGCAGTATTTGATATGGTTGACCACTTCCTCTTTAAAACGTTTCGAGGATTTTCTTTCCTCAGCTTCTTTGAACCCACAAAACCAGCCATTTTTTTGCCCCTAGGTCTCTCTTTTGCATTCTCATCCTTCTCTGCCATGCCTTTAAATTTGGCATGCCCCTGGCTTTATTTCGAACTTTCTATTTCAAGCTGTCCCTAAGAAAATGGTCCCATGGCTTTCAGTGATGCTTTGTATGCATTGGTGCTCAGCTTTATGCCTCCAGGTCTTATCACGCGTGGATATCCACTCTCCTGTCCCTCTCTTCCCACACGCATCTTATTTTCCCAGATTTCTTCCATCAGTAGACGGCATCGCCATCCACGCAGTTACGCAAGCCAAACAGATTAGACACCCCGACGTCTCCGTTTTCATCTCTCCCACTGTAACCCACCGTCAAGGGCCATCAGCCCGGCCGCCATCGTGCACCCCAATCTGACCTCCTTTCTTCCGTCTCCACTGCTGCCTCCCTAATTCGAGCCGTCGTCACACCTCACTAGGGTAGCTTCCTAATCGGCCTATACGCTTCACTTCTTAGTCGTCTAAATTCCAATATCTACATAGCAACTGGGGTCATCTGCCCTCACACCAGGCCCCTCTCCTACGTGAAACACTTTGGTGGCTTTCCAGCGCTGTTAGAATTTAAAACCTCCTGGAAAAAGTTTCCTCACACGCCCTTGACCGTGGCCTTCGGGGGCTTCACACCATGTGGCCCCTGCATTTGTCTCTTTCCTATGCTTATGCCACTCTTTTCTTCTTTCCGTTCCTTGAACAGCCAAAGGTCTTCCGTACGAGCTGGCTTGAGTTCTTCCCTGAAGTATCTTCCTTTAGGTTTTTGTGTAATTGGTTTATTTTCCTCACTTCAGAGAAGCGGAGTGGAAACGGAACACGTACACATACCACTGCCATCACTATCATGACTATGATTTTCTTAATAACTTGCCGCTATCTTACATCATCTCTTTATTTACTTTTTTTTTGGTTTATCTCTTCCAGTAGCAATTAGCCTTCATGAGATCAGAGACCTCGTCTGTTGAGTTCACTGCTGTAGAATAGTGTCTGGCCCATAAAAATAGGCACTTCACACGCCTTTGTTAAGTGATGAAGTGAATTTCTGTTCTGCGAATGAGCTGAGCTCTAAGGACACTCCTGGTTCAGAAATAAGAAGTTAGTGGAAGTATACCAGAAGGACGTCTTTGCAAAAAAAAAGAGGTTAATGTCTGCTTAGAATGGCCAGTTGGGAACTGGGAGGATTCTCATGGCACGAAGCACTTCCCAGGAAGCATTTGATGAGACCAGAGAGTGAGGTGTGTACCACCTGAGAAGCACGTGGTGATGATCCAGCCGTCCCACTTCCGGGTGTGGATCCAAAGAAAATGAAACCAGCATCTCACAGAGATCTGCCCGCCCAGGTTCACTGCAGCACCGTTCGCAGTCGTCAAGCTATGGAAGCGACCTGATGAAGTCCGACGATGAAGGAAGGAACGAAAAGGGTGTGGCGTGTATGCACAATGGAATATTATTCAGCCGTGAGCAAGAAGGGAACCCTCCAGTTTGTGTCAACATGGATAGAACTCCAAGGCGTTTGACTAAATGAAATTAGAGGGATAGAGAAAGACAAATACTGCACGGTATCACTTACATGTGGAATCAAAAAAGAAAAAAAACATCAAACTCGTAGAAACAGAGAGTAAGAAAGTGGTTTCCAGGGGCTGGGGGGAGGGGGAAATAGGGAGAGGTTGGTAAAAGGATACAGACTTTAAGCCAGAGGATGAAAGAGGTCTGAGGATCTAGTGGATAGCACGGTGGCTATCGTTGAATAATACGTGAGTAATACGTGAGGTGATAGAGGCAATAATTAATCAGATAGGAGAAACGCTTTTGCAATGTGTGCATATATCAAGTCATCCCAATATACACTTTAAATACCTTGCAATTTCATTTGTCAGTTATACCCCAATAAAGCTGAAAAGAATTAAAATAGATAAAAGAACGGGGAAGAATATAATAAAGCTCAGTGGAAGAGGTCTTTAAAACTCTCATGCTCTAAACTAACAATAAAATAAGCTATTCAGAGAAAAGAAAAAGATGATGATTCAATCAAAGCAAACAGGATGAGAAACAGGGCCAAGAACTTTCTTTTAGGAGGAGCACAAGGCTTTTGTAATAGGTCTATGGACCAGGCTGGCTGAAACCCAGAACAGGGGCAGAGCAGAAATGAGGTGGTTGGGATCTTTAGGGGCACTGAAAAAATACCTTCGTATCTAGGGAGCCAGTAGTAGGGCTTATATTGGTACCAGCGGGGTGTCACTGAGACATTAAGAAGGCAAAGTCAGTTTAGTGCAGGCAACCTGGAGTCTCCTGGTCAGTAAACTCTCCCTGGGAGGCAGAAAGAAGGGCAAGGCCCAAGCTCCCCGACCCCAGTCTGAGGCTCTCTGAACAGAATCCTCGTTGTCCACGACCGAAATCATAGCGGTGATTTTCCAAGTTAATGTCCATCAAAGTAACCAGCGCTGCTTGTTAAAAACAGAGATTTCCCCGCCTCCTTGACATCCTGTTTTAGTGAGACTCGCAAGCGTTTGGGGAAGTGTTCCCCAAGTCAAACCCGCGCCACCTAATGCAAGGTCAGGCCAGGCCTGGCTAATCTAAACCGGGGTCACAGGAGCCCGTAGTCTGATCTCTTCTGACACGGCATTTAAACAGTTCAGTAATGCTGTGAAGGCGTGAAGTTTTGTTTTGTTTTGTTTTGTTTTGTTTTGTTTTGTTTTAACCGTTAGTCATGCAGATATAGTAGAAATTTGGACACTTCTCATTCTAAGGATCACACGTTCGTTCTCAGACTTATGACATTTATGCATGCTCTTCCTTTTCTTCTTTTGGTGAAGTTTTGAAATTTTTCATTAGTTTCAGGTAATTTACAAGTTATTTGAATTTACAGAATCAGACATTAATTTAGGAAAGTAGATGGGAGAAATGAGAGGGTATGTTAATTAAATATGTGTTTTCTCTTATTAGAAGTTTTAATGGCCCCACAGACAATTGCTCTGCCCACATAATTTTCCTGAACTCAGGGAACAGAAATTCCACTATTTATTTACTCAAGCAGTTCATGTGTGAGCAAGTAAAAACTGAAGAAACTATTTAAATGATAAAAATGGTCAAAGTGATTGCATTTCCTAGAGAGAGATATTCTTGTCCTAGAGAAACTTAGAGCTTCCTTTTCCAAGAGACTATCAAAATAATTGGAGTCTTCTTTACTCTTTTGTTTCCCTTTTAGCTTTTTTCTGGAAATTTTGTTCCTTTTTCAGAAGTTTATCTTTGCATTCAGTTCACGAACTATTAAAACTTGGCTCTTTTCTAAAACAAGAAATTGATTTGATCGCAGAAAGAGTAATGGAAATAGGCTAGTTGATTCAAGGAAAATCGTACACGTAAAAAGCACCAACTACAGTGCTTAGTGTGTACATTCTCCATGTTGCTATTATTTATTCAAGTGGCTGTCTAACTGCTCGTGTAAACAGCGGGAGCTGCCCTATGCCCCTTCACAGATTCTACTGTTAGAGATTTTCCGAAGATAGAAAATGTCTTAGTAATCTTTGTGTCTGCCCTCTTTGCCTAGCGCAAAGCCTGACACTCAAAGGTTTAATGAATGTCTTTGATTGGTTTGGAATACAATATGTGGTGATTGTCCTATGATTTCAACCCCCTAGCCCCTGGGCCCAGATTTGATTATAAAAGTTATCACTGTATAAGGTCCCAGGCTACTGTTATACTGCTGTGATCGACTTTGGTTCTTATGGCTGAACTAGCTCAGAGGGTTGTCTGGATTCAACATAGCTGCTGTTGCTATAATTACCAAATCTACAGATTTCATGCCTCTTTTGTTTCAACAAAACAAATGGACTGAGGGAATACGAAAAACAAAGAACTCCTTAGCCAAAATAATACACACCAGGTGTTCTTCTCGGCTTGATTTAGTTAGTCTTGCTCATCCAATGCCTCATGCTTGTCTCTATCACTGAATTTTAAAGTTGGTTGCACTTTTTTTTTTTAATCACAAGAACCTAATATTCAAAATAAAAAGAACTCCCGATAGAAACTTCAGTTTGAGTTTGTGTCCCTTTCAAGGTCAGCTGCCTTTGGTTAATTGCTCTGTTTTGCTGCTCTGTCTGTTGACTGTCTGCATCTGGAGCCCTAAACACCCAGGGGGAGCTCCCCGGGCCGCAGAGCCTCAACCGAGCAGTGCGCGTGAGGGGCCGCGGACGTCAGCATCAGAGACCTCAGCGTGAGGATAACGAGTTCAGTCATTTCAGAAAACAACCGACTTCCGAACATGGCACTTGAGTGAAGTCAGGCTTATTCTTGAAATAGGAGAGCTCGAGGCTCACCTCCCGAAGTCAAGGCTTCCCAGCAGAGGCCTGGAGGGACCGGGGCTGGTGGGCCCCTCGCATGCAAGGGAAAAGCATCACATTGGCTTGATCCAAAGTGACATGTGGAGACGAGGGCAAAGGGAAGATACTCGAGGGTAGTTACAGCCACAGAAACCTCATTGAAACAGAAATGCATGATAAGATTTTTTTTTTTTGGTAATAATCATGTTATTTCTCACCTTTCCTCTCCCCACATACACACACACACATTGTTTTTTTGTTTTTTTTGTTTTGTTTTGTTTTGTTTTTTTTGCTCAGACATCTCATGGAAATGTTTTAGCGGTGTTCTCTCACTGCTGTGGACTGGACGTGTCTCCCCCAGATTCCCACGCGGAGTCCCAGACCCCCGTGTGGGTCTGTTTGGAGCCGGGGCCCTTAGTAGGTCGTTAGGTGTAGAGGCGGTCGTGGGAGCAGAGCCCTCACGCGTGGACCGGCGCCCTCGCTGGAGGAAGCGACAGGAGAGCCTCTCTGCCAAGCGAGGACACAGCGAGAAAGCAAGCAGCCTCTGCCAGCCACGGGGAGGGGACGGCACCGGGACCTGCCGTGCTGGCCCCTGACCGCACGCTCCCAGCCTCCGCGGCTCCGACAAAGCGAGTCTCTGTAGTCGAGGCCACCAGCGCGTGGGGTCGTGCGACAGCATCCCGAGCAGGCCGACATCCTCACGCCGTCATCAGCAGTTACCATTCCAACGGGTTCCTGGTTGAGGAGGATGAGCGTAAAAATGTCTCACTTAATTAAAATTTCCTCTAATCAGTAATGTGCGTGGAAGTACACCCTTTTTTGGTGTATGCAGAGTTCTCACTGTGTTTGTCATTGAGGATGTAGCTCGAGGTTCTTTTCATTCATCGCGGGCTCTCTGGACATCTTCTAAGCTGCATCCGTGGCTGGCAGGAGGCGGAGTGACGGCTGCGTGTCTGTCGTTTGATTTAGGGGACGCAGAAGCCCCCGAGAGCTGATGGAGGGGCGTGGAATGCCCTAGATTTGGGATGCATTCCTCGAGGTTTAAGGCTTCGAGTCTCTGAGAAACCCTTGGGAAAATGTAAATACCCCTCAAGGATTATCCTATTGAAACTTTCCCATTACTTTTCCCCCCGCACAGAGTAATCGTGAAGATTGACGTAATGTGATTGCAGAAAGGAGTTGAGACCGAGGAAGAAGAGGATGGAATAGGGGGGTTTCACAGTGGGAGAACGGGTCATGGTGTGCCCTCGGGGGTCGGGTGCTGGACGGAAGAATGCCCATGGGAGAGCTCAGGTGGCGGAGAGGGGCCCGCTGGCCCCCAGTACCTGGAGTATGCCAAGAGGGGGGCTCTGTGCTCTTTGCTCTGTGGCTCAGTCTCCCTCCTCTCTGCCTGTACCCCAGAATTTGAATATTCTCAAACCACAGCCTTTGTATTGTAATCCTTGCTCCCACCTTTATCATTAATTACCAGATAGTTATGTGAGCCTTACTCTGTGCTTATCTCCATGACCCTTTCTGTCACTTAGACATCTTGCCGAAAATAAGGTTTTCCTTCTTCTCTTCACCGCAGGGAGAAATTTCTCAAAGCACAGTGACAGCAAAGAGGCTGGAATCTGAATCAAAACCTCCAATGTAGTAGAGACTCATAGATGAGGGTTTGCAATCAAGTTTTGCTATAGAAAAATAAATTTTTAAGCGTGTCAATTATGTCCTTAAAATATTAGTCAAAGGCCATAGAAATCTCTTTGCTAGAAAGAATCCTTTAATTTTTCTCAGATACTTTTGCCATTTCTTTCTTTATTCCTGTAGCACCTTGATATGCCTAGATGATTTTTGAAGTGATTCTTCTGTGCATTACTTGTTAATCTATACTTAAGTGCACTGATACCCAAATACTCCTTAACAGCAAATAATTGGAGGAATAAATGCAAAATTCTTAACTTTATTTCTCATTAGAAACAGAGCTGAAATGAAGTTAAATGCTATAAACGGAAAGCTGCCTTGACTGTTAACCTGCTTAATTAACGAAAAGAGAAAAATTCAGAAACGTTGGTATCTAAGACAACTTCTTTCTTTGGGTTCATCAGAGCTGCCTCTCTGATTATTTTTTGAAGAAGAGTGTCTTTTGTGATTAAGTCACTTGTCAGATTTGCATTGATATGCAAAGTCGTGTTTTATATCTCAAGAAGCTCCACCATCTGTTACTAAGTTTCTTCCAGCAGGAAGTCCAAGAGAATAGCGTTCGTGAGGTAAAAACACATCAGCCATGGCGAGAGCGTCAAACGGTTTTTTATAATTAAGAAATAGAACTCAGAGTAAATGCCGATTGAATGTAGTCAATAAGAATGAAATGAAGGATAACACTGCAGAATTGAGACAAGGTGTGAAAAGGCTGAAGGACAGGAAGTATATTTACAGTTCTTTTTGAAAAATTCAGGAAAGTCTCAATCTTGATTTTTACTTTCAGGGGATGGTTAAGATTTAGTGTTTGTCCGAATTTGTCTTTTTACTCATGCAGTTAACACTTATTAGACCCAAAATGAATGATTAAGCACATGCATCCACACGAACACACAGACCTAGGCACGTCTTGATACTTGAAGTCTCATATAAGAAATGCAGGAAATAGCTAAAATTTATTTTAAGATGTATAAATTTCAAATACTGAAGTGAAAACACTAATGTTAAATATGGATAAGAAAAATTAATTGAATATTCTAGATAAGAAATAGCATGATAAGAGATAAATATATTTAGATAGTAAATATTTAGATATTTAAACACATTGAGGTAATTTAGAAAATATCTCTTGAATGGAACGTGGCCACTTTAAAAAAGATGGATGTGGTCCATGAATCAAGGCACATGAGATTATTAAAAGAAAATAGTTTAAGGGTAGAAAGACTTAGCAGAATGAATTGATTAACATCGTTCTTAGAATTTCAAAATTATGGCTTTTGATTTGAAGTTTAGGCATATAGAGTGAGTTGTAATTTTAAATTGCTCCATTGGCTTCAAAGTAAATCATGCTTATTTTATGCCGAGTTAGAGTCTAATATGTGGCAATGTACAGGTAATGAATTCAAAGAGAGTGTTTGATGAAAAGATGGTAAAGGAGAATTACATCTAAAACAATCCAGAGTAAAAGTTGTAAATAATCCATTCATGCACCCTCTATTTCTCTGGGGTGATTTTAAGAAAAGCAACAGAAAAATTCAAAAGGGAAAGTGGAAGATGCTAAGCACATGTATTAAAGAGTTCTTCTAGGAGCTTTGCTGTGATTATTAAATGACGGTTTGGTCAAAACTTTGCATTAGGTGTATATTTAGTCTCTTGATAGTAGTAAACTTTCTTTTTATTCTTAAAAATGTTTTTCATATTTGTGTGTCCCTGCACATATTTGAACACGTGATACAAACTGTGCACTTATTCCAAGTTGTATGCCATCTTATTGAGCCCATTTCTATCATCGGGTTTAAAAAAATGATAATTATTGAACTTCGGTGTATTCTCCATTATCGTAACCCACCTGTCAGAGTGTTCTGCATCTCATCCTTTTCTGTGTGGGATGAGAACAGCTCCTCCTCCGAGAAGCGTGTACTCTCCTACCCCACTGACATCAGGCTTGTCGGTGGGATTGGCTTTGAGCATAATGAAAGTGATGTATGACATGACCAAACAGACATGTTAAAAGCCGTCACGTGGCTTCTCCATTGCTCTTTGTCCTGGGCCATGAGAACCGACGTGTCCCAGATGGGGCTGTCTTATAGACTTGGAAGGAGATTTGTGGAGCATGTCTGACAGCGACCCATGGCTGACATGGAAAATAAGCAAAATATAAGGAATGAATGTATGTCGTGATAAGCCCTTGCGATTTGGACGTTGTTTGTGAAGAACTGTGGAGGGTCTGAAACTTCACCCTACTTGCAAGCTAGTTAAGTTAGCCTCCGATGGGAGCTCGGATGCTGGTGGAGGATTCAAGACTCCAGGCCCAGAGACAAAAGACAGCTCCTTATTCACAGCAACATCAGTAGCTAGAGTCTCAAGTCGTGCTGGTTCCCTCCGCCTTGGTTTCCATCCACGGAGTGATGTGAAGAGTGCCAGGTGACAACTGCTCACACAGTGCATCGTGTAACAGGAGAGGGACCTGGAGCTTAGGGAAGCTGACTCTTTTATAAGGAGTGATAAGTGTGCCAGCCCAAGGCTTCTGAAAGAGAGACCTCTGTCTCCTAAGGCTACTTTACTAGAGAGCTATTTACTATGCAAACATCCTTGAAAGGTAGTCTGGACCAAAGACAGTTTTTGCCTCTGCTCTCAGGATGCACAGTGATGCGAGAGACCTATGGCTAATTTTCTCCTAACAGTTCTTAGTTCAGCATAACTCAGCAAAAGCCACAGAGTACCCTAGGGGCTATGCACTATACTGGGCGTTTACCTCTTCCTGTTTCACATCTCAGAAAGCCTCTAATATTTGGAGTTGTCATAAGAATAACAATAATTTGCTGAGTGCTTATTATATACATGCACTGCACAGTACTGGGAACTCAAACATGTTATAACTTCTGTGCACAAGGTACTTGTTATTATTTCTGTTTTATCTATGAGAAATCGGAACTCCAAAGGTTAGAGCGTTTGCTCAGGGATGCTCTTATTAATCTGAGGAGATGGAGTTCAGACTCAGGCATTTTGGGCTCCAAAGCATGTGGCCCTCAAGCTGCTAGTCCTTCCCCATTAGCTGTTATCTTACATCGAGTCAGCATGCTTCCAAGGCTTTATGATGACAGATCGGCAAAGAACGAGCCCTGTCATAGCTGATATCTATGCGTTCCTCAATAAGTGCTTTTTGGGCATGAGAGTTTAACCACCTATGACTCCACCCAACTGGACTCTAATCCATCCCTCACATTTCCATTATGCCTTCAGGATACTGGCTGTGAGGCATTTTGGCCAAGCCGCTCAACCTAGCCATTCAGTAACGATCACAAAAGAGGATGGGGGTTATATTGGCATGTCTTTTCATGTCTTTTTCTAATTAAATACAGATCGACTTCTCTAAATCATCACTTGCCTTTTGAGATGGTTGCACATGCACACGTGGTTCCTGGAACCTATGTTTTCGTGTCTGTTATGTGCTCTGTTAAGTTAGATTCGGAATGTATATTATTTTGAGAGGTTTCGTATGGCATATGAAGGGCCTGATTCATAGAAGTGATTTTGACCTGGGCTGCTTTGGGGGAAATTTTAATGAAATTTTATATGTATATCAATCAATTTCTAAGCTGGGAGGTAGACAAGACTGAAATGTCATCTGCCTTTGTAGAGTTTATAGCCAACACAGGGCATGAGACGTTCGTAAATAACCACACAGGTAAATACAAATGGTGACTATGGTCAAGGTTCTGAAATTAAACCCCCATCATGCCCAGAGAACTCATTTACAAAAGAAGGGGATGAACAAGTCTCTGTAGGGAAGGTAATCATATTTTAATTTAAAAAATTATTGCGACAGGTAAAAGAGGATTAGATACAGCAAATATGCCATAGATAACTAACTTTTTTTCACAGAAATATGTGTTCCAGAAAATTGTCAATCTGAGTGAACGTTATCACAATTTCTATGCAATGTATAGCAGGAATTTTTTTTTTCTAGTACCTAAGTTGTCAAAATAATTTGAACCTATAAACTTGAAAGTCGAGAGTCATATTCTCTTGGATAGTGTTGGGTCAACACATATATGTTGAATGTTTCAGGCCTGAAGGAACTTCCATTCTAATGGGAAGACAGGGACAATGACATAGACACACACAAGAATAGATAAAACTGAAGTGAGTGGTAAACAAGTTTTTCTGTCCCTTTCCAGCAGGGGCACAAGGGCTGTCTTCTCTTTACAGTTTCAAAGGATGAGATCAAATCATATTTTTTCCTTTCTGTTCTCTATATTTTTTCCAGCCTGAATGTTGTCTTACTTTCATACATATTTCTCGCTTAATGCAAAAGAGCAATGATGCGGAACAGACTATGACTTTAGTCATTTTAGGAAGAATATGTCACATTTCTTATGACAGCAAGTAGGTATTTGCCTTATTTTGCATTATTAGCGCATTTATAAAGTGGAATTGTTGCTCTTTGCTTAAAAAGAGACTGTTTATCTAAAATAAATTAATGTGTTTGGAAAACAGGTCTTGATAGGCACTAGAACAGTGAGTAAGGGTTAGTTATTTTGAGAATTCACTGTAAAGTTTTTCTTTTTCTATTGATTTCACTTTAAAAGTCTACTTTTCTAGAGAAGTTTTTGTCACTTCCTGGGAAGTGTGGGTGCATAGACCCCCACACATGTCAGTGAGTGTGTAAGGTGTTGTTTACACATTCTCATGCATTTTGTTTAAGAAGACACATTATACACTGGAGAAAGAAATTATTTCTAAAATATAAGTTCATGTACATATTTATCACATTAAAATATGTTTTATCTGATAAATATTTTAGAAATACATTATGCTGGCCATGTGGACATAACTTATAATTTTCATAATATAATGTCAATTTGAATTAATTACTTTGTTTTCTTTGTCCTCTGAATCTGCTATAGGCATTTGGATATTATAATAAATCCTCATATTTCACATTATATTACTTCACTCTGGTCATTATGTTAATTGTTTAAAATTAGAAATACACTTATAACTGGTCAACTTCTTCAGAATTAGTCGAGAAATAAAAAATGTATATTTCTGAATTTTATTTTTATGGCCCAAGTTTAATTCACAGGCTTTTGGAGACTTTAGAATTTTCAGATTATCAAACTCAGGCTCTTAAAAATTAGAGCGAGAAACCTACCCCTTCAAAAATTTGCCAAAGTGTTGATATATAAAGCCTTGCCAATTAAAAATAATAATATTTTACTTTAATGAAAACCACTGAAGAGTTTTTACTAGTAGAGGTATATTTGACTTCTTCTTTTTGATGGAAACTAAATGATTTTAGCCAAAATGATTTTAGCTCATTTGTCTTCTCTTACGGTAGATTCTGTTCCTACTCGCAATAAATTCATCAATGGCAAAACCTAAGACAGCATCTAATGTTAGATATTCTTTTTCCTCTTGGCTTCAAGATAGAAAAAAAAAAAAAACTCTTCAAATCAAGTATAAACTTATTGTAATCAGAAAATATTTATATCAGTCATTTTGCACTGCTGCTCAGATCCATCATACACTTTTATCCCTTAATATCATTTGACGAATTCCATGTAAATGCGACTATTTAAGCTTTCCAAAGGAAAGCACTGCTTGGATTTCTTTTTAACAAACCAGGAAATTTGCCGAACCTCTGTTTTAGTTTTCTTAGGTTTTCTTTTTCTTCAGAGTGGCTTTGAGAAATGCAAAGGAAGTAGGTGAGTTCCCTTGCAGAGTGGGTTTGAGGACAGCACACTCTAATTTTGGAACTTTTGATGACAGATGTAAAGGCAGCTGCTACACATCTAATCTCTACATTAGTGAACTGTCAGTACAATTATAGCACCCAAGATGAAAGGGTAAATTATATTTCTCCACTTGTATAGAAAATGATACTAACACTAATGCAGTTACATAATCTCAAAGCCAAGCTTCTGATAATGTCTTTATTATACTACCTGTGCAGTAGTGAAGACATGCTTTTAGGGAATAAAACATTTTTTTCTTTGGTTTCCAAGAAGAATATTTTTCAACTCTACAAGCGTGTTTGTCAACATTAAGTTGGACATAAAAAATATTACCCTCAACTTGGCACTGCTTTTTGACTACATATAGGGAATCCAGGGATACTTTATAGTAGACAGTATTTACTGTCAACTTATTACACTAGTCACAGCATATGCAAATGGCTGGAATATTTTAGAAATATGAGGGAAAGTGGAAAATGTGTCATTTATAAGTTAGGTGGTCAATCCTCTTTTATTTTCCTTTTTCTCCCAATCAGTTTGTTTACTTTGCCCATTCTACAAAACGGAACATAGCGCTTCCCAGCAGTTGGTTTGTTTATTCTAACTGTCCTAAACATTGATGTTGATCTCTACTTAATCAAGTCAGAATAGACTAAGCGTTGATTATAACAATGGCAAAAATAAGCGACGCATGTTGCGGATTCATGAATTCCTAACATTAATATTCTAGGCTAAAAATATAACAGCCATTTAGGTCCATAGTAGATGAGATCCAGTAATAAATTTATAATTCAAGATGCTATCTAAATATGATTATGATGGTCTCTAATAACTGGGATACTTTGCTTCTTCTAAGCTTAGAACTGCAAACCTATACCACTGACAAAAGAGAAAGTCTTTAAGATTTTATTTGCATGATATTTACTCCTAAAACACATTTTTAAATAGACTTTACTTTTCAGAGCAGTTTTAGGTTTACAGCAAAATGGAGCAGAAGGCACAGAAATGTCCCATATGGCCCCTGCCCCCACGTAGCCTCACAGCCTCCCCTACTACTGACATCCCATGCCCGAGTGCTACATTCATTACTGTTGACGAACTTGCACTACTGAGCAAGTTCACCCGAAGTTCGTAGTTTACATGAGGGTTCACTCTGGGTGTTGTACATGCATTCTGGGGATTTTGACAAATATACAGCAATATGTATTCACCGTGACCGTATCCCACAGAATAGTTTCACTACCCTAAAAACCTTTTGTGCTCACCTTCGTCTCTCTCTCTCCCTCAACCCCTGACAACTACTGATTCTTTCTCAGAAGTTTTGCCTTTTCTAGAATGTCGTGTAGTTGAAATCCTGTCCTATGGAGACTTTTAAGATTGGCTTCTTCCACTTAGTATTACACATTCAAGTTCTTTCGTGTCTTTTCATGGTTTCATAGCTCATTTCTTTTTAGCACTGAATAACATTCCCTCATCTAGGTGTACTGCGGTTTATTTATCCATTCACTAAATGAAGGACATCTTATTTTTTTCTGAGTTTTGGCAAGTACGAATAAAACTGCTATTAAACATCTATGTGCAGGCTTTTGTGTGGGACTCAAGTTTTAGCTCATTTGAGTGGATATCACGTTTTGTGATTGTTGGATTGCATGGTAAGAGCATGTTTAGTTTTATAAGAAAATGACAAACTTCTTCCAAAGTGGCTGCAACCATTTTGGACCCAGTGGCAAAAAAACGAGAGTTCCTGTGGCTCCACATCCTCGCCAGCATTTGGCGTCATCGCTGTTCCAGATTTTGGCCGTTTGAACAGGAGCGTCGTGGTATCTCGTTGTTTTGTTTGTAATCCCCTAATGTCATATGATGTGGAACAACTTTTCATGTACTTATTTGCCATCTGTGTATCTTCGCTGGAAAGTGTCTGTTGAGGTCTTTTGCCCATTTTTAAATTAGATGATTTGTTTTCTTACTGTTAAGTTTTAAGAGTTGTTTGCTTTTTTTGGATAACAGTCCTTTATAAGTTAAGTGTTTTGCAAATATTTTCTCTCAATTTGTGGTTTGTCTTCTTATTCTCTTGACAGTTTCTTTAACAGAGCACGAGTTTTAATTTTAGCAAAATTCAGCGTATCAGTTATTTCTTTTATGGACTTTAGTGTTATATTTAAAAGTCTTTGCTGTACTAGAGGCCATGTAGAGTTTTTCTTTTGTTATTCTCTAGGAGTTTTGCAGCTTCGTGTTTTACATTTAGGTCTGTGATTCATTTTTAGTTAACTTTTATAAGGAGTAGAATGTCAGGATCCAGCCTTTTGCATGTGGGTGCTTAGTCCCGCCTGTACCACTCATTGATATCAAATATTTATCGGCAAAAATCAGTATGCAGACTAAACATTTTAATGTCATATTTTGCCCTGAAATATTTTCTAAGAACTTTCTTTGAATTTCTAATATTTTTTACACTGAGGTTTTTTTCTGTGTAGCAAAGTATCAGACTGCCAAAAAGACTAAAAAATTAGTTTGGAAATCTCTAAATTCTCTAGTAATCCAGTTCCCTTAGTCAAAAGACTTTAAAGAGACTTTGAAATCCTCAGAATTTTAATGAGCACTCAGATTTATCATGAAAATGTCATTTCAGCCTATAGAGTTCTAAATTCACCTTTTACATAAATCACAGGAGCTAATCAACTAGTCATTTGCAGTGAAAGGGGAAAGAAAAAATAAAGACAGAATGTCAACTATTGTTCGTTGTGGGCTAGATATATACTAAAATGGTTGCTCTAACAATCTCAGAGAGATTTGATCAGAAAGCAGAAAGAAGTGATTTGAGAGTTCTGTCAAACTGTGCAAGCCTCCAGCAGGTCTGCCCAAGCCAGGCCTGTTGGTTACAGGTGTTTTTAATCCATAGTGCCGAATTCCGAGTCATGCGCTTGGATTGCTTGTGGGCCATAGGTTTCAAACTGGTTAATGGTTAGTTTAAATTCTCACCATCTTTGCTACTTCTGGGAATTTTATTTATTTTAGAATGTTCCCTAAACTTTAGTTTAGAAATAGCGATCATCTCTCTAAAGTTCCTAGAGAATGCCTTATGACTAAACTAGACGCATTACATTTCCATCCAGGTAAGTGTATGGAGAAAAATAGGACCGCTCCATCCTCAAATAGATTCCAATGAGTATCCTAAATCAAAGAGGATACAAATTTTAAAAACAGTATAATTTTTATTTCAGTTTTTTTTTCACACCCTGACTCATCCCAAGAGAACTTTGAGAGTTTTTTTTTTTTAAGTTAACAAAAAAAAATATTAATACAGATGTCATTGAAAGGGAAAAGAGATCAAAGAAAGAGAAGGGAGAAAACACATATGCTCGCTGTGAGGTTTAAGTGATTACTGGAGTTAGGCATCAGTTTGTTTCTGAGCTTCCTAGCAGCCCAGAAGAAAAGGGAGATAGTATCAATAACATAGCTTTTATAATAAGAAAATGAATTCACATCATTTCTAAGAAAGAGAATTAACACTGAGTTATGTACTGTGCCCTTCTTAATATTCTAATGGCAAAGCAGAAGCAGAAATGACATAGATGTTTGTTGTAGCAATCAAAATAAACTATGATGTTTTAACACTGAAACATTTTTAACTCAAGTTGATATTTCGTGTGGTGAAGTTGTTCTTAATCTCTGAAGAGTTTTAATGCAAATCCAAAAAGAGGAGAGTCTCAAGTACTCAGCACGGACTGGATTCTGATTCCCTTACACTACTGGTTTTCCATTTGAGTGTTCATAAGAATCAAATAAAGTCCTTGTTTAAAAATACAGATTCTTGAGCTCTATTCCTGGAATGTCTCATTTAGTCAGTTTGAGATGAGATTTAGGCATCTAACTTTTTTAACAGATCCTTGATATGATGTTAATGCAGCTAGCCTAGCATTTGAGAACCACTGTCTTGGGCTCTATTTTTTTCAAATTTCTTTTGTGTTCGTCAGTTTTTTGTGTTATCCAATCTGAAGACAGTCTGGATGGTAGGTTTTCCATAGTGCTGATTTGGGGCAGACCTACAAGGGATCACACAGAGAGTTGGACTTTCATTCCATTATGAAAATTAGCCATGGCAGTGCCCTGGGCTAGACAAAAGGCAAGTCATCTGTAGGCTTCTTCTGGTCAAAGCCAGATTTCCCTCAAGAAATGGTTTTGAGTTTGCTCTAGCCCTTGGACCACTGACGAATCCAAACGTTAAGTTAGAACAAGTCACAGACAATTTCTGTTTGGAAATCTTTGGAGAAAGCATTAGCCGTTTCACACAATAGCTACCCAGAAAGCGTGAATGCTGACCTGTGCAGGTCTCCAAGGACATCTGCCAAGATGGGCGAGCCACGAAATGTTCCCCAGACAGCTGAACACGTGACCTGTTATGTGGTACTATTTAATATCGATCAGATGAATGTCAGGGAATGTCTGCCAGAGGCAGGAGTTTTTGTTCCATCAAAGTTAATGATGAGTCATTTCTCCAAACAGCTGGTGGATCTCAGAAACTCCCGTGTCTTAAGACCACTCCTGTTTAATGAGCATCAAGCCATGTCACCAGCATTTAGGGGGCCTGAAATGCTGAGTTTTTATTTCTCATTAATTACAGGCCCCTGGTCTCAGTCTCCTTTGGTTAACTGATAACATTCCAAAGAATATCTTGATATAAATGTTCATTAAGCACAACTATTGTTTTTCTGTACCAGAAAGAAAGATAAAATGCACATTCTCTCTTTTCCAAATCAATTTCTCTTAAGTGGAAGATTGATTTGACATGTCAGATCTTGCCAGCTGCTCAAGACACTTATATAATTTTTGATCCTTTATAGGAAAATAGCCTGATTTTCCCTTTTCATGAATTTGTATCAGATAAAGTAATGTCACTTTCACTATCTGTCACCAGGCTTATGGATGGCTGCCTTTGTCTTGCCTTAATTTATAGGTGGCATGTTCTAGGTGATTGGTTTCCCATCTAGAAATCAACATTTTTCTACCCATCTCGGCAAAAGCATCACTCTGCCCTTAACCAAGTGTACTTACAACCTTTCAAAATTTATATACATGCTTTTTAGCTGAGGACTTTTTTTAAAAAAGTATGACACAAAAAGGACCCCTTGCCTTAAAAAGATAGATTAAGTGCCTTAATCTCAATTCAACAGAATTGATAACGAGTGCAGTTCTCTTACTGAAAAGTTTTGTTTACTGTTTTTTTTTTTTTTAACCAAAAGTTCTATAAATTTAGTAGTTTTGGAAAAAAGTACATTAGTTCAGAGGAATGGTTGCTGTAGAGGATAAACAGCTCAAACCTTATGAGAGGTCTATGGAAAAAGCAAATCCAAACCACATATTTTGAAAACTAGAAACATAACTGTTTTCCATGGTCGGATCTTTCTCATTATTTCATCAGCACTGAGCAGATTGATTAGTTAATGCTCTGATAAAATTTGTAAAGAGATTACCCAGATCGGTGCCCACATATAAGTTAAGATATAGATTGACAAGTGCATGTCTAATTTTAACTGTAAGGAGTGGCATATCTAACTGAACTATTGTGGGGCTGATTATAGTGATCAACCGAAGGTGAGATGTTTGGCAAGGAATCTCGGAGAAGATGAGTTTTGGCAGAATTTTGAAAGAAAGAGGAGGAACAAATTTGAACTGGGAAAACAGAAATATTCGAGTTGAATAAACTGAAAGATGGCTAAGGGAACAAGGGGTCCTAAATGTTCTCTTTAAGGTCATGAAGAATCACCCTGCTTCTTTTGCAGAGTCTGCCTCTGCTCAGGAGAGTTCTTAGCATAGACACAGAATCAGCGTAGAATTGGGAAGGTTGTCTCATTCATCGTATACATTGCACCTTGTGAAACGAAGCCCTGAGAAGTGAGCTGACTGTCCCTGGGCCAAACTGGCGGTGGTGGAGGGGGAGCCAGAATGCCCCGGCTCGAGGATGGAGCTCATGACCCTGCGTGACGCTGCTCCTTCACTCCACACGTGTTCGGTTACCCTCCGTTTTAGGTTTACAAAGACAGTAACTGTAACTGACTTCTGGTTATGTAACTTCAGTGACTCATTAATTGTGTGTGTGTGTGTGTGTGTGTGTGTGTGTGTGTGTGTGTGTGTTTCTATTATAAGCTATTTCTTCTTGGGCAGAAACTTGAGTCATCATTTAAGATAAGATTTCTTTCTAAATTATGATGGACCTTGATTCTCTGCCACACTGGTGTATTTTGCCTATCATTGTTATTGTTGTTATTATTATTATCATTATTATTAGAGTGTATTCTTTAACTGACTAAATATTTTTGACTGTTCTCATCTTGGTGTGTTTTCTTAAATTGTGATGGAACTGGCCTTGAAAAATGTGTACAACTGTCCCTTCAGAGACTTCCTTGATAACATAGTTTGGAAATATGACACATATATTCTTTAGGAAAAAAACACAACCCTAGAAGCCTCACTTATTTTTCTCTTTATTCAAGAGCAAATATTTGTTTGACATTTGCTATACAGCAGGCGTAGGGGAGGCG
>CM053514.1:2627307-2648881 GCA_028627145.1 Eidolon dupreanum
GTTTCAGTAGTCTGTTGCTGCCTAACAAGCCACCTCAAAATGGTGCAGTGACTTCAGAAACAGCGGCTGCATCTTCCATCTTGGGCAGGGCTCACCAGGGACAGCCCGTCCTGCTCTCCTTGGCGTCATCTGGGATGGCTCAAAGTCCAGGGGCTGGAGTCGTGTGAAAACCTGTTCGCTCGTGTATCTGGCAGTTAACGCCGGCTCTTGGCCGGGCCTGTCTATTGGAATATCTCCACTTGGGCTCTCCATGTGGCCTGGGTTTCTGTTGGGAGATGATTCTCCATGAATATTTCATATTTCGACATGGTCCAGGTCCTCTGAACAAGGCGATAACTGCCAATTTGAGGATGGTTTTATAAGGAGACATTCCAGGATAGTAAAGCGTTGAGATGTCGCCCTCGCTGGGGACAGTCTAGGGTAGTCAATATAAAAGCCTGCCCTTCTCCTCCTTTCCAGATCGTTTACATTCCAGAACAAAGATGAAGCCACCCTCTCTCTCTCCTGCAGGCAGGATCGGTGCATCCCTCGCAGCCTCGTGGAAGGTCAGAGCTGCCTAATTCTCGGGAGTCCTCTTTTGTAATGAACCCCATCACTTTATAGGGTGGTGTAATCACAGAGGATAAGTTAGGGGGAAAGGCGCGTGAGATAAGATAGCATGAGAGCCAAAATGAGGACGGTTTTCTGAGCTGACCTCTGCTCAGGATCCAGCGCAATTGATTGCCCAGTCTTACAGAACTGTATTCTGAGAGGTGACATAAACATCCTCTAGGACAAGGAGCAAGGAGTGATTCATCGGCCGACTTCTCTTTTATCGGTCAGTTTCCTCGTGGGGCATTTATTCCTCTGTGTATCCTACGCCTGCTTGAATGGTGCCACTTCTATATTAGACTTAATAAATCTGAAGTGACTTACTAGTGGTATTGAATTATACACACACACACACACACACATATAAGTGTGTGTGTGTGTGTGTGTGTGTGTGTGTGTGTGTGTGTGTATTTTACTGTCTTGAATTTCGGTGTAAAGATCATTGATCTATATAAATCTATGTGTACTTACCCAATTTTATTCTTAAAATAAATCAGAGAGTTGAAATCTCAAGATTGTTGAATATATGTACTTTCAATTTTATTGTCTATTGACAAATGTTACTAATTTTCCTCTATAAAATATATACACATTTATACTCTACCAAGAAATAATAAAAAAAGCTTAATCTTATACTCTAGACAAAATCAATGTCCTAATTACTGCCAACCTAATAGGCAAAAGAAAAAAATATTTTTTCCTAGTTCTGTTTGATTTTTTTATGAGGATAGACATCTTTTCACATGCTTATTGATCATCTTCATTTTTTTCTATAGTAAATTGTTTTTCATATTGTTTTCTGTTTTTTTTTTTCTCATGGGGGGGTGTTTCCTTTTAGTAATGTTTTGGTTTGCTGGGTAGTTTATGAATAAGTGTTTTCTAAATTTGCAAATCTGTTTTTCACTTTTCATTTATCTTTTATTTTAATTTTATTATCTCTTTTGTTAGAGGATGAAAATCTGTCAATCTTTTGATTAGTATTTCTCACTTTTGAGCATTAATTTTATGTTTCATTTTAATTTGTCACAGCTGGTATACATGTATTTTTTTCTGAATTTATTTCCTGGTTATACTATCTGGTGCTAGTAGTTTTTCCCATTGATTCTCTTTGAACTTCTAGGTAGATAATTACATCATCTTTAGATACCATTATATTATTTTCTATATACACATGCATGTGTATATGTTGAATTTTTCTCCAAAATGAAAACTTTTCTACATATTACATTATGAACATTTTCTAAGACAACTAAAATATGAATTTAAAATACTGAATTATTTTCCACCTATATAGCATAATCTAATTTTGGACTCTAAGGTTGTATTTTTTAACATTTATATGTAATTCTATAATCATCTTTGTAAATGAATCTTTTCTCTATTTCTTGGATAATTGCCTTGGAATAGACTTTGAGAGGTAGATTAATGGGTTAAAAATAGGACCATGTTTAAGCTTCTTCATACATGTGCTTTTGCTGTCCAGTTGCTTTCCAGAAAATATTTATTTCTCCGTCACCTCAGTGGCAGTGTATGGGAATGACCGTCTCACTTGCTCATTATTAGCTCCGAGTTGTCTCACTGATTTTATTTTTTATGAATTTGGTAAGTGGTAAATATCATTAGAATTTGCATTTTGTTTTGATGACTAGTATAGTAGAACATTGTCTCATGTGCTCATTAGTGATTTGTGTTCCATCTGTGTTTTTTTTTTTTTAATTCGTGAACTCAGTTCATTTCTTAATTTGAATCTTTTCATATTGATTTAGATAATAACAGCAGTAATATCTCATGAGTTATATTTGGGGCAAGTTTTTTTCCTATATCATAGTTTGTATTTTAATTTCATTACCCATAAACTTTTTGTTTTAGTATGGTAAAATCTCTTGATTATTTTACTTTTCTGAATTCTTTCATTTCTTGTAAGTTCTTCTTTATTATGAGTCCAGATAGATAAAATCACTGAATTTCTTAATTAATAAATTGTATTCTTTAGAGAAGTTTTAGATTTAAAACAAAATCAGGGAGAAAATACAGAGAGTGCTGATACTCTTTGTTCCCACAGGTGCAAACCTCCCTCAAAATCAACATCCTGAAACACAGTGGTACATTTGTTAGAACTGATGAGCCCACACTGGGGCATCACCGTCACCCAAAGTTCATAGTTTGCATTACCGTTCACTCTTGGTGGTGTACTACTGTCTTTAGGTTTTAACAAATGTGTAATAAAATGTATCCTCCATTGTGGTGTCATAGAGAATAGTTTTCACTGCTCCAAACATCTTCTATGCTCTTCCCATTCATCCCTCCTGACCCCTGGCAATCTAATCTTTTTACCGTCTCCATAGTTTTGCCTTTTCCAGAATGTCATATAGTTGGAATTACATAGTGTGCAACCTCTTCAGATGGACTTCATTCACTTAGTAATGCGTGTCTAGGATTTCCCCATCCCAATCTGTTAGTCATGCACTTCAGTTTTTTCCTTGACTGTTGGTCTCTTCTTTGTGGTAGGGTTGATATGCCCATGAGAACTTAGCATCTCCTTAACCTCAGCTTTTGGCCCTGGTCATTAATTCTGGATCAAGACTCATTCATTGCCTTATTACAGGGAAATGTGAAGGTGTTGGGAGAGCATGTTGTCCGTTCCTGCCATGTTCATGCTCTCCTTTAGGTTATACTTTTACTAACAAAATGGCATGGACTGGGTGACCTATGAATAACAGAAATTTATTTCTCACAGTCTGGAGGCCGAAAATCCAAAACCAAGGGTGCCAGTATGGTTAGGGTCTGGAGCGGACCCTCTGGGTTGCAGATCACTCACTTGTCGTGTCCTCACAGAGAGGAGGGAGCTAGTTAGCTCTCTGACATCTGCTTATAAGGGCACTGATGCCATTCATTGGGGCCCCATCCTCATGACCTAATCACCTCCCAAAGGCCCGATCCTTTAATATGATTACACTGGGGATTAGACTTCAACATGTGAATTGGGTGGGGGGGGGCAACCTAAAAATCCATCCATAAAAGCATCTCTCTTCTGGACCATTGCAAAAATTTAACTCTCCTCTCTGCCACGAGTGCCTTCCTCTTCTGGTCAGCCTGCCACATGGGTCTAGAATTATCTTTCTAAAATACAATGCCTCATTGGGCTCGAATGTATCCAATAGTTCCCTCATGGACCAAATTTCTTAGCATATATACCCATCCCTTTGTCATGAGGTTACCTTTCCCAGCTTCCTCTTCCCACACACTTCTCCGGGGCCTGCATCACTGAACTTCTTTTGTCCATTCTGTGCTCTCTTATGCCTCCATTATGTTGCAATTGTTACTGCCCAGATGACCCCTCACCCCTTTTTTTTTCAATCACCTTACAAGTCCAAGTTCAATGTTCATCACCTTTATGAAGTGTTCCCTTCATCTTCCTTAGCATTTTGTACTTACCTCTAAATACACATTTACCTCTAATATCTCATATTCATTTAATAATTTGTCATATTTCTGGAAAGCAAAATCTAATCTTTATTAATCTCTACATTTCTCTCCTCTTCTTTGGAACTGGCAAATAATAGATGTTGAAAAATGTTTCTCAAATGAATATTAAATGAATCCACTCACCAGCGTGCTCTGGGAATCAGAGACCTCTTTGCAACTGTGCTGACTCGGTCATGACAGTAGTCTTTTAAAAATACAAATCTAATCATGTCACTCTTCTGCTTAAACCCATGCAAAGGCTCCATGCTTCACTTAGGTCATAATCTTGACACGAAATCCACAATTTTTTCTCGTCCTGTCGCCCCTTCCTTCTTCTCCAGGCTTGTTTCTCCCCACCTTCCCCCCTGTCCCCATGCTGCTTGCCTCGGCCACCTGGTCACCTCTCCTGCCGAAATGCTCCTCCATCTGGGACAGTCTTCCCTTGGCACTGGTCGTCTGTTCTTCCCTCCACCTTCAGTTCTCACCTTTCTTCCTCAGCAGGGTCCTTATCCAAATCACATTTCCTTAGTATCAACTCACATAGGTGGCTTTATACATTTGATGGTGCTTATTTCAATGTGTAATTCGCATTGATCTGTGTTTTGTTGCTGTTGTCATTTAATGTCTAGTCTGGTTGCCAGCCTTTATTTTCCATTATGTATATTTCATTCTAAGATATATTCCCATCATGGTTCCTGAGACTTATTTGCCCAATAAATATGAATGAGTGACAGACTTCAGGATTGTAGATACTGTAGATACTTTTTTCTTTTTCTACTTTCTCTTTATTTTTAACCCGAATGCCCCATACTTACCTGGTAATTGTCATATTCTGTGGACTGCCTGCTCCCTCCACACCTGTACTGTTATCGCCTTTGAATAACAACAGTTTTGTGTAAATTTCAAGGTCTCAAATGAATAATAAATTGGAAATTTTGGTTAGTTTCTTCTTCTTTCTCTTTTCCTCCAACAAAGTTAAAACTAAGCTTTTCTTTTCTGATTTGTTTTGGATTTCTTTAAAATATTTTGGCATGGGCAGTGATTAAAACATCTTAAAACCTTTCCTGTAGGGTTAGGAATAAGCGTGATACTCTTTAAGGTCCATACTCACCATCTTCTTTGTCTTTTTATTATACTTGCCCCTCAGAAGGCTGACTTTTAGAATCACCAGCACGATGCTATATAGACCATCTTGAGTAATCCAATAATAACCGTGCATTTTATCTTAGATTTTTTTTTTAATCTGATTTGATAGAGCTAATTTGGTTTTTCTAAGCTCTGGTTTTAAATCTAATTAAGACATCTTAAATTGCTCAATTTCCATTTGGGTAGCCTGCTCTGCCCATAATTTTCAGGTTTCAAGACTTCCGTAATGAATTTCTTCCATTACTTTTCTGCAATTAAGCTTCTCTTCCATTAAGCTCTGTCAGACTTAGTCATAAGGCAGATTGGTAACCAACCAGTCTCACTAATTAAGAGCACAGGAAGTTCTCTAAGAAAACACCTTGGTATCAAGGCAGTCTAGAGGAATGGTCTAGACTACCTATGGATCGTTTTCTTGGCGTAACAGTATACGGGTATTTGGGAGACTGATTTCTCTACCCTTCTTCCTCGCCTCTTTTGTGCCTCTGACCTCTTGAAATCGGCTCCTTCTCCACCCAAGGTTAAAGGCACAAGAGGCAGCCACATACTCAGACAGAGCTGGGGGCGCAAGGAGGCTGCGTTTGGTTTGCGCCTTGGCGGGAGAGTACAGCAGAAGTTGCCAGCCCCAGGCCCTCCAAGGCTGAATTGATCACTTGCACTTGCAATCTGCCTCTGTAGTCCCGTGGACTTGAGCTCGAGCCTCCGTTTCGAAGCCGTCGTGGTGAGGCGTACCATCTGGTCAGCCGGCCCTGCGTCCAGAGAGGTTCGGAATCACAGGGCAGAGAAACTAATTATATTCAGTCAGTGTTTCATGATCTGCTCTTCTAGCCAAATAAACAGAAATAAATTATCGACATATTTTCTTCCTCTTCTCTCTGTTCATCAGATTCAAAAGTACAAGGAAAAAATAAATCCCCAAATAGTGAGAAAATTCTTGGGGTAGCTGTTGAGTCCTTTTATCGTAACCGATCCCGCATGTGTTTGAAATGGTAATCCTTTTGTACCTGAGATTGATAAGCTTATTTAATGTGTTCTTGCCTTGTTTTACAGCAGACAGTCTTCACACCAAGTGCTTTGCTGTCTGTCTGCACTGCTGACATATCACCTGAGGTTTTGGGTGCACATTCCAAAGCTGAGATTTATTGACCCAGCCTTTATTTTAAGTAGGATGTATTTATGTTTGTACTCTTTTGAAAACCAGGCCATTGGGACAGAAGCAAATTTTTAAATCTTACATCTGTTCTCAGACAATTTGATAATGTACTCATTGTTTCTTACAGTGACTTCTGCAAATGCTTAAGCACCTTTTGTTTGCCAGTCCAGCTATTGTCCAACTTGTACTCAGTAGCTCTTACCTAAAAAATTAGTTTTCCCCTCCAAGGCAGTTCTTAAAAGAAGACTTCGAGCAATAGTACTTCAATATTTGTTAATTCCATAATATAACTATTGGAGTCATGTGAAATTTGATTTGAAATGCAGTGTGGATGACAAATCTATTATAATAAAAGAAAGCCAGAAAGCTGTAAGCAAGCATGAACATATACATGTGGGAATATTTGTCTAATTTCTAATTAGGCTAAATGATTCTAGATTGGCTTTACTAGTTATCTGAAAATAAATACCTATAGAGAAAATGGTCTTACTTTGTAATTAACCATCATTAATTTTCATTCATGGATTTGCCATTATACATTTTAAGGATAGGAGTTATCTCTTTTTTGTATGAGCTCATCAGTTGTTCACATACTGACAAAATATAAATGTCAATTAAATTTTTGGGAGTAAGTGTTCTATTAAGTGTGTATTATACACTTGTTAATTCATCTGATATACTACTAGGGCTAACTATAAATATAAAAGTGCTATTTTTTTCCAGTTTATCAAATGAATCTTTGAATTAAATAAACATTGTTAGATAGTTTTAGCATATGGGCCAGTATGCAGATTTTTTTAAAGAACAATATTATATAGAAAATAAACAAGAAGTTTTTCATAGAATGAGTATGTATATGAAATAATCATTTGAGGCAAGAGCACGTAATTTTAATTGCCCTTTCAAATATCATATTGCATATATATAAATTATAGTAAGAGACATTTTAAAATCTTATTAAAATGTTTATAAATGCAATTTTATTCTATTACATGTAAATTTAAATTATTTCAAGCCAGTATATAAATAACAAGTTATCCCATGGAATTTTCTACCTCCCCCCCCTCGATATTAATGTGACAATACTACCACCTTCTCAATTTTATCTAAGCAGACCTTAACCAATGATATCAGATGAGCCACAGTTATCTCCTGTACCAGATTGTAAACCGTTCGAGAGAGAATCCATTTCTAATTTATTTTTATGTGTTATAGAGCCCTTAACAGATTCTTTGCATTGGTATGCACGGGTCAAGACCCCATAAGGAAATAGATGGGGCACTTAACTGACGTTCACTGTGGAGAGTTTAATAAGGGGACCATTAAGATATGAGTGGGGATCAGGGGGCACAAAAAGGCTGGTGAAGCGCTCTGGTGCTGGCAATAGCAGGGAGCTATTACCCACTCCTCTGTCTGAGCGTCAGGGGTGGGGAAGGCTTACCTACCTGAAAGAGCCTCACCTGAGGCTGCAGCTGCAGGTGAGAACAGCTGTCAAGAGATGCAGCATTCAAGGGAGTCGGGGTACTGCGAGGCTGGAGCCCAGCAGAAAGGGAGCCTCGTTCTCTGATGCCTTCTCTTTGCTTTTCATTGATTTGCTGTTGGCTAAACCCGAACAAAGGCAGAAACATTGTCCTGCATCGAAGAATATAATGCATCCATGAGCACAGAGGAAAATGGAGAGTAGATGGAGGCAGGGGAGGCAGGGGAGGCAGGAATGCATGCAAGCAGAGGTGTGTGTGTGTGTGTGTGTGTGTGTGTGTGCGCGCGCGCGCGTGTGTATGCAAGCAGCAAATATTAAGCTGAGTAGATATTCAGTCGATGAGGGGGACAATGATGAAGTCTTTAAATGTTTCAACAGCTTTTCAGCACTGCCTGGATTTGTGTAATAAATTCCTTTTTCTTGATTAGCCAGTATTGTTTACAATTCTAATGAATATCAGTTTGTTCATTCGAGGTTTCATTTGATGTCTGTGTATAACTAATGTGCGTAAATAGCATAATTTTGCAAGTTAACTAACGGAATTAGTTATTTAAAGACATCCCAAGATCTGTCCTTCGCTGAACAAAAGAATCCTTTTATTATGTGACGCAACGTCTCCTAATTTACTTTTCAGTCTCGATTTTCATATACTGAGATGGCTTAAATCAGGGTCAAACAACAGCACTGAAATGGATTGTGGAACTAAAGTGGACCCGATGTCTGAGGAATGCAGTGACCACGGTGGTGACATTATGTCAGTTACATGGACGAGGACATCTAACAGCTCGCAAGGGCTTAGTGTTCATGGGAAATCACATCACATCTCTGTGTTCATACAAAGATAGACACACACATAAACATATTTTTGCATTTTCCCCAACACTTACCTTTTTTCTTCTTTTCTCTCTCTATTCTCCCCTGCTCTCCCCCTTCTTCCTCCCTCGCTCCTTCCATTTTTCATCCCTTTCCTAAACTAGATTCACACTGTAAATATATTCTGTATTGCCTCATTTTGTACAATGCATCACATACATTCTCCTGATGTCAATACGTAGAGATCTAATTTATTCTATTTAATGGCTGTATAATATTCCACAACGTAGATGTATTCTATTGTATTTACTCATTCCTCTATTGATGAACATTCAGGTGTTTTCCAGTTTGGTGCCACTATGTCAGTAATGCAACTGACAACTTCGTGAATGACCTTTATATACGCTCCCTTAAATGTATATGAAAACATTCCCCAACCCGAGATCGCTGATTCAAAAGATATCTTTACCTTTAAATTGGGATATACGTTACCACATTTCTTTCCAGAAAGGCAGTGGCATTAAACATGGCCATTAGCGGTGAACAAGAGTTTCCCTACATCCCTAGACATCTTTACTAGCACTAGACATTATCAGTCTCTTCCATTTTTTCCTATTTGATGGGCGAAAGTGAAATGGGATTTCATTAGCGCTGTGTTTCATTCACCATATCAGCCACCTGGAGCACAAAGTCAGTAAACAGAAAACGTGGGGTCACAGAGGCTTTTAAAGGGATTCTTTAACAATTTGTGATGCACGAGAGGATTTTGCCGTGTGCGTTAATGCATGCACCCTCCCACTCCCTAAGCTACAATAATACTCGCGAATTCAGGTCTTACCCTCAGAAATTCTGGGACACAGCCAGCTGGAACCTATGACTTGAGTAGTTTGACAGAACAATGAGAATACAGGGACCTATAGTAATTCACCCTTATCATTTCCTAACTGCTTCTAGAGGAATCCCAGCCCATTGGGTCATATGTTTACAAAGAGCTAGCTTCTCCCCACCCCAATTTATGCAGCGTTGACTGGGATTTGTCATCCTGTTAACTCACCACAGGATCTGTAATTCATTAATATATGTCATCTGTAGGTGCTTCCAGCTATAAATGAGAGTGAACAGTTGGCTGTTGCCCTGGGTGTAAGTGTAATTACGAAGTTCCATTCGGTGTACACCATGCTCTACAAACTCAGTGACCCATCAGCGTGAACGGTAACCCCCTAGCGTGATGCATTTGAAGAAAGATTTGTTAAATGAGAAGAACAATAGAAAAAAAAAGACAATGAGAATAATAACCAGGATTATTGAAAGATTTCTAATCTATTATTTAGCATTTATTGAATATGCTTTCATAAATGTAAAAATAATGCATCTCATTTCTGCCCACTTAAATTCACAAAGAAAAAAATAACAGCTACCAAGTTTAACACAAAACTGTCTTTAAGGAACAAAGACAAGTCTGTTAGGAGAAATAACTTGAAGTTCATAACTAAATAGCTTAATTTTCCCAGCTCTGCTACCCCTGGTCATTTTCTCTGGTTTCTGATTGTCCTTGTTCCCAGGACTCTCAGGATGATTGGGGGTAGCAGGTTGATGATGATCCAGGGACGCTTACTTCCTAACGGCTTTCTAAGAGTCTTTGAGCATCTAAGATGTCTGAGGACAAACATTTCAGAGTCTATAGAAAGCTCTGCCATCGCGCGTGTTAGGTGGGTGGATCAGACCTCTGGTCTCAGGAGGAAACAGCTTTATTCCTCAGCACACGATGACAGAGTGTCATCCTGCCTCCCATCCAGGCACGTTCCTTCACATCGTCCCCTGAAGTGGGTCCCTGAGCCATATCTCGCTTGAGCCTCTTGCAACAAGGGTTTGTTCTGTTTTGTTTCTACGCCGAGCACCAGGAGAGATTTCGTTACCTGTTTTACACACTTATTTCTTCCGGAGGTGCTCTTATGGTGACACTGTGAGCCCAGGTGGCACAGATGACAAGTCCATGTTCAGAAGAAAGTTTCCAGGTGAATGCTCCACCTGAAACCCAGCCCTACGGGTGGCTCTCAGTGTTTATCTCTAAGCTGTTCTTCCGAGACTGACGGGTAAGCACGTGACCTTTTGTCAGGGCACACAGGCACCTGTATCATGAAACCAGGTCCTGCTTTGCTTCATGAAGGCAGGATCTCTGAGAAGATACCACTGCTGACTGTGGTCAATTGTTCTAGTGCTTTCTGTTAAGTTTTTATCAATCCCTCCAATTTCTCTTTGCAGCAAGAGGCAACCAACTCTAGTCAACTCTCATACCCTGCGTTGTCACATGCTATAATTTTCTCTTCTTCAGCCTGGCTGGAGCTCAGAGCTAAGTGTTTGATTTTATTATAAATACTAAACTACAAAAGCTACAAACATAAAAATGTAGTTATTTGTTCTACGATGGTACATGGTGAGACAGGTGGAGGAAGGAAGACAGAGCTTTCTTCCTCCAGGTGCTTGGCCATCTCTCATTCTCTTATCAGTCTCTCTTGTGATCAGTTGCTAGAGCAATGATTAGAACCTTCCTAATTTGAGCACATTTGTCTGTGTATTGCAGAAGAAGAAAATCTACCTTCTACTCTCTTAGGTTCTATGTCTGGGCCTGAAAATTAAACAGACATAAGACAAATTATCAAGAGAAAAGCGTATGTAATCTTTTATGGGCATGTAAGAGTCCTCATAAGAAAAATGAAGACCCAAAGAAACAGAACCGAGAGCTTATATACGTTTTTAACAAAGAATGATAAATTTGTGGAGAAGTGACATGGCCAAGGAGTTGGGATCAGGGGCTGTAAATTGTAGGAAATCGACTAGTACATTTATGGGGAAACTAATGGAAGATAAGGGTTATTTTAGTAGCTTTATTTGTTAGATGTCTTTTGCTGACCATTTCCAGTGTCCAGTGATGAGAATATTCTTCTCTTCCTATTGAAAGGAGGACGCCTGTATGGAAAATTTTATGACTTGCTTTTACGTAGAAAGCTGGAGGTCAGAGAGACCTCCCTACACCTGTTCTCTTAAGTGCCATCAGCTCAAAAAAATCAATGTGCCAAAGTGGCATGTTTTTGACATGGCATGTTCTGAACACCTGCAGTATGTAATGTGTGTAACTTCTTTGGATTAACATGGTGGCTAAGTCCTGAGCTACGCCTCGTAGCCATTTCTTAATGACATGCCACACAGGTGACCAAGTCTGGTACGTTTCTGTGGAAGCCCCTGGGTTAAAGATACAATTAAGATTTATCTATTATTTATAAAGCAGATTTGAAGAAGTTTTAAAAGTAAATTACTGTGAAAAGAAAAAACCTAGAAAATTTGAAGTAAACTCAGAACAGTGAAACATTTATAAGGAGAAAGAAGAACTTACTTCAAATGGATTCATTAATGTACATGAGCACTAAACTTAATTTTCGAGTTAACTGGCAACTACAGCGAAGGAGAAAAATAGTTTTAGTTCATCTAATTCTTATTGTTTCATTGAAGAGAGTGTTCATATTTATCTCAGGGACTCTCAGGGGACCCAAGCTGGTAATAAATGAGCAAAGAGGCTGGGTGAGAATCAGAGAGAGTGGTACAGCTTTTGTTTGTCCATCCAAAGAATTCAAACTAACACCAACCTGAAATAAAATCTTTGCTGGCCACGTGAAACCAGAGCTCTGGATGGCAATAGACACCAAGTAGCAGCAACTCCTGAGCTGGAAGTGAAATCCAGAAGTTTCTCACGTGGGTCTCTATTTGGCATTCTGTAACATAAAGTACGGTAGATATTGTATACGTTATTAGATTGAAAAAGCACAAAAATGGCAATTGCTTTAAAAGGTGTTTCCGATATTGAAGTTATGAAAAAAAAAACCTGAAGATTCAATGTTATTGTTTTGCCTTAGTGAATACACTATGGAGTCTCTAGAAATCAGACATGCCCCAAGTGGTCTAAGAATGCCCTAGGTTAAGGGTACTTCCGAGAGTTCCACTTTTTCTTGTTTTGGAGGAAATATGTTTCGTGATTGGGGGCAAGCGATGCAAAGAACTTTCTCATGTCCTTGAGTTAAACAAGCAGTGGTGCCATTCAGGGTGTGTCGACTACATCTTGTGTGTGAGGTGGGGGGGTGAGGAGGGGCTGGGCACACACGCCATCTGCAGAGTCCTCGAGGAAAACAGGACATGAACTTGAAGGAACAGAGAAAAGTCTTCTCCTTTCTCCTACTGTCCTGATTCCCTGAAATCGGCTTCTCGGGTCCAGAACAAACAAACACACAAACAGGAAGTCATCTCCATGTCATTTAAAATGTTCAGGATAGACTGAATTCCTCCCCCGCTTCCCCATTTTCTCACTGTTCAGTAATTTCCGGGCTCTATAATCACAGCGAAGAATTCGAAGTTGTTTGGTGGTACTTGTGGAAAAACAAACTTTTTGCCATTATCACTGTCCTGTGTCTGTGACATGCCTGTCCCGGGTTGGCTGCCAGGCCACATGAAATAAATTCAGTCTTGGGTGATTTCGAGGGAGGTACAAAGCACAGGGTTTCACAGTGTTCTGAACTGATCAATGACCTCCAGACCAAATGAAGCTACAAAACATGTCACCAGCCGGCTCCTCTCAGTCTGTGAAACAATTCAGAGAGGCCAGCTTATCTGCTGAAGAGAGCAGCAAAACATCTGACCACTGGTGATAGGAAAGGGATGTGTTAGCAACTGGGGAATCCCTGAATTCAGAGATGGCTTACTTTGCTCAGATGTTATTTAACAAAACCCATGAATATGCCAAGATAAAGTACGGTGCAAATGCTGGCTAAAATCAGAAGGACAGGGTGGTTTTGAAGTCAGTCTGTTAGGAAGCAAGTTTCTCAACCCAGCTGGGATCTTTAGATTCAATTAAGGACCTCCGCGTAGGCCTCGAACAGTCTCAGAGCGCTGTTTGTTTCAAAGCACGAAGTTCTTTAGACTTCGCCTGGCAAGAATAACACCTGGGCACCTCTCAATAAACCAGTGACCCCCAATGTCTGGAGAACAAATGAGGCTTCTGCAGGCTCTTTTGCTCTAGTATTTTGGTCAGGTCAGAGCGTTCTTCCTTTAGTGCGCGCTTATTTTTATACTTGGCTATTGCAACTCTTTATCATTTTATTCAGATATTCCTAATGCCTCATGGTAGTCCTCGCTGATGTGTTTTTATTTGATTCCTACCAACTAGGCCACCTGTGGCTTGGCTAGATGTGCAATATATTTTAGGGGATATGGGAAGTAGATTTGAGAGACCAAGAATGTAATGTCAGTATGGAGCGGTAGGCAGAACACTGAAGGGGTCTTTCCAAGCTTCCATCGTGCGTCAAACAGTCGCCTATGAAAGAACTTTGAAGCCAGAATTAAGAGTAATTATCGGCCAGCCTTACAATAGGACAAGGAGCCTGGATAATCACAAGTCTTTCAAATCAGAGGAGGAGGGCTTGCGAGGCAGCCAGAGAGAGGTACAGTGACGAAGGGGACAGAGAGAGTTTTCAAGCATGAGAAGGGCTCGACCCCCTGCCGCTGGCTCCAAGTGATGGAGAAAGGGGGTCAGGAGCCCCAGAAGGCAGGTGGCTTCTAGAAGCTATGAAGGACCCCTGGCCCATAGCCAGCAAGAGTGTGGGACCGAAACCCTCTTGGGGCATGGAATGAATCCAGCCCACACCTGAGCGAGCCTGCTGGTGGGTTCCACAAGGTAGCCTTCTGTATTATGAACTATGCTACTGAGTGCATTATTTTAATGTGGAATGACAGAGTCATATACAGAAACCATGCCTGCTGTGCTTTAGGGCAGTATAAGGGATCTTCAGGATCCGGGTCATTTTGCCTTCCAGGCGGGTTTAGACGTGAACCCCCAGGGAAGAGGCACCTTTGACCTGCATGCTGCCTCTCCGGCTCCACCTTTGGAGAACTTGAGCTCTGTCAAAGAGGAGGTCCACAGAAAGCGAAGCCGCTCACTCTGTTTCTAGAAAAGCCGTGAGACTCACGTGCATACTGTCAGCGCCTGAATCCCTTCACCTTGGTCTACACCAGTGGGATGTACCTTTGTCCTGCCCAAGGGCACTAATCGTTGTTTCTTCTCCACCTTTTTCTCGCACAAAGTAACCTGGGATGTTAGCGATAATCGGACTTATTCCATGAAAAACTGGAGGGCAAGGGAGAGGGAAGGACAAGCACATCCGGGGTTTGCACATGGGCAGGAGAATGGGTGGATGGAGGTGGATTTCCTCACCCACAGAGGTCTTTCTCTCTGGGTAATCTACCCGCTTCTGCATTGCTGCTTTTTCAATTCTCTTTGTAGTTTTCTGTGGAGGCCTCTCCCTGCTGGAGTCATTTGAATAAAAATACAGTTCTTCTGCCCTGAACAACCTTCAGGGTCCTTCAAAGATGAATTTAATTATACATATTTAAAAAAAAATCAGAATTTTGAGAATTTTAGTTCTAAAACCAAATTTATTATGTTCAAAGTTGTATCTGGATAAAAGGCAAGTATAACATTAACATATTAATCCATTCATGCCATTTAGTGATTTGAATTATTCACAGCTGCTTGTATTTTATTTTTATAAGAATACGACTTTTATCTATGAGGCTAATCGAATAGAAAGGAATATCTTTTGCTTTTCTAATCCTCTCAGTTGAGGTTATTTTAATATAGGCTGCCCCCTGTCCCCTGGTGCATTTGATGAGCTGTATTCGTAAAGCGTCTACATTCGCTCAAAGCACTTAGCAGAAAAACTAGGTACGTTGAACACTAACAGTGAAAGCAAAACGCTAGGCAGCCATTTCCAAGTTTAGGGTGCTTTGAAGCTGTTAAACTGCTAAGTCCCACTCCCCCAACCAACCCTCCCCTTGGAATATAAAAGAGGTGAAACTCTGAAAAACATTTGGCGGCGTCTGTTTTCGGTGTTCAGGCTACATTTTCTAAGCCGATTCGTGCGCTTGGGTTTAGCTCCCCCCCCTTTTTATGATTTTAAGTCAAGCATCTTCTAGGTAGGGAATAATCCTTTCGAATGTCCCCTTTCTTATTTGTGGAAAAGGCTATACTATATATATTTGTTGCCAATCTCATAGGGCTGGAAAGCTCAGATGATGTAATCCACAAGGATATAATAGCTAGCCGAATGTGTGAGCAGTGAATTTCTTTGCCGTTGCCATTAGCAATCAGGTTGCAGAATTAAGATGCCGCAGGGATTCAGAAGGCATGGTGTTGGTAACTGGTCAGAACCCAGGACTCACAAATGCCATTTTAACCTGGAATGTTTTATTTAGGTTCTTATCTTTGTCTGATTCCAGACACTGAAAAAGTAATATTACGCCCACTAGATTTCAGCTTTCCACTCTTTGCCTTATTCTTCGAAGCATGTCTAATTTGCCAGGACTTTCCAGAACTTTTTAGGAACCTGGTTGCTTTCCCCTGGACAGTCTTATTAGTGTTTTACTCAGACTTGAACTTCCTTTTTGCCGAGGGGAGCAGATTTGAGATATCTTTATTTGAGATGGACATTTCTGTCGGCCTCATCTGAAGTGGCATTTATTTTTCGTCAGTCTCTCTGTTTATTCCCTGATGGAATGAATCAAGAGTATTGAGAGCAACAGAGTTACTTTGTAGTGATTCTTTGGATTCTCAAGGACACTATTGATTATACAATCTAAAGGTACTTGATTTGATATAAGAAACAGATGCCAGGTTGGCGAAGCAGTTTGCCTAAGATCATGCAGCTAGTTATTAGCAAGGTAGAATTAAGAGCCAGTTCTCCTGATTCCAAGTCTAATGTTCTTTCCACCATACAGTGAAGAGGAGGAAGGCTCGGAAAGAAAGATGGCTTTGAGCGGGAATCAGCAGACCATGGCCTGTGGGTCACAGGTGGCCCACTGCCTGTTTTGTAAATAAAGTTTTATTGGAACTCTACCATGCCCAGGCATTTACATATTGTCTACGTCTGTTTTCACACTACAAGGGCAGAGCTGAATAGTTGGTCCAGAGACCCAGTGGCCTAAAAGTATAAAATATTCACTATCTGTTTTTTAAAGAAACAAAACAAAACAAACTTCTGACCTCTGGCCCACAGGAAAGACGACTAAACAATCCATTTGTGGCACTTGGTGGAGAGTCGCTTTAGCTTGTACATTTGTTCCTAATTGTAGTTTAGAGTAAGCTGGCTGCTACGCATTGTCCAGCTCTTACGCGATTGCTTACAGGTTGATGTTGACAAGTGTGAACATATACTTTGAAAATAAGGTTTCCATGATATGGGGATTTGTTTCCTCTATGCATCTTCGTCATATGTTCTCAAGGGCAATGGAGACATTTAATTCTACGTGGCAGAAACTCAGCCGGGGCACACGACAGCTGTAGTCACGTACGTGGAGGGCCAGATGTGGGCAAAGGGATCAGATGCATTTGTCCTCCACGTCTAACTAAACATGCACTTTGCCATGAAGCCCCTTCCTCTTCCCCTTCTCCCTTCTCTGGGCAGAATTAATCACTCTCCTGTGCTTCTAAGATACTCCGTGCGGAGTCCTGTTATAGAATTAGCACTCTGCGTGGCAGGCAGCTGTTTACCCATTTGTCTCCCCAGTCGGTTGTGAAGCCCTTCAAGGCGAGGACGGCACCTTCTTCTTTGCCATCTCTGCCATGGGGCACAGTCCCTGGCACACGGTAGAAGCAGTGCTTGGGTAGCATGAAAGTGTACGGTAATCTCAGAGCGCAAAGCAAGGACCAGTGTGAAGTCCCAGTAAAAGGGCCTTGGCGGCAATGCGGGCAACTGATAGGAAGCTACCCTGAGCAGTGCCGCGTAGCCCCCAGAGACCAGAACTTGGGGTTTGAAAGCCTGGGTTTGAGTTTTGGATTCACTGTTTGTCTTTGGGTAAAAAATAGTGGCTAGTTCAGCTAGAAACTCACCAGCACAGGCGTTTTTCCTCAGGATTGCAACTGGACTTCAAAACGTTGGTCTTTTGGTAGGTCACGCCATCTCTGAAACTCAGTTTCTTCACCTTTGAAATGGGGATGACATAGGCAGCAGTTGTCCAGCCGTGGCCTTCAGACCCTTTGGGGATCCCCCAGACCTGTTTACGAAGTCTGTGAAGTCAAAGCTATTTTATAAGGATGCTAAGACGTGATTTATCCTTTTTTTTCCCACAAAGTTTTCATTGATACTTCAAAAGCAGCAGTGGAAAAACTACTGGTGTCTGAGGACAAAGCAAGGCAGAGTTGAACTAGTAGCAATGGCTTTATTTTCTGTGGTACACGGGCAGAAAAAAAAATACGTGCCAGTTTCACTTAAGAATGTCTCCGACGATGGAGTAAAATTAGTAATTTGAGGAAATTTCAACCTTTAGATACTATGTCTTTTTAATACTTTGTGATGAACCGGGAGGTGAGTATAAATCAGCTTTGCTACATTTTAAGGTACAGTAGCTGTCTTCAGGAAAAGTTCTTGCTTTTGAGTTTCTAGCTGAACTAGCCACTGTTTTCACTTACAATTTTTACTTGAAAGAGTCACTGACCAAGTATAGTTATTTAGACGTTGGTTTTTGGCAGATGTCTTCTTTAAAATTAATGAAGTGAGCCCATCACTTCGAGGAAAACAACTAATGGTATTTGTTCCCAGTGATAGAATTCAACTTTTTAGCAGTATTTGGAATTTTAGAAAACTCATGTCTTCTACCAGGAGCTTGATACCTTCTCAGTACTTAGACTTTTCTGAACAGATTGGTGGTGAGATAAACGGGATTTTCAAATATCATATAATGAAAAAGACTTTGTTTGGAATATCTGCATAACTTAGCATTTTCAAAATGGCCAGTGCATGATGTTACAAAATCCTGCACAGGTAAAGATCCATTCAAAGCATAATATAGATGTACCTCAAATTAATAGATTTTGATATAAGAGTAATTATCCTGGATGTGATGGGTGCTTGTCATCCCATCACTGTGGATAGTACTGAACCCTATGTATGCTGTCTTTTCCTACACATATACACCTATGATAAAGTTTAATTTATAGGTTAGGCACAGTAAGAGATTAACGACAAAAACTAATAATAAAATAGAACAACTATAAAATATACTCTAATAAAATTACACGTATATGGACTCTCTCTCGAAATGTCGTGTTATATTGTACTCACCTTTTCAGTGAAAGGAGGCACTTTATGCCTTCTCTGTGGCACATTCGAGTTGCCAGCCTCACTGCTCTCGCACTTGTTCAGTAAAATAAGGGCGACTTGAACACGAGAACTCGATTACCACACAGTCTATCTGATAGCGCAGATGGCTACTAAGTGAGTAAGGGGCAGGGAGCACATGCAGAACAGAGATGCTGGACAGAGGGATGAGTCACATCCTGGGCAGGATGGCATGAGAGTTCATCACGCTACTTGGAATAGCGTGCAATTTAAAACTTGCACACCATTTTTATGTAATTTTTTATGTAATATTTTTGGATCGTGGTTGACCACAGGGAACTGAAAACCATCTAAAGGAAGACCGTACATAAGAGGAGACCACTCTATCTGCTATGAAAAGCCAATTTTCTTAGTCTCCTTCAAGCAAAACAACAGATTACAACACATTGAATGCAGAAGCAGATAGGAAAATTTAACTGTCTTCTATTAAGGCAGATATTTCAATAATTTGCAAAAAAAAAATGTAAAGCAAAGATGTTCTTACGAATTTTTGTTTATTTTGGATAGATTACTTAATCTGTAAACCTCAGTCAAGAGTTCAGATTATCGTTTTTTATTATAAAAATGTTCTTTGTAGTAATCTGTATTAGGGTTATCATTTTCCTTTAAATAAATAAAACTTTAATTTCTCAATTTTAATCTTTAATAAGGTAACTGTTGATAATACAAGTTGTGTAATATAAACTCTTGGAGCTCCTTCATATTTAAGAGCGGGAAGGGTCCTGAGAAGATGGGGGGAATCAGGCATTCTCTTGTAACTCTGGCGAGAGTACAATTTGGTACTAACTCTTTTGAAATAGTTTGACAATATCTATTAAAACTCAAACTCACGTTCGTTAACTCAGCAATGTACCACAATGGTTGTAATAGCAAAATAAGAAACAAACAAGGTCTAAAAGTACAAGGTAATGGAGGCTGGTTAAATAAGTACACCTACACTATTAGTGAAATCATGTATATTTTGCAGACATTAGAAGTATAGTTGACCCTTGAACAGCGTGGGTTTGAAGTGTGTGGTCCACTTACAAGCAGATACTTCTCAGTTAACTGTGGGGTTGGAAATCCGCATTTTCTGAGAAGTTATATTTGGATTTTTGACTGCGTGGGTAGTGGCACCCCATGGATTGTTCAAGGGTCAACTATAC
Source organism: Eidolon dupreanum (assembly GCA_028627145.1). NCBI lineage: Eukaryota > Metazoa > Chordata > Mammalia > Chiroptera > Pteropodidae > Eidolon > Eidolon dupreanum. The sequence goes on from CM053514.1 coordinate 2,647,315, forward strand.
TTAGATATTTATGTGGAACTGTGGAAACACTTCCACGATACTAAAGTATTTAAAGTATTTCTTTAAAGATGCAGAAAATTATTTTAGTAAGATTTCATTGTGTAAATAATTAGCAGACTTCTATTTATAGAAATAAATGCTTAAAAAATGGGAACTAGAGTTAGATTGGGGGAAATGATTAGGGATTAAGGAAGGGCGGTAGGAGGCATTCATTTTTCACTTTATACTTTTCTGTGTTATTTTCTTTATCACATTCACTTTTTTTTTAAATTAACTAGGATGATAATACTTGTAACCATAATGAAAACTAGTTGAGATAATGTTAAATCTCCAGGCTCAGTAAGTGCTGGTTGGACAAGTGAGTGCCCATCCGTATATTTTTGTGCCATCAGTAGAGCGTCCGCCACGAAATTAATGAATGGCAGCTTGACAAAAATGTCATAGATAGAAATTATGCTTCAGAGTACATCTAACTGATCGCTAGGGTGAAATTATGTTATTCTTTGATTCTGATATTTAAGAAAGAGTAGCCAAATATCGTCCACCGAGAGGTTCCCTCTGAGCCACCTTAAAAATCTTCAGAATTTTTTGCCATTCATTAGTTTTCAATAGCATTCATTTTCCCCTTCAGTTATGTTCTCAAAATATGGAGCAATTACTGGGACAAATAGACCAATACTTACTTAGTTTGTTACTATCACAATTGCCAGTTCCAAAACTGGAATTTACTTAGTGGAATGCTTCTGTTCTTAGGGCAAGCTTATCTTCAGGGTAAATTTAGGCTAAGAAACAAATGCCACAGTTTTGCTTCTTAAAATAAAGAATGTTTCAGAATTTATTGTATTCTTTAAAAATCACTTTGTGATTTGCCAGCCAGTACTGCATTTGGGAAAGTCCAGATATGATTGCATAAACATACACAGGCTATATATGCAAATATATTTTTATAAAACAGGGCTTAGGTCATTGTATGAAAAATGGATGGACCTTTTCTGGGAGAACAGAAATTATTAGCTTATCCCAAGCATCTTATTGAAAGAAAAAAAGCCAATTTGAAAAATGTTGGGAGATAAAGCATTCCAGTATTATTCTTCATTTCTTTTATTAATGAATTAGAATACAAAACTCAATAAAAATTATATTAAAAACTCATAAACATTGTTCAAATCTTCTTTCCCCATCAGCCGCATTCATGAAACTGACATTTCTATTTAAATGGAAGTTAATAATAATCAGAATTTATTAGTGAGTCAGACAATATGTTGGGCACATCCATTCACTCACCAGACATTTGTTGAGTGCCAGATGGTGTGCAAGGTACTGAGGCGTTAGTGTTGAATAAGATACATTTCTTGCATTTTAAGGGTTCAGTGGCCAACGGAGTAGATGTAACTATAAACTACTTAAGAAAGGACTATGGTAAAATGGGAAGAGCGTGGGGTTTTGGAGGTCAACACATTTTAAACGTGGATTTCACTACTTCTGAATTATATAGCCTTCTAACCTTTCTATGATTCGGGAATTTCATCTGTAAAATGGGGATACTATTTTCATTGCAGGCTTTTTT
>CM053514.1:2649381-2684825 GCA_028627145.1 Eidolon dupreanum
CTGTCCTTTGTCAGGGTAAGATCTTGTGCCCTCATGCGTAGGTTCAGCAAAAATATAATTTTAGTTGATAATTAGTATGCCTTGCACACGACAGAACTGGAAATGATGTGCTTTATCAATGAATTTGCCAATGGTCAGAAGTTCCTTTTTTCGTATATTACTTCAGCTTGAGCATGAACTGTTACAGGTACGAGTGTTTATATATGTATTAGATAATATTCTGTCCATGTATGTTTAGATAACATTTAATAGTTACTCAGTACTAGTTTGCAGGCTGCCCAGTGGGAAACAAAACACAAAGATACCGTAGTAAGATACTTCCTTGATGTAACTTTGATTTTATAATATATTCCGATTTATTAGGTAAATGAAACTTATACTTTTAGAAGAGATTTTCTTGTTTTGTAAGTTTAAAAACTGAAAATATTAGACCTCGGGCTAAAGTTATTGAACACTTGCATGTATGCACACAAAATACTGATATCAACACAGAATATTATTTAATAACACTTGAGTTTCATATAAAATGTTTTCATCTGCACAGCCGAGAACATTTCATAAATATAGATGCTGTTAATCACAGATTCGATTAAATAAATAGAGTTTGTATTATACCCTGAAGAAAAGTAGATTTGGATTCTTATTGGATTTGTGTAGTCTACTTTAAGAGTTCGGTAGAATTGATAAAAATGAGCACAGATTTTCATCATCTGCCCGTAATAAGTGATGCCAAATAAAATATTTGCAAGCATTACCAGAAACAAACAATAGTTGAATTGTCAGGTCCTAAATGTGAAAAACTAAGCTAAAGATGGCAAATTAAATAAAAGAAAATGAAGAAGTTAAATATTAGTTAAATGGTATTGAGAAATTAAAAGCAAAAATGGAATTGATCTAAGTAACATATTTATACAGTCTTAATTTAAGCACACCATGAAAATGAATAGTTGCAATTTTGCTTGGAAGATGTAGTTTATATTTATTTAACTGGGAATTTCATACTCTTTTTCCTTTTACATTATTATTTTTCCCATTCTGAGTTCCTTTAGCTCTAAGTTGTCTTTTTTTTTTTTTTTTTTTTAGTGGGGGAGCACATTTTATTTAGTAAAATTATTAGGACCTAGCACATGAAAAACCAACCAAACAAAAAACTCAGAACCTCATACTATGTAGCTGAAGTTCAAAGTGAGTGTCCAGCAGCCTCATGCCGTGGTCGTCACTGCTTTTGTTACTTTGTGGTCCTGGTGCCTTGGGTTTGCCCGAGTGGATGAAAATGTGGGAAATGGTAGATAAAAGCAACCTTTCGTCAACCCATGTGTGGAGTCCTTCTCCTTACAGCCCCCCTGTTTTCGTCAGAGCTGCTGAGTGCTCTCCCCCCATCCCTCAGTGAGCACACCTCCGTCCCTCAGTGGGCACACCTCCGCCTGCCAGTCCCGACATGGGCACCACATCCTCCTGCAGACTGGCATCCACATCCCACTAAACGGCTTGGGCTTGAAGGCCTTTTCCCGTCCCATCTCGGCCTCATTCCCCCATAGAAAACCATTACATACCGTTTCCATTTCCGTGACGTAGGATTAATTCCCCGTCGTGGAAAAACGGGAATGGAGCTTAGAATGTTCCTCGACTATTTATCTAGAGCTGGTCCTGCAAAGAATAATGTGAAATGGAATTGGGAAATTTCCTGGCTAACTTCCAGCAGAGAGCCCGGTCCTGCCAATCAAATCACGAGCGCTATTTACTTTTATTAGGGATTGATGTCTTTAGTCAATCTGTACTCAAAAACCTTTAAAAAAAATAGTTTATGTTCTGAAACAAGTATAGAAAATAGTTTTCTGTCTAGGAAGTTAATTGATATGAAATTATTTTATCTGAGGAAACAGCACAGTTAAATGACTTTCCTTTGGGTATAATTTCGAAGTGTTCTTTTTTTTTTTATCTTAAACTCAGATTTAAAAAAAAAAGCACTAAAAATGTACTTTGGCAGAGATTTAATGAAATTGCATTAGCCTACGGCAGTATCTATCTGGAAATGAAGACATACTTAAGTATTTACTTGAAATTTCTGATCTTTTTATACAGAATTAGAATCGTTAGTTTCTTTATCTACAATTAACTATGGTAATACATCCTTCTCCCATTCCCCCCGGTAGCTCCCTTTGATTAAAAAATGTTTTAACTTGGTGTTTTTAATAATCCAAAATCTACAGACAATTACAATTATACAGAATACAGACCCAAAGGAATGCTGCAATTTTTTTCCTGTTAAAATGACCCAATCAAAGAAGAAAAATAGTTTGACCTCATTTTTTGCTCAAATGTGAGAAGAACTTTGAGTTTAAAATGGGAATTAGTTATTGAATAAAGTGCCAAAATCAGATGGTTTAGAGAGTCAGAAATACTCTTCAGGCACCTCTTTTTCACTCGATATCCTTTGATTTCTATGACAACTTTTCCACATGGTACTTAATCCTGAATAGAGAGAGGATAGTGTTACAATCAAGGAGAAAACAATTTACTGCAGTGACGTCTCTTATCTCTTACTCGGTTTCATGCTGCTTTGGGTCTGATAGGGTGGCTTATTAAGCAAAGTAACTGGCATAAGAAAAAGTCAACACCATCTGAAAACACCAGTCATGTGAGTATGCTCATATTTTGCTATAATAAAAATAGGCTTGACATTTCCTCGACTTGCCTTTTTTAAGGAAGGAGAGGTGTGGAAGGAAGTACAATCTGTATGCAGGATTTTAGGTAGCAGTGGAAGAAAATCAAGGTGGAGCCATTATAATCTCATTCTTTCCAAATCATGTCTTCTTCCCAGTTACTTGGCAAAGAAGATCTCGTATTCATGAGACACCGATGCAGAACAATGTCCATCATTTCAAAATGAGATTTTTCTTGTCCTTTTTAGGCTCTTTCTCTTCCATCACTTCATTCTTTTGTTTCCTTCCCCCTTTTCCTCTCTTCTCCTTTCTCCCATTCATCGCTTGTGCATCGAACAAAACGTTCGTGGCCAGGCCAAGCACGTGGCATACGTGCCAGGCATCACCGCATACACTTCCCTGACCCTGAGGGACTTAGAAGGGAGTAAACAAAAGACTTTAAGCAAAGCATTCCGGTTAATTAAATCTTGAAACATTGTGAAGAGGTAAATGGTGAAGGATATCAGTTTGCAGTAATTACCCTGTAAACACTACAGTGTGTGTATATAAAAATATAAGTTTTTGGAATGAAATATTGAGTAAATATGGTTCCTCACTAAGGAATTGATACTTGAAGACATACTGGTTGCTATGTTTCACGTGTGGAAATTTTCCATGCAGCTCACAGTCAGGTGAACATGTGTAGTTTGGGGCTTCGATGAGGCCAACTTGCGTCCAAGTTCTGCATGAGCCTGTGAACAGTCCTCTAGGTCTCAGTCTTCATTTACCTGTAACTTCCTTGTAATGGAGGATGCTGCCTCCATTTGTCCCCAGCCTCCATCTCCCGGGAGTCTGTTGAAACGTGAGTCCCATATTCTCAGTCCTGATCCAGGAGTGGCGGGGTCAGTGCCAAAGCTAGCCTGAGCCTGGTTTTACTAGAACCCATGTGTGATTTTTGTCCTCCTGCTTGACAAAGCAAGCCTTCTGATGCCCCACCCTGCTCTGCCAGGTGAGAATCTGAGGAGGGCAGCAGCGAGACTTCTTCCGAGCGGCTCTCAGCGTCCTTTTCATTTTCCTCAAGCCCAGCTTATGCCACAGGACTCTCTCCCTCCAGCCATGGCGTTTTTTAGTCGCAGCACTCCAAGGGGGCCAGATAATGGTGCAGGGGTGTTCCAGAAATGAGCCGTTGCTTCTAGCCAGTGTTTTTTAGTGCAGCTGTGAGGTAGACTATCTGCCTGGTAATGTCATAATTTATGTTTTCTCTTTGTAGAATACTACGTGGTGATTAAGCAAATTAAGGTACCTCTGGTGCCCTAAAACAGAAAGATGTAAATCATCCAAGTGTGAGAGAAAGAGGCAAATTAGTTTCGTAGAGTCTGCCACTCTATGTAGGAACTACACAAGTACGTACGTATACATACACATCAGTACATATGTGTATGTAAATATCCGTAGGTGGGTATATAGTTAGGCTTATTTCATTGACATATGTGACAGAGAAAGAAGTCTGGAAAGAAGCACACCCACCTGGTATCAGGGATTATCCCTGAAGAAGGGGAATAGAGGCAAAAGTAGCAACAGAGTCCTAATCTTGAATCTCGGTAGACGACTTAAGTCACTATTACTCTACGGGCTGGCCCTCAAGCCAGGTGGTGGTGACAGGTGCACACGCAGCACATGTCCAAACAGCTGGGGAAGGGTGGCTTTTCCCAGAGGAAAACCAGGATGCTGTTTCCAGCAGGGCACTGGGTGCTGGGCAGGAAATGCAGCAGCTGTCCGTGAAAATACTTGGAAGGTTTCCTGCTTTGCTTACAACATTTGTGTGTCACTTTAGTAATCAAAAATAAAACCAAAAATACAGATTTTCAATTTCAATTAAATTGTTACAGAAGTTGAATTAATACTCATGCCAGAAATCATGTGGATAAAAATAAACACTAAAGAAAATGGGAAGGTGTTTGTACCCCCACCCTTCACCCATGCAGACAGCTTGACAAACAAGCCCAGTGTGCTATTTATAACAAATTGCCACCTTTTATTTGTTTATGAATATATTACCCTTTGTCGTATTTCTCACTAGACTAAGCCTTGCCATTAAGGCCTTGTAGGTGTGAGTTTCAGGATTTTCTGTGGCATCGTCGTTCTTAGTTGCTAAGGTTATTCTAGAATTGGCAACATAAAAATTTTTGTTCATTAAACTTTATGGTGCTTTTGGATCCCATGCAAAAATTAAAGTATTTTACCAAGTTACAGGAATAGAGAAAATTGCTAAAAAGTAATCATGTTCATTAAAGGACTAGCAATCCAAGAGAGAGCTAATCAATTGTATTGGTCTCATTACCTGCCAAACAAATCTAAAAGCACATGGGGCCTGGCATCATCAGAAAACAGGCTGTGGAGTCTCATCTAGCTCATTCTTCGTCTCCCATGTCCCCACCTCAGCATTTCCTGTCAGCCAGGAAGGTCCATGGTCTTCCGAGTTGAGTTGCAGGCCTGACAGACCTCCATATATTTCCAGGGAAAAGTAAGCGTTTAATGGTGAGGCATGGGACCCAGAAGTAAAGTGTGAGCAGGAATAGTTGGACTATTGCTTTGAAGAAAACCACGTGTTCGCGGCCCAAAGAACTTCTCAGTTGTGTAACGAGTCTGGGCATCTCTCATGGTGACTTCCTCACTCTTGAGGTGCGTGAGGCTGTAGGTTCTGATTCTTCTAGCTCTGTTTCTGTGTGAGGCCCATCAAAACCTGCATCACGGCCGACGTGCTGACCAGCAGCTGCGTGTGTCAGACTCGAACGTTCATCCCTGTGTCAGTTTGTTTGGTAACAGGTGTATCCAGAAGGGGTCACATGCCTCTTGGTATATTAAGATTTTTGGAGGGGGGGGAAAGAATGAGTTCCTCTGAAAACATCCCCTGTCATATTTTTACCAGTCATTTCCTCAGCGCGCTATAGCACTGGATTCTGGCTGAAGAATTCAGATGGGAAGAGCCTTTACTCGTTGGGCTGGAAATGAAATCAGCCGCCATATGTGAGTTCTGTAGGGTCCTTTTTAGCTGAACACTGAACTCCTTGTGTTCTACCCAGTGAAGTGAATGGCAAGCAAGTGAGAAGAAAGGAATTAAGAGGACCAAACAAGGGATAAGCAAGACATTTTCAGCCGAGATTGGGAAAGAGATGGATGCTGGCAAAGCAGAGCGGTGAGGACGCCCGCTCCAGATGGCCGGCGTTTAGGAAAAAAGACGTCACCCCAGCAACCAACCGCTGGGAACCGGCTTTGGGGTGGTTCCTCTTTGCTTTTTTCATAATGCAAGGCCATTGCTGTTTTCTAAAGTGAGTGGAACTGAAATGAGGAAGAGGAAGGGTTTTTCTTTCCATTTAGGTCATTTCAGGTACGATGCATTGGGCGGTTGGGCTTCAGGACATATTTTGATTGAGTTGTTTTGCTGTCTACAACTCAAAAACGGTCCACCTGATAAAGCACAGAGTTGCTCTGTTCGAGAAACACAGTAATTATTTACTTCAGGTTTTGAACGCCTTTAATTTAACACCTGGCTTTCTAGGAGGTTTGAGAACACAAAGAAAACGTGTTTACCCACTGCAAAACCTACCGTACACAAAGTAACACCACCTTTTGGTTGAGACCTCGCTATTAATAAAGTATATCACATAGCCTTCTAAATAGCTAAATAACTTTTTTATTACAAAAGTGTAATATATGTTTATTTTAGAAAATTCAGATAGCATCCGACCCAAAACAAGTTAGTTAAGAAAAATTACCCATAAAGACTAGCCATAATCCTACTGTTAACTTTATCCATAATCAGAAACTAAAACTTGTCCTCCTTGCTAATTACATCTGAAATGCTGTGTGTGTATGTATATTGATATGCATGACAGTATTTTGTGATGGATGCAACCGCGATGTCTGGAGAAGTGTCAAACATATGTTCGATGTCCCCTGATCTATTCCCAGGATTAGCATTTTAGTGTTTCCAGGGGACTTAATATATCATTAGTACCTGCTAGAGTTTTAACAAGCCAAACAGGTCATCGATATGACTTCTTTCTCCACCTACTAGCCAGTCTTCTGTTTTCTTTCCGCCAGGGTAGGTGTGAAGTTGAAAGGGTAACTGTGCGTGTTTATTGAAAAGGAAGGCAGCATGTTGGGTTGCCGCCCCGGGGAAGAAGAAGGAAGAATGACAGATGTCTCTGTGATGTGCAAGTAATTCCTTTCGGGAGGGGTGATTTCGGCTTACCCATCTCAGCCCATTGTCGGGGAACCCGAAACCCTATAATGCCGAGGATTATGAATCATGACACCCATAATTGAAGTTTCGGAGAGGTTTAATTAGTATATTGTTACTTTGAGCAAAACCACACAGAACCGTATTTAGGAACAATTTCGAAATCATTTCATTCAGTTTTCACATCTCTGGTTTTCCTTTCAACTCCCTGGTAAACATCCGGAGATTCTGAATTCTCCTCCCTGATAGATGCGAGGAGCACTCGAGCTAACGCTCAGCTGTTTGTTTATTATGTTTTCAAACTTTTCCCAGTTTCTGCTTCGCATTCAGCGAAATGGTGGAAGGAGAACCATCTGTTCTGCAGCTGCAAAGGGATCACCTTTGCTTCGTCTTTGTAACGAGAAGCCAACTGCTCCCTGTGCACAGCCCGGACAGCGGCTTGGGGCTCACACCATATGTTTTAGACAGTCGTCCTGGAGCTAAGTCAACTAATGGCTCAGAAGATGCAATTAGCCTTTTAGTGACTGTGTTTCTTCATAAAAGGCTGCCTAAGATAAAGAAACTCTTGATTCCCTGCCCCTATTATAATGGCAGACTAAAGACTGGAACTATTGGATGACAGCAAATGTACTGAGATCATTAGCCCGCAGGGGGATGCTCTGGTTTCTATAGCCTGCTGCCACCAGGCCAGATTCCTAGGCATGTGCTCGGATACGGAGACAAAGTAAAAATGAAGTTATTCTCAACAGAATGTATTTAAACAGAATTTTACAGTCCTTACCACGTCTTGAGATAGCTTTTGTCCCTATCCAAATATATATTTTAAGTAGACATTGAGTGAGGAATGGGTACTGAAATGTAATTATTATTGTGACAGTCCATTCTTTTGCAACTCGCTGTCCAAACTTGGACAATCCTTTTTTTTTTTTTTTTTTTTTTAGGTAAAATTAAAACCCTTTGAAAATATTTCAGCACGCTTATTTGTAACTTTAAGTAAAAACCTCTAGGCTATGTGCAGCTCTGGAAGACGCTGTGACATAACACATAAATATTAAGCCAGTGTGTGTCTTCAACTAGGGCAGAAGTTACACTGATTCCTTCTGACTTGTATCTGGTTTGAAGGAAGGTCCACAATGAGTCAGTGGTTTAGCTGGAGGTCAGTTTCATGAGGATAAGCAGACTTGCATATGGAATTAAAAATGTGCTTTTTCCTAGGTAGGATGACACCTTAAAACACTATATAAAATTAACATACAGAAAGGATAAATTTAAAGATTTCCGTACATAGCTTTTTAATCATTATATATATTTATATACATTTGTATATGTATATATGCATTTAAATGATTTTCCCAAATGACTTTTAGAAATACCAGTAGCTTTCATGAGAGTCCTAAGTAATTAATTTCAAATTATCAAACTCTTACTTGGCAGAAATTAGAGTTTGCGTCTGAATGACTATAAGGGAGAAGGTCCCACCAACAAAGAGACGTCTTTAGGAAGAGGCGGGGGTGTTTGCTCCCTTTGCCTCGTTTGGGATGGGTAAAAGAAAGGCAGAGAGTTCTTCTAATACACATTAGAAAATTCAGACCCCCCTTCAAATTGGTTTTTCCATGGCCAAACAGAAATTTATCCTCCCGTGTTGCGACTAAGAAAGAGGACGTTCTGTCAGATGGGACGCAGCTAACTGCATCAGCTAAAACAGGGCAGAGCTCCACAACGATTGGAAGAAACTACTCCAAGAATGAGCCTCCTTAGAAAAGGGAAAGCAGGCAAGTGTCCACGGGGAGTGTCAGAATAAAGTCAGAACGTGTTTCGGCTTTCATAGACCATACACGCCAGCAAAAGTTTGAAACTAAAACCAGAGCGAGCTTTGCCAATGGTGACCAAGAAACCACGCAGAAGTTCACGACTGACACTCACCTCATTATTGGAGCCATGCATCTTAAGAAAATGTTTAACTTTTTAAAAACTTTTTGTTGGGGGTGTCTAACATACCCTTGTACTTCCCTGGCAAGATTAAAATTTTCTCATCTTTCACATCACCGTTCTGCGAATATGCCGGAAAAGTTGAGGGTGGTTAAACAAAACAAAACAAAACAAAACATTTGAATTGGACCATATTTCTGTATTGCCAGATTAACCAGAAATTTGGCAGTCAGAGATCTGATCATGCAAATATTTCATTAATTTCTGTTTTAGTGTATGGTATCCCTTTAACTGGACATGTTTTTTAAGGCTACCTTTTTTTTTTTTTTTTTTAAGATTTGTTAAAAATTATTCATGCTTAACATAGAATGAACAGGATTATCTTCTCAAACACACAGATAATAAGGACCGAATCATGGAATACTTTTGAAATGATGGATATATCTTCTCTGGTAGTAAAGAGATTTAATGCTATCTTGGAGCCATACTATATCTTCCTTCTAAGTCCCTATTCTATTTTAATACGTTTGATTATGTTCATCTGTTAATGTTTCCATGAGTGAAATGGATGGAAAATAATCTCTGCATAAAACATACTGAAAAAGGATGGTATAGTGAAGCCTAAAGCGAGTCACCCAGAGTCATGAACATGGATCAGCTTCCTTGAACTTACACTGGCGTTTGACCTTATGGCCTTAAACATGTGCGGTGAGTTTGCACTGTTTTCCTAGTGATTCTGTAGGTTTGCTTATCCATCTTGTCACCAGGACCACTCTGTGATCAGTACCAAACATTTCTCCTTGAAGGATGCCATCTTTAGCCTCAAAATAGAACAAAGATAACTGGTCTACTGATCGATTTATCGAATTAATGGTTTTGACCACTTTAGCAAGGTTGATCCAACTGGAGTAGTTGCTGAAAACAGCCTAGATAATGCCAAATATAAATTCTTTTTGATCTTTTTACCTGGTATAAAGTATGTGTTTTAGGTTTAACATTATACTACTTCATTAATTTATAGATTTAAGAAAAGCTTCAAAATATTATCTCTAGAATATAACTACAGTAAAAGCCATGTTTAAAACAAGTCAGGATCACAGAGCCAGTGTTATTTCATTGTTATAAGGAACTCACTGTGTTTATTTGTTTATTTGGTTGTGATAAAATACAATTTTTTCATATACTATATTTTTCTTAATAGTTCTAGGAGTCTATATTTTCCCTTGACACAACTGCTCATAAGTCTTGAATTTAATCAGTAAGTTCAGTAGCAAAAGTTTTGTTAATTATAGGATCATGACATTTTTCTTTATTTCTTTTTTAAAAAAAAACTTGATTATAGTTTATTTTGAGAAGGCTTAATGTATTTCAGGGCAAGTGAAAATCTTTCAATATTCTCTTTGTATATGTGTGTTCTGATTATTCACAGATATTAGCTCAACAGGGAAATCACATTCATTCATTCTGTAATCTTACACAGTGCCATTACATGCCAGGAATTTTTCTAGGTTCCGTAGAGTTAGCAAATAAAACGTTCGCTACCCTCATGGCACTTAACTCTAGTAGCGATTTGTCCCACTGACTGAAAGTGACCAGAAACTGAGCTGGTCAGGCTTAGTCTTAAAATTTTAAGTTTTCTATTAAACTTCAGCTTACATCATATGAGTAATAGATGAAGCACTTCCTGGATCCTATTGTTATTTATTCCATAGGACTTCTGAATTACTCACCTACCTTTAAAAACTGGTGTGACTTATTTGCATTCTATTCAAAAATAGGAAATACTTCAATATGGCATCTGTAATAATATTTACAATTAAAGTAAATTTCTTTCCAGGCAGTTCAGGAACGTAAAGGACATCAGTGACTTTATTTCCTTATTTAATTACAGGTGTTTTCTTCTGACACACCTGGCTAGAAATGTACAAGTTAGGGGAGATGTTAAGCGGTCAAACAAAAATGATAGAGTTTTATTTCTCTGTCACATAACATTTCTGTCCTAGACTGGTGGGGTTGCTCCTAAAAGATGTCACATCATCTGGAGACTCAGGTCCCTTACGTGCTGAACTTGCACCCTCTAACTTGTCCTCATCTGCAAAGTCAAAGCTAGGTTACTGTCACATCTGCCTCCCAGCCCCCGTGGACAGTGGATCAAAGAGGAAGTTCAGGGAAAGCTGACTGTCTTTAAGTTGACCATCACCGGAAATTGCATGCTTGACTTTTCTCACATCCTACTGACCCGGAAGTATGTGGCCACGCACACTTCAGGGAAGGGTGGGAGGTGTAGTATCTAGGTGAGTCACCACGTGCCCTGGATGAATAGGAAAATACATCTGGAGGGCACCTAGTGTGCCACAAGAGTCAGTGTCCGTTAGGAACCAGAGTTCCAGTGCGCCCTGGCTTCGTGAGTAATTACTCTTCTTACTCGTCAAGACATCAGACTCCAGGAAGTTAGGTCTCACCGGGAACCCAAAACAGCCTGTGACCAAAGAGTTCATTGTGATGTGAACCTTTGCCGTGCAAATATTCAGTGTTGAGAGGATTCTTTTAGGAATGCAACACAGAGGGTTTTTTTAAGCTGAAAATAGTAATTGGGGTGAAAGAAGGATCAAGCATATTAAATCTCCAACAGCATGATCCTAAAGGGAGCGTTTACCACCCGAATCCCAGATGTTCCAGTCTACCAGCATATGGATGACAAAACGGGGCGGGGGGGCGCCCTTTTCCTTAATTTTAAGAATGTTAACGTGTAGTTCAGATCAGTACAACTAAGACGTTGCATGTAGAGCTTTAGGAAGTGGAACATCTTCCTTAGTCTACTCACTGACCTTCTCATCTTTCAAGTACCCATTTTACTTCGGCCTGTACCCTAACCACCTGGGGGCTAGGTAACCACGTTCTGGATGGGACTAGCCTGTTCCCAGAGTTCCTTTCACTAAGTCTTGGGTGGGGCCGGGCATTTTGCAAGTCTAAGGAGGCCTCAGCTGATATGACCCTGCTGTTTCTGGTCCACCTTTCGAGGACCACTGCATTACACTGTGACCTGAAACTAGGAACAGTAACCCCTCGGATCCTCCTTCAAGGAATGATTTGTCCCAGCTTCTGGGATTGCTACAAGTGGACAGCTTGTCAGCCGCTTCAGGGAGTGCCCTGCTGGCAGAGAGCTGCCTGGCCTCAGCTCACACCTGTACCTGGAATGGCCCCCAGGCAGTGACAGCTTGCAGTAGACAGATAAAGACCCAAGACAAGCTACTGCTCCTGGCTTCCTGGCCATTTCAGCTCCAGTGCTCCATAGAGTTAGCTGGCTTCTCCCTGGGCCTGAGGCTTTCTCCCTTCCTGTCCAGATGCGGATCCCCAGGCTCACTCTGATAAACATCCTGAACACTAAGCTTTGCTTCAGAGGCCGCCTCGCTGAAGACCTTACTCTGCAACAGTAATGCTTCGATCGTGGAGTGTCTCTGTGGCCTCACCTAGTTGCGTCCAGGCTCTGCATCTGATATTGCAGGTTGACCTCGACTGGCCGTCCCGAAGCTCTGCAGTCGCTTTCCAACCTCTGTCCCATCCTCGCCATGCCCCACACAGCTCCTGCTATGGGGTCCCGACCCAGGGATTTTGTTCCCGCCACCCCAGCATTGCCTCTGCAATGCTGGCATTTCACCTGTCTTAATCCTACATGTCCTTCAAGACTCAGATTCTTACTTACCTGTTTATTTTAAGAAGCCGTCTCTGTAAAACCACGGCGGAGCTTCCTGTCACTGTGTTCATCTATACTTGCACGTTTCTGTCACATCATGTGGTATTGAAAAGTGAACCTTTAGTACTCATTTGTGTCTGTCCTTCTCAATGATGAGCTCCCTGAGGACAGGGACCATACCTTCAGTTATCCTTCGATGGGTAACTGGTCCAGAAACCTGTACAGGGCTGAGCGGTTGCTCGTATGGCCTTGTGGCTTCTCTGCCAGCCTTCCATAGACATCTTTGCACTTTCTTTTCTTTGTAAGTTCTGCAGGGACAGGCTTTGTGTTTTGGTTTTACGTCTCACAGTTCTTAGTGCTGTGCTTGGAAGAAAGCAGGTGTTCCCTAAATACCTGCTGAATAAAGAAACCTTGTATAGTTAGTGGTTTTTATGGCTCATAACAAAGAACTTGCTAGTAATATGTATTCTGAATGGGAGGCTATATCTCACATTTTTATTATACATTTCTCAGTATTCGAATGTTCATAGTATCCAAAGATAATAAGCTCTTCATAATCTAAATGTTTTAATGCATTTATAACTAATATTAGAAAATAATTTGAGGTAAATTAAAGCATTCTACCTAGCAATATGGAAAAACGTAACAAAAATGTGACAATAAACCTACCACGCCACATACACAAATCGTCTTTACACTTAAAAGGCGTTTTTACTTTAATCATACTGCCAAGTTCACCTTGAGTCTTCCTGAATTCTCATGAAAATTCAGAAAATAATTTTTAGTAATGAGAGCTTCTTTTAATCTTAATTCTCGATCATCATACTTTCTACCTGTGCTGGGCTAGACCAAGGAGTCTTACCTAGATTCAAAGATGAGCAAGATCACTGACTTCGAGTTCATTCAAATTTCCTTTTACTCTGGTTCACGCCCAGTCCAGCAAAGCCCTCGTTTCGTAATGCTGTGGGTCGAAGCCCAGGGCTTGATGTATTTCACAGAAATGCCAGACATTCGCTGATCTTGACAATGAGACATCCCTGCCAAGTGAGAGGATCCTAAAGCTATGGGCTTGCTGCCTTTTGTTCTACCCAGGCTGCCAGCCACAAAGCCGTACAATCATTCTACCAGTCAACGAGCCACGTCACCCAGCCCAGCATCTGTTCCAGGCGTTGACACTCTGCTGTGCCGCCCCTAGGGAGTTGTTCCTTACGAGCGCATGTGTAAGGGCTTAGGTGTTTTCCGTGTATGTCCATCGTGGGACTTCTTTGGATGTGATGAGCCATGACCTACCTTCCTTATTAGTTTCAGTGGATTCAAAGCTGAAATAATTGAAGGGTGAAATTATTTTCATACTCTATATTCCTATTCAATTTCTAATTCTAGCTAGAATTTTAAGTAGTGTAAACAAACAAAAATGTCAATTCTTTTCTTACCCATCCTCTAGGATCCTGTTAAAGGACATCGCTGTTTGTTTGTTTTGTACTTCTTATTCAGAATCTCGGTCAGCCAAGTTCATCATCATAAGAACAGCAACAGAAAATATAAGTCAAGAGCCTAGCTGGAAAGTTCAGTTTCGAGATGAAAGTCTACGGAGCCTACACTCATTTCTAGTTTGAGCAGTTTAAATAAAGTCCATACAAGCAATATATGGGAAGCCTCGATCTGAGCCAAATAATAGATTTAAACAGCAGCACACCCCTGCAGAGGCAAACTTCACCAGCTGCGTAAGTAGCAGACAGCACGTCTGGGCTCAGTGTCTGACGATAAGCATGGTTTTGATTTTCTAGGCAGACCCAGAAAACTGGTGGAAACCTTGGAGTGACATCATTTTCAGCTGTGTACGGCAGAGTCCGTGAGCTACAAGGAAATGCAGATCGCACGCGGCCATCCACCTATAAAAATGAGCCTACTAAATGACAGGCTGTCAGCCGCGTGCTTTGATTTTATTTGCTTGGGGTTTTTTAAAATACGTGATCCACATTCCCTATGAAGGTGCCTCTCATGACAGGTGGCCTCCATGTATGAGGTAGTTGGCGAAGGCTGTAGAGCAGACCAGGCGCCTCCTAGAGCCCCTTCCTCACTCTACATTGTTGATATTCTACACTTACCAACTGCACCATGTAAAGAAGTTACGATTGGCTATTATATGTCCAGGTATTTGAGTCTTTTTTTTTTTTTATTAAGTTTATTGGGGCAACGTTGGTTAATGCAATTATATAATTTTCAGATGTACATTATAGTTTGACATCTGTATATTCTATTATGTGTTTACCACGCAAAGTCCAGTTTCCTTCAGCTACCATATATTTGATCCCCTTTACCCACTCCACTATTCCCCTATCCCCCTATATTTGACCCCCTTTACCCCACCTACCTCCTCCCTTCTCCCTCACCCCACTGGCTTATAGTCCATGTCCATGAGTCTCTGTCTGTCTGTCCTGCTCGTTTGTTGCTTTTAGGTTTATATCCGACATGCAAGTGATACCATGTGATTTTCAACTTTTCTCTCTGGCTTATTTTGCTTAGTATGATTATCTCGAGGTCCATCCATGTTGTCGCAAATGGCAGTATTTCATCTCTTCTTATGGCTGAGTAATATTTCATTGTATATATGTGCCACAGCTTCTTTATCCAATCATCTGTCGTAGGACACTTTGGTTGCTTCCATGTCCTGGCCACTGTGAATAATGCTGCTGTGAACATTGGTATGCAAATACCTTTTCGGATATGTGTTTTCAAGTCTTTGGGGTAAATACCCAGTAGAGGGATTGCTGGATCACATGGTAGATCAATTTTTAGTTTTTTGAGGCACCTCCGTACTGTGTTCTTTAGCAGCTGTACCAATTTGCAGTCCCACCGGCAGTGTATGAGGGTTCCTTTTTTGGTATTTGAGTTTAAAACAGTAATATGGCTAGGGCCAAATGAAGCTAACCTACAAATGTTTTCAAAAAAAATGTGCAGATGGCCTTTCAACAATGAGTATCAATATCATGATACTATATTTTTAAAATTATTATCTTAGGGAAAATTTGTTATGAGGAAAAAAATGGATGATACAAATATATTTTTTATTTAAACAAGAGTGTAATAAACGTTGTGGGCAGACACCATCGTTTGTTCCTTTTATAACCTCTCAAGGAGTTGGCAGGTGTGCACACATAGGAGACACTTTATGGACTTCTGTTGATTTGATATTTTTGTTGCTTAATATGTATCTGCTCGTTTTCTGATTTTGTTCCCATTTTCGTAGTTGGTCATTCAAAAATTCTTTATAGATCCATGAGAACTCTAAAAATTATATAGAAAAGACACATAACTAGATGAGACACACTTGCTGTTCAGCTGGAGGTGGGAAGGAACTTGCTTATTTGCTCTCTGTTACGTTCCTTCTCAAACTGCTTCTAATACTACAGTTGTATCTGTTTCCTCAGACTTTTTGCTTGATACTCTGTTTCCTGATGATCTTCCCTACTAGTTAAATGCTTTGTTTGTGGAATATACAGTCACAGCAAACCAGAAACTTGGCAGGATAAGAAAACAGAGATTAGGGGAAAAGAGCAATCAGATTCCTCTTTCAAGTATAGGCATTGCGTTTGGACAGATAGGACTTTGCACTAAAGAAGAATGATTGATAACTATTTTAAACATTATGCATTTAATATTTTAGCAGATCTTTATGGCCAATTTTGTGTTAAAATAATTTATAGCAAAACCTTGGGGAACTTTTATGGAAATGAGCTTTACCATCCCCCGCCACCATCGTGGGATGATGGGCGGTGAAGCTGGATGGGCGCACATCACTGCCGAGCCGGGTGTGTTAGAGACCATTGGCTGAATGGAAGCAAAGCTTCAACTAGAGCAACTGGTAATTCAGACAAAGCCACCGACGCTGCCAGTGAGTCACCCATCTCATTGGCCGGTGATCCTTGACTTCGCTTGCAGATACTAGTAGTGAACATTTCTGTCTCTAGTTTGGATAAGTAAAACAGTCGATGGTTAAAAAAAAAAAGGGTTAGTTATCATCTATCATCTTTTCTTGTGAAATATATATACCCTAGTTCTTTGAGCACATGTGACTCTAGTATGTTCTTCTTCACTACAGTATTTGGGTAGTTATGTAGTAGATGATGCAAAATGGGTAGATAATTCGTACTTTACGAGAAGCACTTCCAAAAACAGGTTCAAGGATATAAAAATAAAATAAATGAATAACTTTTAACCCTTTACAAAAACACAACCTTACAACCTAAACTGGTTTTGTAATATCTTCAATAAATTAGTCTTAAAAATATGTTCTGGCTTGAATTTCAGAAATCAAGTTGTTCACTTAATTTTTAATGGGTTTTCTTTAAAATTCCGTTTTACTTGGTTTTAGTGAAAAAGTCTCCCTTTCAAAAACTGGTTTTAACAACCTCAAATCTAGGCTTTTATTTCCTACTTCCAAGCTAGACATACATGTGGTCGGTGTTGAGTTAACTAACACTGGAGTCTATACTCTGAGCAATTCTTGGCAAAGACCTCAACCTTCCGTTGACTGCCATCCAGCTCCTGCCAATGGCATCAGAGGGAAACAGCTGGCGTTTAAAATTGGTGGTATCTGCCACCTATGTTTTCCAGTCTGTGTTCAAAAAAACTCACCAGAAAGCAACAAACTTAACTGCCAATGAAAATGCCTCATTCGAGTTACAGTTTATTACCATTCTTTTCGTTTTGCTCAAAAGTCAGTTAAAACAAAGGACCTCAGAAAGAGCCATTCTACCTTTCAGTCAGAGGCTTTTCAGTCATAGCACATTGAGTTGCCCGGAGTTCCTTATAAAACCTCCTTACATGTAAGATTCCACCAGAAGAATTTACCTCATAAAAGAATTCTCTTTCTCTGAAGACTTATTCTCCTTTTGTTAGACAATGAAAACAGCAAATTAATTGTTTCTCTTTATTCTTGGCTTCAAAGAAACTCAGCTATAGATAGGATACCTAATTGACGTAACCATTTTTCCTCAGCTCTTAGTTTTATTTCCTCTCCCTTTTTATTTGGTGTCTAATTTTTTTTCCCTATTGCAAATTGGTGCAGTTTTTTTCCCCTAGGGATAGGTTGAAAAGAAATTAACATAAAATTTAAAAGTTAAGGATTTTATCATTCATTCTTTTCAATTATTTATTTTTATCTAAGTTTATTTCTCAAAAATATTAACTGATTATGTCCTTTGGGCCCGGGAGCGTACTGGTCACTGTGGTTGGTTTAGAATCGTGAGTGAGGTATATTCCCCACCTTCTGGTTCCTTTTTAGACTTGTCATAATGCCAGGCACAGAGTGAAGTTCAATGTGTATGCGTTAACTAATTGCCTCTCAGTTAATTATTCTTCAGGCCGAATGTATTTGAATGTTTCAAAATAAGATGAATTTTATCTGTCCGCATTAGTTAATTATGGTGAGGGCAAGGAAAGATGATATGAAAAGTATGTTTTAATTCCTTTTAAAACTTCACATTTTTTTCATCCTTGTATAAAGACAGTTCCTTAAAACCAACACGATTTTCCCCTCAAGCTGCTCCTGGTATTTCACATAAGGCACATCAGGTCATTTTGGTGAGGATTTAAAGTAGGCGAGTTGCTCCATTTAGAGGTCTGCTTTTTTTTTTTTTTCCAGTTTGTTAAAATAAGATAACGACAATTTACATTATAGCAAAATTCTTTGGTATGTGTCCAGTCGGAAGCAAAGACAGAATTTATTTCCTGAGCAAAAGGATCATGGAAGACAACCTCCCTCTTTACCTTTGAAATTGAGAAGCAAAGCTCTCTCGATCCCTGCATCTTAATACTTAGTAGGAGTTGTTTACTTGCAGGGGTGAGGAAAACAGTGACATGGTAAGGGATTTTTGTGGGTGGGTCTTGTAGTGAATTAACTAGTTATTTGCTCAGGTCCCATTTCTCAAGGGAGTTGCTAACCTGGGTTAAGGCGTGTAGCTATGCTATGTGTGAATTGTAGATGCAGCATTTCTGGATGTCTCAGGTAACACCCTATAGATAGATAATCTTAGTTAAATGTCAGAAGAGGACGCCCATCTTTTCACCTGTGACCTCAGCAGGGCTCGCTTACCAGGGAAGGAGCTGTGTGTGGATTGTCACACCGTGATTCCCGCTGGAATGCAGAATCTGATCATGTGCTTCCTTATCTAGCTTAAATGGTTTCCTCTTTCCGGTAAATATATCCTGTGATATAACAGAGTGTAGTGTATATGTTTAGGATCTTGGGGAAATCTCTCCACTTGAGATTGTGTTTAAAGCTCTCAGAGGATGAGAACGTGGTTCGAGGATAATCGATTAGAAAATTCTGGCTAGAAAACCTTCTAAAAATCAGAAACAAAGATTTCTGAACCCTGAAGAGAAGGAAAGGTGGTCAAATAGAGTGTGTATTTGCAGTTTGAGCGGGTGTCAGTGCAAACAGCACTGAGCTGGGCGTCGGGAGACGAGTGGTTTCTGCCTTGACCTTGATCTCATGACCTTTCTGTGCCGTGGCTTCCAGGGGGTGTGTAGGACGAGCTCTGAGGGCACCTGTGTCTGTCTCGCCACGAGGCTAAGCCTCGCTTTGTAGCGCCGTTCCCGCGGGCGCGAAGCCAGCCTGAGCCTCTGTATCTCAGAGCCTGCGATTTAGTAGCTGCGTCCTGCAGATCCGGCTGATTCTGTTGAATTCCCAGACCTAGGACAGCCTTAAAGTATTTTCCTGGCTCCATGCACAGGGCACCAGCCTGGGACTAAAAAAGCAGGATGCAGACTCGAATCTCAGAGAGATCTCATTGCTGGTGCTGTCTTGTCTTTAGGTCACAAATGTCACGTGTCTCCCTATTTCCGGTTCAGCAGGTGGCTCTCTGTGGCTGCCATGCTTATGCTTGAGTTGGTCATCAGGGCTGCTGAGTAAACATCACTGTCAGCACTGTCTTGCCCTCGAGAGAGAATTTTACGACCATGTTCATCATGACCGGGACGAGAAGGTCCCATGTCTGTTTCTGGCCCACTTGTTCGGTATCTCACATTTAAATCGTGATACGATACCGATTTTTTACGAATCGTGTGCTTGTTCTAGATTTTTAATTAAAAGTAAGCAGGAGAACGTGGGCTCGTGTGGCAGCCACGGAAGCTGTGCCAGCTTCCGTCGGTTGATCGGGGCCAGAAGCGAGGCTGGGACGCAGCGTGTTCGTGAAGCACATTTTGTTCGGTTTCGCGTTGCAAAGTTAGCGACGTTTGTCTTCAGAATGTTCCGCCCACTTCACGGTCATCTCCTTTCTCACCTTCTTTGTTCTCGAAGCACTCGTCTTCAGACACCCCGAGTCCCCTCCACGCGTCTGAACGGGAGGGAGGAACACTGGGCCAGGCCCTGTTGCTAACTAATCGTGCAACTTCAAGTCATTGAAACTTTCTTTATCTTGGTTTCTCTATCGTCTGTCTGTCTGTCTGTCTGTCATCCGTATCTCAATATTTTTAATTAACGGTTTGGAACCACAGTGAAGTTATTTTTGACTCTTAACATGTAAGATTTTATAGGAGCTTCATCTCATGATCAAAACATTCTTATGCTTTTTATATGTTTGACTCAGTAAACCTGGAAAGAACTTTGTCTCAAGGTGACAGCTGCCATGGTCACGTACTGGAGCAGTCACTAGGGTACTGGGAATATTTGCTCTGTGGTGGTGTTTTTGCTTTGTTGTATTTTTCTTTTTTAAAGATTCATGCCCTAAATGTCTTTAAAGAAAAGAAAAAAGAAAAGAACTATCTGATAATAGAGTTTAAGCACTGGGTGAGGACAATGGAAGCTATATATATATTTTTAAAGAATTTTCATCAGCACTGAAAACAAGACCAAATATGCCCGAGGTTTAGTCCCAATGACTATCAAAACCAACCAAGCGGCAGGACCTAAAATAAAGCTGGGAGTTTGATTCAGTATAAACATTAATGGCTCTGGCAGCCTCGAATCAGACTTAGACTCACTTAAAACGACATTAAGTGAGCAGGACCTGTATGCCAAACCTTTCCAGTTTCTCTTTACTTGATTCTTTAAAAAACCCTAAGAGATCGTATAGTCACGTTTCAGGATTTAAAACAAAACAAAACAAAACAAAACAAAACAAAACAAAACAAACTGGTACAGGGAAGTTAGGTTATTTGCTTAATTCTTTAAGCAAGAGATGAAGGGAATAGGTTTCAAACCTCTCGGCCTGTGTGTATCCAGCAGCCGCCAGGGGACACATGGTGGACGGCTGGCGAAAACCCAGCTCCACAACCGAAGGTAAGATTTAGGTCCCTGGTCTGACTTTGGAGAGTAAGACGGGAGGCATTTAATCCCCACGCGTCATGTTTTGCTAAGGGAGGTGTTTCCGCTCCTGTGAGAGAGAAGCGTGTGCGGACGAGCCGGCCTCTCTCCATCCCTCCGTTTGCCTTTTCCGCGGCCGGCCCGGCCTTCACGTCCTGGCCAAGTTCGGTGGAAGGGCGTGATTGTGCCCAGGTCACTCCTTTGTGGCGCCTGTCTGCCAGACAGACATCATCCTCTGCTCTAGTCTGAACTGTCAGGCCGGGGTCTCCCCGGGGAGAGGGGCTGGCGGATGTCCAGCACCACTGTCAACCGTCCAAGTCATGGGCATTAGGAGGCATTAGTAGGCTCACCGCGGTTACACCTGTAAGCCTCCGTCTTTGATCAGCTTTATCAGTAATAAAGCTGACATTTTAATCTTCTTCTTTGTCTCTCTCTCTCAGTTGGCTCCAAACTAGGAGAAGAAAATCATTTTTTTTATTTCTCGGCCACGAAAACCCTCAAAAATAAGCAGGGCAAAGTCCAGGAGGTGGAGATACATATATATATATATATACACACACACACAATCAGAATTATTATCACTAAAGATAGTGCGGTGAGAGTTTTCATTTCTGTTTCTGGAGGAGAGAAGAAAACTCGTCAGCATATTTTCAGGAAACTGCGTGGCAAGCGCGTTCACGGTCGTTGCCTGTGGTCGGGGCGGGCTGTCGGGGTGAGCGTGCCCCATCTGCTCACGCAGCCCCCGTCAGGCTGCCCACTCTAATGGGTGCCCCCTGCAGAGCTGCACTTCTTCAGATGTTGCAATATTTGACATTTCTTTTTAGCGTCGGTGAGCAGCTGTCCTTAAATTTGTTTTCTTTTATGGACATCTTGGGAGAAAGACAGGTAAGTACTTCATTCTTCATGTGAGTGGTTTCATATTGGGGTTTTAGTGTGATTTCCACCCCCACCCTCTCCTCCCCTGGATTATCTGTAAATGAAGAGCTAAGTCTCTGTGGGCAGAAGTCTGCGTCTGTGGAATTTTCTTGGTGGCTTGCCTGCCGGATACCAGCTCTGTCAATCCTCAGGGGGTCTAGTCGGCCATCTGTGCGTGCAGGCATTGGGGGGCCTCACGTGGGTGGCACACACGTAGACGCACCATACACAGGTCCCCACTGTTAATGTCTTTGACATATTTTTATTCGAGTTTAGGTATTGTGTCCAGGGTTCTTTGAGAATCAGAGAATTTGCCCATGGTTCTTAGAACTTCCGCTTATCTGAACCATTGTACAATGGAACATGACGTTGGAACTGGCTCACCAGCTGTGCATCCATCAGATGAAAATCGAACCCTCGTTAAAAGTAATACTATTACAGTAGTGCCACTGTTTAACCATTTGCTAAGGCCAAAAATCTAGGAGTCATCCCGGATGGCTCTCATTATCTTATACTTGGACTGTCAAGCCCATTCCGCTCTGCTTTCAAAATACATCCTGCGTCTGACTGCCGTGGAGCCCTCTGCCCTCGCCGTCACCGTTCAAGCCATCACATCCTGCCCGTCCGACTGACTGCAGAAGCCGCCGGACTGGTCTGCCTAACAGTTCTCCCCCTGCCCTTCATACGGTCCATTTTCCACAGACATACAGGATTACATTTTTAAAATGCCAATCAGATCACATGACTGGCCTTCCATTTCTTCCTGTCTGTCTTGGCCTTAGCCCCTAACGACCTGCGTGATCAGGCCTTTGACTTCCTGATCTGAATCTTTCTACTCCATACATACCCCATCCTGGTCACGGGACCACAAGTCCATCTACTTCTGGTCCAGGGTCTCTGCGCTTGGTCTCTCCTCTGCTGGAAACGGCCTTTAACGTCACTAGGGACCCTTCGCTCCTGGTGACGATGGTTTTCAATAAGACAAAGATTTTGTCCTCAGGAAGCTTCCGTCCTGTATGGGAGAGACAGGCAATAAGCAAAAACCCACATGTATGGTAATTTAGGTGATGGTCAGTCGGTAAGAATAGAGAGTGCTAGTTATAGAGAAATGTGCTATTTTATGTGAACTGTTTGGCATAGGCCTCTCTGGCAAGGTGACTCCTGAGCAGAGACACGAGGGAAATGAGCGAGTGGCCCAGATGGGCGTTTAGGGGAAGCTGATCTCAGGCAGAGGGAACAGCAAGGCCCTGAGGGGCATGTGGCAGGTGTTTTTAGGGAAGAGAGAGGAGGCCAGGTACCTGATTGTGACAAGCAAGGCAGAGCGAGCGGCAGGAGAATAAGGCCTGCAGGGTGGTGGAGGCCAGCAAGGACGTAGTCTTTGGGTCCATATCATGAAGAAAACCGCTGGAGGGTTTGCGCATTGAAGTGACACGATCTTACTTCACTTTTAGAAATGTCGTCTTCTGTGAGAGGGGAAGTAGAAGCAAGACCAGTCAGGAGGCTCCTGCAGAGGTCCAGGCGAGGAGTGTGTCGTACGTCATGGATCCTGGGTGCATTTCGGGGGCAGAGCTGGATCCCCCAGGGTTTACTGATAGATCGAACGTGGGTATGAGGGAAAGGAGGAGCTTGAAGGCTACTCCAAGGGTTTGGGCCAGAGCAGCCGGCAAATCCATTTCAGTTACTATTGTCACATTAAACTTAGAGGCACACGATTATTTCCGTATCACTTTGCTCATAGGTTTGGTGGGTCCAGCAGGGAGCCCTTGTCTATTCCATGATATCTGGAGCCTCCATTGGAAAGATTCAAAGCCTCAAGTCGACTCAGTTGTGGGGAGCCGGAATGACCTGGGGTGTCTTCACCGGCATGTCTAGCAGTTGATGCTAGCTTTTGTTTAGGGCCTCAGCTTTGTCGTTAGCTGGAACACCTACCCGTGGCCTCTCTAAGTAGCCCCTCTATGTGGGCCAGTTTAGGCTTCCACACAGTATAGCCACCAAGTTCCAAGAGTGAGTAACCCAAGAGAGCCAAGTGGAATTGCATGGAATTTTCCCCATCTAGTCTTCGAAATCACATGACGTCACTTCCTCCATAGTCTAATGGACAGGGGCAGTCCCAAAGGTGCACCCAGAGTACAGGGAGAAGGGACAGACAGACACATTACCACTCAAGGGAAGGTGTGTCCGGTCACGTTGCAGGAAGAGCACGTGGAATAGAAGATACTGTGCAGCCACCTTGGGAAGACAAAGTCTGCCCCGTAGGGGAGACTGTGGGAGTAGCAGGTGTGCGTGAGAGTGCATCATTAAGCAGATTTGCGGCATCTTATCTGTAATATTAGACAATTAAGTGGGGGTGACAGTGAGCAGTTGAGTATCGGATCCGGAGAGGATCTGTTCTGCAGATGCATTTGGAGGCCACCTGTCTATTTAAGTCACAGCCTGGGCGAGGCAGAACCAGTGTAGCTAGGGAAAGTGGAAGGTTTAAGGACTGAGGTGGAAGGTGGAAGGTTTAAGGACTGAGGTGGTTCAAGATCAAACGGGAGGAAGAGAAGACAGTATAGACAGCTATTTTGAGGACTTTGACTGTAAAGAGATATGGATGCATAGGATGGTTTTTAGAGACATATATCAGGTCAGAAATGAAATAAACTTTATTTGTATTTATTCGATGGAAGGTGTTAGAACACGTATGTATGCTAGTGAGGAAAAAAGTAGAAAATAGAATAACTAGTGATGGAGAGGGAACACCTGCGGGAGCAAAGTCCTGGAGCAGGCCGTGCGATCGCTATTTGCGTGGTTCTCTTCCTTACCTCATCCAGGTGCCTGTTCCAACATCCCATCCTCAGAGAATCGTGCTCTAACTACTACCCACTTCTCCGAACCCGCCTTCTCGTCTTCGCGGCAGCTGCCATTAGAAATGTGTTCATTTCCTGTCTCCCCATCCGAACGCTCCCTCCGTGAGGGCAAGATTCTCCCCATCTTGTTCACTGGGGTCTTCTTGGCACCTGGAACCTGCCGTGCATGGGGTCTTTAGAAAAAATGTTTTGAGGAAACAGCCGATCGCCGAATGAATGCAAGAGTGCATGCTCCTATAGGAATCTTTTTTGGTTTTGGCTTAGCACCTTTCAAAATCGTTTTACACACATAAGCAATCCAAGAGTGATTTGGACATCCTCTTTCAATGAGGGCATCGTTTTGAGACTTTTGGAGGTGAAAATGGGACCTCAAGGGAAAACACTGTGGTGGCCCTCACACCGCCTGGTACTAAGTCCATTCCTAGCAAATCTTCATTTGACAGACTCCCTCGGTAAGAAACTGGTATAAAGCAAGTGTGCATGCCTTTCCCCAGCCTCCAGAGCTCACACAGAACAGCGGCTCGATCGCTCGGGAGAGGAGACTGAGAAGGTCCAGAGAGGAAAGCTCTAAACTTATTGCAAGATTCTTAGAAAAAAACCCGTCCATCCTCTAACTCATCTCACCTGTGCATGAGCGCACGTTGTCAAAATAATATCGTGTCAAATAATATTGGGTTTTCTCACACATATTTTTCTCATTGCTGCTTTAGAGTAGGAAGGCAACTTCACAGCAAGGAAAGGGTACTATCCTGGTGGAATATTATGCTACGTAGCCTAAGTTTCTTTTATTTGCTGAGCATTCCAGATTCAACTATCGACTTACAAAGCGGTGTTATTTTTCACTACGTAATGGTTTTGGCCTTGGGTGTTGGGGAGAAAAGCCTGATTAAAAGGAAGCCTGTATGCTAATTCCCAGCATGCCTTTTGGCAGCTTCTTCGTTTCACTTAGAGGTGGGAGCAGGTGGTGTCATTTAGAATTAAATGCATCATGTGTCAGTTGGCAGGAAAATAGCATCCAGTGATGAACTATCTCTGTGATGAATCTCAGTAATCGTTCACCAGTTTGTGGTAACTTTGTTCATATTTACATACTGTCATATGAGTACAGTGAGGTGTCAAACATTTGGATTATACTTAGTGTGAAGTTTAACTTTGAGCCATAAAAGGTCTTTCACAGAGCAGCATGGAAGGGCTGGTGTGTGTGAGTGTCTATGCACCTTCTACTGTTTCATTTCCCACATTTTCCCATGAAGTAATAGCAGTTTCACAAAACTGTGGCCCAGCTTAAGCCCGTCCTATTTGTAGCATTTCCTATTTGAACTCTCATGTGTTTCCAGAGGCATGGTACTCCTGCAAATTATAATGCTTTCCTAGCATTTAAATGTCTTTAAATGTCAAAGGGCAACTGAAAACTCCATTTCATGTTTTGTTTTGTTTTTTATTGAAAGACGTATATTTAGATTCAAGTCACCAGGTATGATATTTGATAGAGTTTATTAGAAAAATAACTCTAGAAAGATTAGCCTAAATTTTTTCTTTGTACATGGCTGTTTTGATCATGGCATATTTAAGCAAATATAAAAACTTACGTTGGCTAAAGACATATTTATAGTTAATATGCAAAAATATGGCAATATTTCTAATAAATATCCTCTTTCTCAGTTCATCCTTTTTACCTATGGAAGGACTTATGGAGCATCTGTTCTATGGCAAAGCCTGCTCTGCCTTAAGATAGCTTGTCTCTTTCAAGGAACATGAAGTATCTTTGAAAAAGTAAATATAAACGTGGGGGGGGGGAAGAAATAGCAATGTACAATTGACAAATTATGTGGAACACACAAGTGTTATTTTAGATCAAAGAAGTTTTGGTGCAGTATTTTCCATATTAAAGGTTTTTACTGATAATAAGTATACAGTGGTGTGGCATACGGGTCAGGTAAAATAGCGCCACAATAAAATAAAACCTGATTGGTTTATAATTACTTTGTGTTGAGACATATGCATTCCTGTGATTGGGGGCCAAGGTGTCATCTTGAAAAGATGACTATAATAGAGGGTGGCAGGCATCGATTCTGTCTTTGCTTCACCTCTTCCACACTGTGTGGCCTTAAAGAAGTCACTTATTTTCTGGTTATATTTCTAATAATAAGATGGGAAGCTGCATGGAGAATTTCATGCCTTAGGGCCTAATTTTGCTCTTCCAACTCATGGTATAGTCCCAATACTAAAAAAGATCCCTGGGTTTTCTACCAACGTAGAGGCCAAGGACATCTGATTTCAGTCTATTGGAACCATTTCTAAGCCCAGCCACGCTGATGCTAAGTCATCACCAACAGAATTAGAAATGTTTAATAAGAATTTGTACTATTGAAAACAACAATTTTAACATGATGATAAGTGGGAGATTATATTGATACACATTTTTAAAATACCAAAAGGCTTTTTTCAAGGATATGATTATTTTACTGATCAAAACAACATTTTCATTTTTAATCTATTTTTACTAATACGTTTTGGTAAAAGAGCATCAGACATGACTGAACATTCTGACTTCTTACTACCTGCTGTTATTTTAACAGGGCAGGGCTGTGTGCAGATAGCATTTCAGGTGTCCGATGGCCACGGTGTCGGATGACGTGGCTCTAGAGCACTGGTTCTCCACCCCGGTGGAACAGGAGAGCTCTCGGTCAGGTCAGGGGGACTCAGAGCAACCTGGCTGTCCAGCCCCACCCTGGACTGATTAGAGCAGAATCTGAGGGTGGGGCCCAGGCATCAGGGTTTCAAGTGATTGCAACCTGCAGCCACGTATGGGGACCACTTTGTGGACTGGGGACCTTGTCGAGTTTTGCTTTAATCCCAGAACACTATTACACATTTAAAGAGTTTTAAACAGGGATACGGCATGGACGTAAAATGGATTTACATTTTTTTTTAAAGATTACGCTGGTGAAATCACAAGAACAGATTAGAGGGAAATGAAGCAGATATTGATGCTGCCCGATTCTTTAGGTCAGGGGTCACCAACTCCTGGGCGGCGGACTGGTGTAAGTCCGTGGCCTGTCGGAACTGGGCTGCACAGCAAGAGGTGAGTGGCGGGAGACTGAAGCTACATCTGTGTCTGCAGCTGCTCCCCAGCGCCAGCATCACCGCCTCAGCTCCGCTTCAGATCATCAGGCATTAGATTCTCATAGCAGTACCGGTCCCTGGTGGCGAAAAGGTTGAGGACTGCTTTTTTAGGTGGTTTTGGCAGTAACCCAGTTCAGAGGTGATGGAAGCAAGAGTTATTTAGAGAATGAAGAGTCTCGATTGCAGATTAAATGTGGAGGGGGAGGGGAGAGATACTGTTCAGTGTGATGGAACATGCTGCATGAAGATACAAAATTCACACGAGTTTTAAAAAGATAAACATACAAGCATTTACATCTCATGCGTTTTGAACCCATGCCTCCAGATACTTAAAACTGAAAATAAGATCTTTCCATTGCTGAAAAAGCCCACAGATTTTGCTGGTGAGCATTTAATTCATGAACTGTAACCCGGAAGTGATTTCAGAATCGTGCCACTGAAGAGGCGTATTTCCTGTTTTATTCTGGTTCCCTGAAGTCATCCAAGGGAAAGGCAATTTGGACAGTGATTCTTTTGTCCTTGGACTCATGACTTATTAAGGGGCTTGTCAGGTAGGTATTTACTTGTTCCAGAGTTAGAGCAGGTTACAGTTCTCCCTGTTCCCATCCCGACCCCAATGTCCCCAAGTCTTCTCAGTCTAGCCTGTGTCATCCTCCGAGGAAAAAGCACGATTATCCCTTATTTATTCCTCTTTCATTACTTGAACCTACGCCCTGAAATTCAGTTATTTAATTATCTTCACTGGGGCTTCTGGGTGTGGTCTTTTCTGAAGCTTTATTTTCAGGGTCTTTTCTGTTTTTTTTTCTATACCCCTTTCATTTGAACCTCTTTATTGTCCTGAAAATACCACCTAGGTGTTTTTTTTGTTTTTTTTGTTTTTGATCCAGGGCAGGTAATCGTTTTGTATAAGGCTGAAGATTTAATGCCAATGCAACTCTAAACCAAGAATTTGCAGAGGATCTAAAAATTGCTCTGAAGCAAATTCATATAGAGATATCTACCCTAGTGCCTAGCACATTGTTTAAGTACCTGTTAGCTTAAGTTTTGGGATGTACACAGAACTTTCTTTTACATATATATATATATATATATATATATATGTATGTATATATAGTTTTTTTCTTTAATTGAAGGGACTGAATATGTGCCGATAAGCATATGTATCCTAAAGGGAATACTGTGTCCAAACCATGCTAAAAAATAGTTTTTCACAGGATTTGTATAGTTCACACAGGTGCTTTCCATCTGTACCCTACCTGCCCCCCCACCACACACACACCCGGTTGCATTAACACATCTAAGCAAACAGCATATTGTCTGAAAAGGAAGCTGTCAAATTCTAAATGTTACCGTGGAGGCTCCTGAAACTGTCAGTCACGTGGGTTAGACTCTTATCCCGCTTGATTTTTTTTTTTCTCTCCTGTTAATTCTAGTTTAAACCAGTCACATGTATGGTCTGTCTGAAAATATAATCTTCCCGAAGGTTGGAATTGTACCCTGTCCACCTTAGGCTTAAATATATTTTCAGTCACGAATTATAAGTCCAGTATATGTCTCAGAATCTCCCTTTTGTGTATCTTTGGATTGAAAGGCCGGATATGGCCCAGGAGTCAAGTTGAAGCTCAAGGGAGCTGAACCTTCCCTGCCCTGGGTCAGGTCAGACCTATTCCAGGGGCTCGCGAGGCTGACTGGCTAAGTTCATCATCTCATCCTTCCCACCCACAACTACGTTAGATAGAAACCGGGGTGACAAGCTAATCTTTGCCTACTTCACATTCAAAGGAAAAGGTTGTAAACGAATCGAATAAAATGATTACTCTTTTTCATTAGAAAAGAGAATTTGATTTCTAGTGGCCTATTAATTTTTCAAAGAAGTTGAGGGCTACATAGCATATCACCTTGGGTATATAATTATAATGAAACTTTATATGTGCTTTTGTTATTAAAATAAGTATAATTAGGTAGGCCGACTTCCCTTATAATTATCTCTTTTAAATTTTATTTCAGGCACAGGCTATTGTTAATATTTTATATGGGTCGGTTTTATTTTGGATGAAGATTTTTGACAATTCATAACATGTTGTCAGATAAGTTCCATTTATATCTTGCCTAAATTATATTTGAATGTGGAAAATGAATATTTTAGTTTATTTTAGGAACATATTCTGCACATAGGTTTCTTGGAATAAATTCTAAAATATCTTTATCTTAGAAATAATATGTTGAATCAATATTTGATATTATTGATAACTAATAATGCCATAATGACAAATTAAAATTCGGTAATTTATCATTTGCCATTTGGAATTTGAGATTAAGAGAAAGTAATGTATTTAATTCACTTTAAAATTACCTGAAACAGCTAATAATGTGCAGAGCTTAAATTTACAATATGTAGAATAAGATATGTTCTGCCATGCTGAGAATTTTTACTCAGCACGGTGCATACAGATGTTCTATGTTATTGGAGAAAAGAAAGTAGCACATTTCTTTAACTGCTAATTTAATAAGTGGGTGATCCTTGAAGCACAAGGTCAAATACATTACTGAGGAAAATGTACATACTTTTTGGTCTGCCCTGTATTAACGTCAAATACTGTGTGTATAATAAAAGCCTCTTCAGTGATCCATGAGTGCTTATACAATGATGACCAACAATTATCTTTACGTTTCGCAAGGTTAACAAGGGGTACACACATATAAAGTTCCAACCTCGAACATCTTAGTCTCCTAATGAAAAGCCTGCATTAGCGGTGATAAGCCTACACTGGTGGAGCTACTGTCTCATGCTGCTTCCAACTCAGGGGACAGAGAATGCAGTGAGCGGTGCTAGGACTCACAGGGAGGAGGGTGGCCCTCTGACCTTAGGCTGCGAGGAACCGGAGTGTTTGGAGAAAGTACCTTTCTTCTATGTACACGCCTGAGTTTGGTATGTAAAAGCCTCATTTAAATGCAGATAAGATTGAAGGTGAGACGGCTAGATTTTGTAATCAGCTGATTCTTTCTCAGGAATTAATTGACTCCTAATTAAGGACAAAGCACAGTGGGAATGGAACACAGAGCTGGCAGCCCAGGGACGGGACAATGGCAATGAGCAGAGAGACAGGGAGGGGGAGGCGGGCTGAGCGCTGGAAGATGAGATGAGGTGTGGGAGGGGTCCACAACAGTAGACTTGCAGGGAGTCTGCAAGGTTAGCCATGACTATGTTTCGTGATGTCCACATGGTAGCTGGTTCTACAACATTTGCAGAGATGAGGACACGGGGAAATTTTTTTTTTTAAGGACTATTCTTTTGCCCATGGTGGATCCTCAATTCTCTTTTCAAAAGCACTGGCATAAACCATGACATTTGATTTCTAAAAACACAATAAATACCCTTTTTCCATCCACTAGATAGAGAAATAATCCAGAGAGTCAGCTTCTAATTCAATTACAGGAATTGAACAGGGCACTTCATTTCGTGCATACCAATTGGGATCAGCCTTGTTTCTGAGCTTCGGTGCAGAGCACTCGAACTGTAATGAAGTAGAAAAGTGAACAAGGAGAACCCAGCGCTCCCTCCGGAGAGTCTTACCTAGGCCAGCCAGACAAATAACTCGTGTGTCAAAGATGACTTTAGGGACGGTGCAAAAACTCGATCAATATGATCTGACTTTAATTAGCATTAGCGGATGTATTCTCGATAATAGTCATGCTCCAAAGCTTGTAGGAAATGTCATTGCATGTATTTTCTTTATAGCCCACCTGCAGTTGAAAACAAACCAACCTCAAAATTCGTCTCTGCCACTAACTTTCTCCGTGGAAAGTTCCTCCCCTTCTGTGTGAGTAGTAAGAAGAGTTAGTAATCACTGCTGACGGCCCCCTCAGACAGTTCCTGAATAGGACCCGGCCAGGAAAGGAAGAACCATTAGCTCTTCTAGGTCACTTGCTTAATGTTTATCTAATCTCTGGTGGAATATTCCGCGGCGTCCTACAGCCCTGAGAGGTGACACTACATCTGTGAAATGGCCTCTCCTTGCGCAGCTGAGAAGTGATCGATGAGCCATCAGGCTGTTCCGAGAAAAGCCACTGGGTGTGAATTAGAGACCGTTTTGCAACACACGCTGTTCAGAGTTCAGTAAGTAGCTACACGCATGAGCACATGGCCCAAAATACCCAAGAGCCAGACCCAAGGCCAGAAGCACCGCGCTCCGCATACCACGCCCCTTTCCAGGTGGCGCAGGTGCAGTGGCGGAGGGAGAGCGAAGCGTGGACATTCAGCTAAGGACCGGCCGGAGTGGGCTTCGTCCCCACCGTAGCATATCAGTGGTAATTTACTGTCCCCGTCAGGCGTAGAAGACGTTTGAGTAAAAAGATAAGTCATTCCGTTCAGGGCATGTCAAAGTAACTTCAGGGTTTTTTTGTTTTGTTTGTTTGTTTGTTTGTTTTTGCATATAGCACCAACTCTAAGGCTAACTAGTCGAACCTTTCCCTTCGCTCGTGACTTGTATATCAAACTGATGCAAAATAAAGTGACTCTCCGAGCCGATGTGTGCCGCGGCCGGCTGGTACCTGGCTCACGGGAGCCAGTAATTAACATTTTCAGGAATTGTGTGAGTGGTCGTTATAACCCGGGCATCATTAACAGTTAAATAATGTAAATTTACCAATTAATTAGAGTGGAAAGTGGAGGCAACCAGTCCTCAGGATCTCACTTTCTAATTCTGTGACTCAATTTCACTGTCGTATAAGGTAGGCGTGATGGTACCCTATTGAGCATCTCTTCCTAGCTCCACACTCAGCAAGTTCACGTTGGTAGCTTGTAATTGGCCACACGAAGTGTCTACACCATGGAAGTGGAAAGACCCTGTGAATTTGCCTCAGCCCACTCCCCGAGAGCTAGTTGTCGGGCATTTTTCAGCACAGCACTTCTTGTGGCTTTATTGGAAAATGGTAGACGCCGTTACCATTCTTGGCAAGGGGCAGCGTGTCTCAAACACGCTGGTGGATTTTACAGGGCCCGTGTTCCAGTCCCATCCTGGGCTTAACTAACACTTACCCCAAACTGTAGTTTCTTTTATTCTCTACTCTCCCTTGGCCCCGACCCTCTCAAAAAGATTCTTTTGTCCAAGTAAATTATTTTACACATCAAATTTGGGAATCACTGTCATAAAGCTTTCTAAATTATGGAAGAAGTGAAAAGAATTTTGCTTTGCTCTGTTTTAGGTTTTCATTTTCGCTTTATGTCAAATACTCTGATAACAGCAATGCTAAAGCAATAAGAATACATTCATCCGCTAACTTGCAACAGAAGTAGATGGTGATTAACGTACGCATGCTAAAGGAGCATCGTCATCTTTACATCCCCAAAGCGTCTTCCAACATACAGCATAGATACTAAGTAGACATTTCTTGAAGACAACATTATGAATTGTACAATGTCTATTTGCTATATAAATTTTTCAAACGCTGTTTTCTTTACGATCCACACTTACTCACACGTGTGAAAGCACCCACCAAATATCAAATCTATTTTTCTTTTTTACCCACAAAACCTTCCAGACTCTGTCTATTAGGTTTCTCCACTGGAAAACTTTTATATGACAAAATATTTTTCAAATCGTACATTTTCGCCTTCATTGGGTAGTTCTGAAGCCAGATGTTCATCTTAGTGAAGTTGACACATTCTCGTCTTCTTCCTCTCACTCCAGCACTGTCTCGAAAATTGCCAAGATGTTTTAAGTGTGGGTGTTTCAGTAAAAAGGAACTCACTGCTGTCCATCAGTTAGAAAATGTTAGGTTTCCTTTTTTGGATGAGCAGAACAATAAATGACAAACAAACCAGTCTTAGACCAGGAGAGACTTATTTTCAGCGTCTTAAAATTAAAATAATAATTTTAAAATAAAAGGCTGTATCTCTAACCACCAAACTATATATTTTTTGACACTTTATTTGGTATTAAGATTATTTTTTTCTCTTGTGACTATCAATATGGAAGTTTTAATATACTGGATCTATAAGCCACCACTATAACAGATCCTGAGAATAACACATATTGTAGCAAAAAATAATGCAGAATGACATTTCTGCCAAACATATTTATAGAATGAAGCTTATATAACAGGAGACATCCTATTCTAGAAGCGGTGTTCATTCTTTATCTCTGCAGCTTTCTCAGCAGTATTCCTCAATATTATTTTGGGTATAGAATGTTCATATGAAATTAATAATCCAAAAAAAACCTATTCAATTTATAGGATCTTATTGGAGCAGCAAATTTAAAACACTTTTTTTTCCCCCTCTGAGGAGGAAAATGTAGTGTGGGAAATGTGTTCGAGTGGCAGATTTGATTGCTTCCAAATTCCCCCAAAATAACTGCCTCTTGCTTATGAATATCACTACAAACCCATTTGCTACCCACGGGAAACAATAGCGCGTGTGGTCATCAGAGCTCAGAAGAGTTCCATTTATATATTTATTGCCTGTATCTTCCCGGTGTGGCCCGACCCGGTGATGGTCAGGTACACCTCCTGAGACAGACTCCTGTGACCATCGCAAAGGGTGTAGAGTCCCATCCAAGAAGCCAGAATGATGGACCGATGAAAAGACGGCACGTGGAAAAGGATGTGAGACATGCACACAGCTCTCCAGCCATGCTAAGCCCTCGCCGCTTTATTATTATTATTTTTTTTTTAATCCAAGTTCGACATAGAGCTATTGTCAGATCGATGGCTACAAATATTAACAGGGACCACCCTGAAGTACACCTGTTCATACTCTAAACTTCCAAGTGTAAAGAAACACACCATCAGTGGGGAAGACATACATTCAGAACAAAACAAAACAAAAGTCGGTGCTTTGCAGGATGATAGAATAAACACAGTGCCGCCTTCCGTGGGAAGCACAGAGGGAGAAATGGTCTCTTCTGCTTGGGGAGAAACGGGAAGCTTGGCCAAGAAGACGGCCCTTGAGCTGAGTTATGGTTCTCAGGCTTTTTGTCAAATAGCGGAAACTTCCAGAAACTGAGGGTAAGGTAAAGGTCTTTCCTCCCGTATTAAAAGGAAAGCGAGTCGTAATCTGAATCCTGCCGTAATTTTATTAGCACACAGGCACAAAAACAGTCTATCTTTGGCCCGTGTAGGAACTGCCAGCAGTTAGCTTTAATGACAGCTTACGTCCAAGAGACAGCGTTGTTGCAGTGGCTGGATGAGGAAGCCCCCTGGTGTTCTCAGGTGACAGTGTCCTCCCTTAAACGGGCACAGAGCTAAGAGCAGCCCTTGACCTTGAGTGCTGTTTGGCCGTTGGGCCTGTTGAGTTCTTCCATTCTGTACATGGAGGGACAGAGATACCTGTACTATCTTTCCAGGAAGGCACCTCTCTTAAATACCACTCATTTTTAACATTACTCAAGCCAATTAACTCAC
Organism: Eidolon dupreanum; assembly: GCA_028627145.1. Taxonomy (NCBI): domain Eukaryota; kingdom Metazoa; phylum Chordata; class Mammalia; order Chiroptera; family Pteropodidae; genus Eidolon; species Eidolon dupreanum. Next base: position 2,684,492 of record CM053514.1, read on the forward strand.
CTTGTGGCACAGATATGCTGGTGATGTTTGAAATGTGACTTAGCCGTTCCTCTAGAGTGTGAGGCCTGATAATGACCTTCAGATGCTAACTACCCAGGAGGGCAGATTGCTGACTAAAGTACTTAGGTGTGCATTGAACTTACCCGGGGTGTCGATGAAAGGTAATTTACATATGCACACTCGCTGTCTATTATGAAATATTTTTCATAAATTATAGACAGTTTATTGGCCAGACTATGACTCTTTTATCTCTGTTTCGAGGTTTATAAGCTCTTTTCTCCAGAAGTTATTTTTCACAGGTGGGGTGTGTGTGTGTGTGTTTTGTTTTCTTAAC
>CM053514.1:2685325-2706184 GCA_028627145.1 Eidolon dupreanum
AATTGTACTTGGAAATGCTTGTCCTTTCGTCAAGGTCGTGAAGGTTTTAGCATCTCACAGTCACTCCCAGGTATACATGCCTTTGATGTTAGTGATGCTTGGGTGGAGAGGAGGGGTCAGATACTTACCGATGGGAAAAGGCTTAGTTTAGTTCCTCTGAATTTTGATAGTCATTAAAAAAAGACTGAGGGCTAAGAACCATATTTAAAAAAAAACACATACCCAAAACTGTTGGAATGACTGAAATGCTTTTTTTTTTTTTCTTTTCTGGTTCTAATTTTTAAAATGTCTCATTTCTCATGCACAAAAAGAGGCTGAGGACATTTTCTCTCATCCTTAGCAACCCTGAAGAGTCCACTCAGGGAACATGCGATGTTACTTTAAAAGAAGTCACGGCATTGTGTCTGATTACTGCTTTCCCACACTGTAGTGGCAAATGACGCTCTGGGTCCTACACTGCAGCAAACAGCACCACAAGGCTCCCGAGTGCCACAAGTTTGTCCCGATTTAAGCTAAGTCTGGGAGACTGACAAGGACCAGGGTCTAGCTAATAGTTTTCTTAACTCGACTGAAGCCTAACTCTATTTAAGATGGAAAACTACACCAACTAAACATTCAAACCAAAAAAAGTGACCATTTAAAATCTGTTTGGGAATTATAAATCTCAAAATCTTATTTATGCTTAAACTATGAAATATTTTGACAGCCACAAATCAGCTCAAACTTAAGTGTTCTACAATAATTTGAGGGGTTGCTGATAAGAATTACATAAAGAACAGAAAATAACTAGGAAAGATATTAGTCTAAGATCCCAAAATTTAACATAAATCCTTTAGTAAGTATTATAATCCACATAAATTATTTATAAGCTCTTTTAAGCATTTATAAATGTTTCTGCTACATATTTCCTAGGTAGTAGTTCCCTCTTAAATTTCTTTTGCGCTATTTTAAAATATCTATACTTGGGTGTAAGAATAATTTGAGGTTACAGCTGAGAGTTAAATGGCATATCTTTATAATTACCTCTGTTTTGTAATTCATTCATCTCCATGGCCAGAACCAGAGGCTATAACATAAAGACTCCAGTTAGTATCTCTCGATATACTAATTGGGTGTTTTAATTTTTTTTTTTTTATTTTTTTTTTACAAAAAGTGTTTTATTAAAACATATTGCCAGACATATGGACTGTGTCTTTTTCTTCATCAGTCACTTTTGAAAACTGCTTTCAATTGCTAATCAGCAGAGATTTATTAAGAGGATAAAAAAAAAAATACAACCCCAAAGAATGAGTCGCCGCCAGTTACCTTTAATTCCCTCTGGCGAGTGAAAATATTGATCTCACCATTGAAACCACATGCGGACTTAAATTGGCTCGTGGGCAGGATCGTCCCATGGCAGATGCACCCTCATCACTCTGGGATCAAATACTCAGGTCAGAGTTTTGCATCGAACTGGTGGTAGGTTATCCCCTTAGCTGGCGTGACAGTGACTTCCGGTGTCTCCTAGAAGCTTCCCGGCTTGGAGGGGACTGTTTATGCACATGCGTAACTTCTATCCCCGTTGGTGAACACTTCAAAATCCTCGCCACGATGCAGTCTGGATTCCTCATCTGTGGTCCAGGGCCCCGAAGTGCAGACTATAGCGTAATGGCCGTTTTATATTCTCTATTACTTACCAAAGGGCATTTTTTCACCTTAGAGTTGATATGTATGTTTTAGCAAACGCACTGCAGTATCCTAGGTACAAGGGAATCTTTCTTTTAAGGAGTTGGAAGAGCTGAAGAGAGCTTTGACATGTTTGTCATGGTCTCCTGCTCCCCCACTGGAGTTATTTTCCTACCCAGGTTATTTCAAATTCCAGATTTCTGTGGCCCGAGAAGCATGATGGTAAGGAAGGATGAGTGTTTATTATCGGAAACTTGCTTTGCTCATACATCTCCCTGATCCACAGCATTACACCTTATCCTCCTAGCATTTATATGCTAAACCAACCTAATTGGTAAGTAGAGGAAAAGCTGGCTGAGTAAGGACCTCCTCCTTGTTATTGGAGGAAGGGCCTAGAAGGTAGGACTTGATTTCCTCACCAGAAAAAAACAATATATACTTTAAATCTGCCTTTTTAAACTCTTAATAGCATTTAACACAGAAACAAAAGTTGGAATTTATTTTTACATTGATTACAATATATAGCATCCTTTTGCAAAAAAAAAAAAAGGAACCCACTATGTAGAGAAGATGGATTGCATGATTTCCTAGTTTTCGTGTCAAAGGGAAAACGTTCGTGTGAATTAAGTAAATGGATTTAGGAGTCGGTGTGATCTGTCTGAATTCCGACTTAACACTTTTTACCTGTGTGACTTTCGGCAAGTTCCTTTCGCTTCCTTGCCCCTGGCTTCTCATTTTTTGAACTCAAAGATGGTGCACACCTAAAAGAGTGTCTTTTTGAGAGTTAAGTGAGACCACGAGAACAAAGTGCTCATCGAGTGCCTGGCACAGTGTGGGCCGTACGTAGCATTAGCTGCCTAACTAATTAACTAATTCTACTGTTACCAGCGCAACTCCTGCCGCTGCTCCGTCGGCCATGCCTATTACAATATTTGTTATTAGCCAGCCCCGCCACCTTACAACTCTTCTGGCTTTCCATTGCTCCGTCCTCACCCGATGCTGCTTATTCGACTTGGTTCCCCTGCCCATGTTTTCCAAACATCCCCAAATATTTTTATCCTCTCTTTCATCTTGGCGTGTTCTCTTCTTTCTCACCTATCAAAATGCTATGTAAGTGCCAGTTCAAATGCACTTCTCACGAAGTTTTCATCAGGGTACCCGGGTAAGATCAATGCTCTCAAATCCCTAGGCTATCGTCTTTATTATAGCACTTTAATTTGTTCTTAGGGATGTTTATAGCTCCCTCGCACGCGTGCGCGCGCGCTCTCTCTCTCTCTCTCTCTCTCTCTCTCTCTCTCTCTCTCTCACTTATTGTAGGGTATTGGAAATACTTTCTTACTTATCTTTATCCTCTCCTTCTACCTACAGTCCTCACCAGTGAGAGCGAGGCTTTTCCAAGTGGTCACAATTCAATCAATACTTGTTGAATTGAATTGTTATTCAGAATTCTCTAATAGCAAGGATTTCCATTCTTTGCCAGCAAAATGAAAATTGATGGTCATACAGATAACTCTGAGGCTATGTAAATGACTGATAGAAATGTTCTCCGAATAACCAAATCACATTTGATATGTTTTAGTGTTGTGTTTCTGTCGTATTCTGTCCTTTTGCTAGTCAGCCACCCGTAGATGGGATGTTAGTTCTCTAGGGGCGCCCAAACAGACTACCACAGACCGGCCACAACAACAGGAATTTATGTTCCCACGTTTGTGGAGGATAGAAGTTCAAGATCAAGGTGCTGGCGGGGTCAGCTTCCTCTGAAGTGTCTCGTTGACTTGCAGGTGGCCACTCTCTTGCCGCTTCTTCGTATGAGTGTCTCTCCCTCGGTCCCAGTCTCCTCTTCCTAGAGGGACACCAGTCAGATTAGATCGGAGCCCACCCAAAGAACCTCATTTTAATGTGATCACCCCTTTATCCATTGCAGTCACTTTCTGAGTACTAGGTGTTAGGCCATCATCATATGGATTTCAGGAGAACTCAATTCAGTCCTTAACAGATGACAATTTATTTCTTAACTAGAACTTTTGATTAACCAGAACAGCCTCACTTCCTGAGAATTAGTACTTCTTAAAATAATGTAACTTCCTCGCAAATGAAAAGAGTACCTGTACGTATTCTATATTGCTTACTAGTAAGAAATAAAAGCTTATTAAGATATATTTATTTCATATAGCTCTTCACAGCTATTATTGTGGATTTTTCCACTGGATATGCCATTTGCAAGGGAAAATTGCAAGAAATAGTAATATTACCAGTAACAATGATATTAAAAATGGCCAGCCTTAATCGAGCACTTAATACTTGCCCGAGCACTTCACACTTTATTTCATTAAGTCCTTGTAACCACCGTAAGGAATCCGAGACTTTGGGAGGTAAAGAGATTTCTAAGGTTATGCTCATAGAAAGAGAGAGTGTGTGCGTCCCTGTCAGCTTGTCTTTGGTGAGTCCGTCTGATGCCCAGTATTTGACCAGGATACTAAACTGACACTCAGTGGCGACCCGAGGTACGGGAAGGGTGTAGGGCGGTCATTCCACTGGAGCGGGAGCAAGAGAAATCTTCCTGAAGCTGATTTCGTGTACCAAGCACCATTTTTACACACTGGGTATTAATCCCGTTGGTGACTGGGGGGTGGGCAGCCGAGGGTTAGGCCCTCCCACAGTACCACTCGGTTATACACCTGCCACCAATCCAGAGTCACAAAGGAGAGCTCTGTGTTTCTAGGCATCTGTGAATGAAAATTCACTTTTGCATGTCACCTCGTCTGGAAGAACAGGGCGGCAGAAATCCAAAAACATGCCTTCGCTATTTTAAAGCAGCAGTCGTAACCATTAAGAAAAACACACTTGAAATATTTCACAACTGTTCAGCATAAATGCTGAGTTTCCAAGGGTTGTATTTCAATGAGCACCAGGCAGCTCCCGTGAGAACGCAGGGGCCGCAGACCCGGCTCCACGCTGCTGGTGGCCGCTGGCCTCACTTTCCTCAGCCACGAGTAATAGAGCGACAAGTAGATTACATCTTATTTTCCAGAATGTAAATTGTTTCAGGACATGCAACTGAGTCATCCTGTGGTTTCATTAAACGATTTTAAGGTAATAATACTCACATAGCCAGTTTTACTTCTAAAACCCCAAACAATCATGACGGTATTCCCCTGTGACGGTGAATTGTTCAGCTGTTTATATTTTAGCTTCAGCCCATTTCTTTCGTCCTCTTTTATATCTCTTACTAATTGCTATAACAGCCTTGAAGAGGAACCATTGCTTTCTCCATCAATGTTTTGTTAGAATAATTAACCAGACACAACTGGGTTCTAACTCTCTATCCTTAGCTGACTTTCTAGAATAAAAGAATATATCTCTGTTTCATCCGCCTGTGAACAGGCACACCTTAACTCTAACTGGGGTAGCTCTTAAAATTTTGTTCCCATTTCTTGCTTCTGGTTTCTCAGCGAATGGCACCTCACTGTGATTGGCCTGTGGGTTCACGTCCGATGACAGTGATCTGCTCACGCTTCCTCCAGCAGATTTCCCAGATATCACGAGATTTCCAGGATTTTAGTTGGCACGGATGTAGTCACCCAAAATTGTGAATTTTCGACTTCAAACACTGAGATGTAAAATAACTCTCGAGTTTTACAGCTGTCAGAAGCAAGAACATGTTGAATTAGTGTAAGCCAAAAATACTTCATCTCCAATTTGATTTACTTGATATTTTGGCTAGAAGCACAGAAATAGCATAAAATGGTGGGTAGTGATTTACGGAGTAGCTACATAAAAGAGTGCTGTAATTCAGAACCACGGGATATATCGTGTGATGGACACTCATTATTGTAATGTGGCCAGATTGACGGCTTCTTCTCGTTTAAAACCGTTTGTTTTCTCTGAAGATCACAGACCAAGGTCATTTGACAATGCAAATGACATTCTGCTTCTTTGATCATCCCTTCAGAGATGTTCAAGCAGAATTAAGCATCTTATATTTGACTGACACACACACAAGCATATTCTTATAAACATCCCAGACTTAAAAGAACTTCCTGTTAGTTTGTGCTATTGCCAAACATAAAAAAAATGTTAAGGTATGCTTTGAGAAACTGGATTTTTTTTTCCAGAACACTATTTCTTTATTTGTAAAAACTCCAAAGCTTTTTAATGACCTATTTAAAAAAGTTCCTGATTGCCTGTGATTCTTGAGTGTGTATTATATGAATAATTAAAATTAGTGGAAGAAAACCTTACTTCTCATCACCTTAAAATACCTATTCCTGAAATTCCTAAATGTCACCTTTGTGTTTTGCTTCATGTCTGCATTGGCTCATCCATGCCCCGTAAGGTCCAAGTCAGATGGCTCTTAAGGCCAGTTTGCGACAACGGTCACAGACTCTTCCGTTTCTCCCGTGTCCAGTCCAGTATTTGCCTGAATTCAGACCCAGTCATCTCTATTTGGAACCTCTCATTCTTAACTTTTTGAGCTATGTCATCGTCATTCTTTCCCAGATTTCGACCGTCAGTGTTTCCTAAGGTGTTTTCCTAAATTGAGATGTTCTGCTGTGCAGGCAGCAGATAGATTGGAATGGGCGATAGGTGTGTCTGGGAGTTACGTCGAGCAGTAGGTGTCACCTTGGTCAAGTCACCTGCAGCTTCAGGCAGACCTCATTCCTTCATCCCAGTGTGACAAACAACTGCTAGCATTTCTGAGGTGTGTTAGGACTGCCCAGGAACAGTTAGTTACACCTGTCTTCTGGCTGCTTCCGGTTTATTCAGGAAGGACCTGAGTTGGCCAATGTCTGTATGGGACCACACCCAGATCAGTCTGCCTTCCGGGCCCTTTCTCTCCCACTCCGATGGAGGGAATTCAGGGCCATCATCTCTTAGCCTTGAGGCTCCTGCACTCCCTTACTCCCTCCAGTTCTCCCTCCCTTCACACTCTTGATTTACTTCAATCACTTCCACCCCTTCCTTTTAAACCTAAACATCCCTCCTCTCCTCCCTATCCACACAGTCTAACTTCCATGGACTCCAGCATCATCAAGTCCCTGGTTCCTGTTCCTTCTGTCATCCTTCTCCGCCAGCCCCCAGCCTTGGATTAAACCTGCCATTCACCTTTCAGTTTCTATACTGAGACTGCTGAATGCCACAGGAGAAAACCAAACCATTGAAGCAGATTGGCACAGCCAACTAAAAAAAAGTATCATCTTCTCTCTATTGGAAAGTGGCATCTCTCTTCCTGTGTCCCTCTAAAATTCTCTCTCTCGGGCCAGAGTTTGCCCCAAATACTCACCACTCTCTTCAAAAGTCCGACTTTAACCCTTACTCTTGTAAAAAGATGGTTCCCTTGCCAACTCTGCCTAGTAGCTACTTACGGTACTTAGGCTGAGAAATGGGAAGGTCGAGTGCCCTCAAACGTACTACGTCAGTAAGCACACCTGCATTTGCTCTTATGCTTACCTGTTCCTAGAGATAAGAGGTGTAGATCAGCAGCCCCCAGGGGCTGAGGGTGACCTTGGACTCTTCTTTCCCCTCACTTCTTCGTCGAATCACTCCATCGACAGAGAGCTTTTTTTTTTCTCACACCGATTCCTCCGTCTCTGCTTTAGAACCTATCTCCTCTGCGTCCCAGGAACCGTCCTTTATCAGTTATGTCCTTTTTTGCCTTCTCAACATGGTGATCCATTTGGCGTCTTTCCCAACACATAAACCTGCTCAGATCTCTCCCAGCGGACCAAAAAACTTCTCACTATTATTTCCTCCCCGTTTTGTCATTAATTCTTGCTCTTCTCTGCGAGACAAATCAGCCTTTGTCATCTCCACCGCTCACGATTCATTCGCTCCTCGGTGTGTTCCAGCGTGGGTCTACCAATAACACTCCACAGAACTTGTTCTTGTTAAGGATTTTTAATGACTTTCAAATCGCCCAATCCAAATATCACATCTCGATACTACTTTGTAAAGGGTGTTGTGCTGAGCATCTGTTTTCCATACATCACCCTTAGGGTTCCGTTGTTCATTTACTTAACCAATGCTTACCTGCTGTGTTCCGGGTGCTGTTTATACTCACGATGCCTGCCTGCCCCTCGAGAGCTTCACTCTGCATATTTTATATTTTATATACAGAATATTTTTTTCTCGTTAACAAAGGTGCCTCCTCATCTTTCAAAGAAACCCTCACGTGTTGTCAGACAGTAAGATCCCATCCTCTGCCTTCTTTTCCAAGTGGTCTCTCTCAGATAGACTTACCAAAATCTTCGACAGCTTGTATTCCTCACGTTCCTGTGACCCTCAAATATTTCTTCATTCCAGACATCTATCGTGAAGTTTTTAAAATTCTGTATTTCGAAACGCTTACTTCTTATTCTAGGCTTCCCATTTCAAAAACTATCACCATCGTCTTATATCAGAAATCTCGGAGACTTGTCTTTGACTCTTCCCTGACCTCATTTTTAATCACATTTAATCAGTCAAAAAATTCTGCAGATTATATTTTATCCCTAACATTTCTAACAACCATTTATTCTTTCCCGAGTCGATCATTCCTTCCTTTGATAATAGTTATGCCAGAAGTATGGAGATTTAAAAAATGACTACACTGGCATCATAGGTAAAAACCTATGAAAGAAAGTATTTCAACCATCTTCAGCCCTTTGCATTTTTTTCCCAAGATGGTTTGTAACCTGTTATCAGGTTGGCCACATTAATTACCTGAAGGAATGTCGTTTAGGATTTGGATAAAGCAAATATGATGTCACATATCACAACAATGACAAATAATATTTCTTAGTAAATAATAAAAGTACCACGTTTAAAATTATGCTTTTTTTTTCAGTCTGAGATATTATCAGACATTTACTTTATGTTCACCTGAAGCATTGCTAAAAATCATTTAACAGTCTCATTCCTTTGATCCAACCAACTGCTGAAAATAATGTTTGATGAGGTGTCAAAGGTGTTTTAGCCAACTCCTGATTATCCCTGATAATGGATCAGTATGGATGAAATACATTTACGGTCATTTTAAACTTTTTCAGCCAGTAGCTATGAATTCCTCCATCACTAACTCCCTCATGATACCTGCTAATAAAGAGCAGAAAGTATGTGTCTAATTTAATCTCTTTTTAGTCCTCTATGTTAATTTCTGATGGAAATCATCATAATGAGCTGATTATGTATAGAAATGATTACTAACTTTTTATCATTGGATTATAATAAAATAAGTCGACTTCCCCCCCATCCCCCCGCCTCAAAAAAAAAGAGAAGAGATTCTGTCTGGTCTCAGCAAATGCTTCACTGGAAAGCATTCTCAGATTTGGCACATACTATGGAATCAGGATAAACAGTGGGAAGCAGCCGCATGCAAAACGCAGGGCAGAGAACAGTGTTAGGCAAACAGAATGAAGAAGGAATCTCAGTAACCTCCCAAACGGCTTAATTAACTTAAAGATGATTCTCACCAGTGCTTAATTCCCCCCCACCCCCCGAAGAGACTTCCAAATTCACTTTTCCTGATAGTCTTTACTTCCTTTTCCTTGGAAAAGGCAATTTATTCTTAGTCCAGCAAAACCAAGTGAAAAGAAATCCAGTGCAATAGAAATTGACATTTACAACACAGATACTTGACAAACTGGGTCAGACAAAGTTAATAGTCTAACGAACAGCTTACCGTGGTGTCTAATGTTTCGTGTTGTCATCTGAGTTCCAGTCGGGACAGTTTGATGGCGCACTGCCTCTCGTAGTGGCCTCATGGTGTTTCAGTAACCCCATAGCAATGTGGTTGGATGAGAGAACTATGAATATTACTGAGCGGAGCTTAGTTACACAGGGCACTGAGAAAGTGCACGGCTTAATAAGTGTGATCATATTATACGAGAAAATTGGGACTGTGAGGAAGGAGTGATATTCCTAAGGGTAATTATTCAACCCGAAATAACTTAGGCTTGATTTTTCATATTCAGCAATCCGAAGGTTGTTATTAACACATTATATTGGTGATTTCCCAGTACACAAATTTAACTAATATAGTTACTTTGACTCTTTTCTTTAGAAATTATAAAACCAGCCAATAATATTAGGAATTTGAGGAAGTTACCCTTAAAACCTTAAAAAAAAAAAAAAGCATTTAAGAGCTATTTAGAAATTACCCATTTCTCCATAATTAAATTTCAATAAGACTTTGACCATATTACACATCTTATTTTGAAATCTAGTCATTATATGAGCAGTGGTCTTCATCACACAAAGACTTATTTGAAAACATAGGGTTTTATTTTCTGAACATGGTATTCTGTTTCTGACAAATTTCTTTGCTCCCCATTGCTTCCTCATGGCTCATACTTCCACTGAATCATTTCTACACGGCAAACTGATTCTGTATATTGATCTGTTTTTAAAATACGAATGAGTTACACACTGAGGTTGTGGAACACATAAGTAAATGGAATTATCTCTGGGGGATGGATGTGTGCAGGAAGTGAAACAGAAATTATGCAGGTAAAACTACCAAATTCCAGACCTTTATTTTATTTATAAATACAATATATAAAGAGGAAGAGGAGGAATACTTCCTAACTCATTTGAGAAAGCAATAATTACTTGATATAAAAACTAGACAAAAATATTACAAGAAAAGAATACTGCAGATCAATTTTTATAAAAATGTAGACACAAAAATCCTCATCAAAATATTAGCAGATTGAATCCAATATAGAAAAAAAGAATAGTATAGCATGACCAAGTGGGGATTATCTCAGGAATGCAATGTTGTTTAACCTTTAAAAGTCAATATAAATCTTCGTATTAACATAATGAAGGAGCAAAATCAAATGATTATTTTAATCGATACAGAAAAAGCATTTGACAAAATTCAACATCCATTCATAAACATTTTGTGGAACCTAGGAATATATAGAACTTCCTCATTCTGATAAAAGGTATCTATAAAAACCTACAGCAACGTCATAGTTAATGATGATACTTTTATAAAGCATAAAGAATTTCATTGTAGTGCTTTTACGTTAAGATGGGAAGCAAGACATGGGTGTCTAATGTCACCATTTTTATTCAGGTTATACTGGAGGTCTTAGTACAATACTATAAGAAAAATAAGATGCATACAGATTATTAAGTAAAAGGTAAAAATCTTGAAAACAGCATGATTGTGTAGAAAAACTAAGGAATATGCAAAAATACTACTAAAACTAATATGTGAGTTTAATAAAATTGAAGAATACCATTCAATATACAAAAAGTCATTGTTTCATGTACTAAGAATGAGATTGGAAATTAGATTTTAAAATAATACTATTTACAATAGTATCAAAACCATGAAATACTCAGGAATAAATTTAGTAAAGCGTGTAGAACACTTTTACTCTGGAAATTACAAAACATTGCTGAAATAAATTAAGGAAGACCTAAATGGAAAAATATACTATGTTCTTGAATTGGAGGATCCAATATTAAGATGTCAATTAGACATGATTTAGTTTCCAGATTTGATGTAATCTCAGTCACTTAGATTTTAATATTTATGATTAGCGTTAGCTGTTTTCCCGAAAGTATTGCCTATGATATATTTATCTTTTTTACTTATAAGTAATGTCTGAATCAAAAATGTATGTGAATGTAGATACATACATACATCCATATATATATATAAGATGTGTGCCAAAAGAATTCAAATCTGTGTCCTAAATTAATCATATCTGCTGCCTTTCAGTTAAACTTTTGAAATCTTTCAGCAACACATTTTATTTGACTGTGTAAATATAGGAATAGAAGTAGAGTTAGTGCACCATAATAGGAGATGAAATCTGGCATCATTAAAACCTGGGCTTAAATCCTGGTTCATGGTTGTGTTGTCTTTTGAAATTTATCTATCATCTTTAATCTTCTAGTTTCTCATTTATAAAATGGGATTAACTTTTGCACATTTTCTCCAAATTTAATGAAATAATATACGCAAAGCAGTTAAAGTAATGCCTGGTGCTTAGTAACCACTAAATAATTGGTAGTTTTTGTTATTACTGAGAAACACTATATACTGCGTTATATACTACAATATAGGAAAAGTCCAGTGTTCACTATAGTTGATTTATCAAAATGACACAATAGCTTAAAGTGGATGATAACTTTCTCATTTGAATTTTATAGTAAATGGTCATTACATTTCTGTTTAACGTGACCTCAAAATGGCCTCAGATATATCAGAAGTGGATCATGCCATATGTCGTAAAACAGAAGATACCTTCCTTAACTGTACCTCATTATAATTTAGACCCGTTAAAAATAAATCTGTTAAATAAAAAAAACTATGTCACGAAGCTTATAAAATGGATGCAAATATTTCGCAGATCCTCCTTTGATGAGGTATTGCATTCCATTTTCCCCAAAATGAACTTACACAAAATTATACTTACTATTTCAGTACATAGAAGTACTAATATGCCGGCTGCACTAAACAAACATTTAATACTGGATCTGCTTCATACTTAGAAATAATGGGTGGGCTTTTGTTTTGTTTTTGAAATGTAGAAGGAAGGAGAGGGTGAAATAAATGACCAGGTCAGAAAGTCCATATGACCTAATCTCAAGTCAGAGTTCAAGTATCCGCGTCAACACTGAGAGCCTGCAGGAGGCGAAGATGACCCTAGAGGTTAGGGGCACAGTGGCCCTTACAAAGGTGACCGAAGCTGAAGCTTCAGCTCTGTGGCTGGACCTCCTGTGATTAAGAAGGACTTCACTTATGGGAACAGCAAGAAAGCCCACTTTGGGGTCATGGGGCCGGGTCAGCGGAAGCAAAGAAGACTTGGGGAGAGTATTAGTTTTCTGCGGCGCACAGCAAACCACCCCAGGCTTAGCGGCTTATTCTCTCACGGTTCTGTGGGTCACGAGGCATGCCCGAGCTGGGTCCTCTGCCCACGGTGTCTTAAGGCTGTAATCAAAGTGCCGTCTGGGCTGTGTTGTAATCCGGAGGCTCGCCTGGGGAGGAATCTGTTTCTGACCTCATCTGGCTGCCGTCGGAATTCATTTCTTTGTGATTGTAAAACCGATGCCTCTGGATTCTTCCTGGCTATGAGCGAGAGGCCACCATTAGGTCACAGAGGCAGCGATCAGGCCCCTACCATGTGGTCCTCTCTGTTGGCACAGTACAACCTGGCTCGTTGCGTCTTCAAGGCCAGCAGGAGACTCCCTCGGTGCTAAGATGGTCTTATATACTATGAAGTGACGTGACCGTGGAAGGGACGTGGCATCACTGTTTCCATGTCCCCTGGGGTGGAATAACATCGTAGGTTCTACCTGCACTCATGGGCCATGGAGCCATGCTCAGTGGGTGGAGACCACAGGGCCATCTCGGGTTCATCCCCTCCACGGGGAGCGAGTCTGGGTAGTCCGTGGTGTAACACGCCCCGGGCCTGGGATGCGACTTAAGATTCCATTAATCACAGTATGGAAAAGCAGCGGTGCTTCAGGGCTCAGGTGGCCCTGGCACAGGGTCCGGGGAAGAGTCGTTTCTGCAGCTGGGGTCACTTCTCAGTACCACTCAGAGGCTTAGGCGGATGAGGCAGCGAGGAAGAACAGGAAGGGGGGAAGTTATGGAAAAGGGAAGATACTGTTTCTTCAGGGGACGCCAATTGCTAGCATCCTGGAATCAAACCAAATTAAGGCCACCACGAGTAAGGGCTTTCAAATCCCCTCGCTTGCACTAATACAGTCGACTTGACACTTCGCTGACGGCTGTCAGAGCATCTCAGCCTTCACTGGAAATCTGTAAAAAACAATTATCTTGTCATTAGCATTCACTTAAAATAGAAATTCAAAATATTTCTCAAAGTAGCTCAGATGAACACAAGGCCATAGGCGATTCGGGCACGTGCTGGTCTCTGTTTGCTTCTGTGTTTGTGAAAACCTTTGAACAAATGGCAACTATTGTAGATTTGAATTAGGCGGCATCTTATGACTAGTATGGCATCGTGGAAAGATGAGACGGCGAATGCTGGTTACACAGCGCGTCTCAGTTGTGATTAAAGGTAACTGTATGTAACAGAAAGTCCGTTTGGTGTCTCCCACCCTTCAGAGTCCCAGAGCGCCCCCTGTCTTCCCACCCTTACCGTGCTGCTGTTAGTCCTCAGAGCAGCTGAAGCTTCTTGCCTGCTGAGCTCCCGATGCCGCCCATCATTTCGGAATTCTGGAAAGGATGGAAGTGGGAGGCAGTAAGGGTTAAGGGGAGGGTGTCCTCAGTGCCCCTCTAAAGGGCCTTTTGCGGAAGTTTCACGCATTACCTGCATTTTCATCTCACTGGCCAACCTTGGTAACAAGGGAGGCTGGGAAATATAGTCTTTACTGGTATATTGATTGCCACAGGTAGAAAACCAGGGTTACCGTCATAAAGAGAGAATGAACGCTGGTTATGCAGGTAGAGCCTATGCACCTGCCACAACCTCTAAGCTTGCAGTTCTATCTAAACTGGGGAAGGCTTACTCATCCACTCACACCCCCTGACCCGTCTACACCTTCACCCATCCACTCATCCATCCATCCATCCATCCATCTGTATATAGTTCCAGATTCTAAAAGTAGAGTTACAGTGAAATAAGTCTCATATAGTTAAGGTAATTACTTGTTAAGAATTATTAACAAGGAATAATATCAGCTCATGTTTTATATTGAGACATAATGTTCAATGTCTCAATAATGACGAAGCCTAGTTATTCCGTTAGGTAGCAGTTGTAGATTATGGATTTGGTTTCTCTTTGGAGAGAACATATTGTCTTTCTTAGGCACTTTTCTAACACGTTATTTCCAGTGTCATTTGCATGTCCTATGTATTGGTTCCCTTTGCCAGCAGAGAGAGTGACTCCATGGTGGAACATTTGGGTAGGGACGAAATCTCTATCTTCCCTTGTGTTTAATTCTCAGGTCCTGCTGCCTCATGGAATTTTAACGATAACTTCTTCAAATGGAAATGGCTAATGATTTAAAATATTGGAAGGAAAATTTTTATAATGAATTCTTTGACAAAGATTAGCCTATAGTGACATGTACAGTTGGACATATTTGGGCATAAAACTTTTAACCCTCCCAAATCATTAAACATGAAAGCTTACATGTATATACAGTACAAAGACAACATGCTGTGTTTAGCAGTTCTCTTGCAAATAACATTCACAAGTAACTGTCTTATTCTTTTGAAATAATTTCTTAAGAATCCTTTCTGTTTTAGTTGAAGTTCTAAACCATGAAATATCACTTGAAGCCAACAAAACATCTTGTGGTTCTATTGGATGTTCCTCTAGCATTTCAAATGTAATGCATGCAAAAATGGAAGATAAATCAGCCATTCCTTGAAGATAATGAACATGTAGTGTAAAGTTTGCTCTTTCTCAGGTTCTCCTGTGTTTATGGTCATGTCATAATCAGTGTGCTTCAGGCATAATTACTCAGTCCACTGTAGATCCATCTACATCTGCTCTTATCCCAGCTCATTTCCACTTTAGCCACTAGGCTATGAAATCCTTGTCGAATATTCAGCGGAATTCAGATACGCCACGCCTAGAACACCTCTCGGATTCACAGTCAAGATTCCGTGTCACAAAAGAATCGAGGTTAAGCTGGCATAACTAGTTGGCAGTGAACTTGCAGTTGCTTCGGGTTGATTTGATTTCCCCAAGTGCTCACCAGCCACGTGGATAACAGACCTCCATCAAATTTCAGCCCTGACACCTTTATGGACCATTCCCAGGCTTCTAATCTCCTCGCTCAGGCTTCACTGCTGTCTATTGGCCGTTTCCACCTGGATATTCCTCTAGCATTTCAAATGTCATACATGCAAAAATGGAACTCAAGTCTGTGCCACATTCACCGTCTAATTACCTACAGAGCTACCCCTTTCAGCTAATGAACCAATTACCCTCCCAGTGTCCCCAGATCAAATTCCTGGCATATTCCCCACGTCCCATACTTCCAATCAGTTTTCTAATATCTGTTTTATCCATCCCCTTTCTCCTCTCCCATGACCCTTATCTCAGTGCAGGTGCAATTTCCTCTCGCCTTGACTCTCAAAGCTGACTTCTTACGGCTGTCCTCAGTTACAGTCCTTTGCTCCTCTTATCAACCCACACAGAGCTGCCAGATTAGCTTTCCTGAAGTACAGCTCATGGCACCGACTACTTAGCAACCTTTACGGCTCCCCAGTCGCTAATGAATGCGATCTGGACTCCTGAGCCAGGCACTGGGTCCCTGGTCTCGACACAGCCTCCTGGCTCGTGGAGCCTTCCGTGCACGCCCGATGCCTTTGTCTCCATGTGTTTGTTCCCTGTTCTTCCTGCCTCCCCTCTCCCCCATCACTGATCATTCGGTAAGAGACAGGATGAATGTTTATGAAGCTTTTGCTATTCCCGCTTTTGAAAAATAATTTCTCCTTTCTCCAAATGACCCCGACACTTGCATTTACCTGCGACGTGACGCCAGGCCCTCTTCCGAAGGTCACAGTTATATTAGAGTGTTAGCTTTGGAGACAGAGTTCACTTGATTGACCTTTGCAGTGCCCTCAGTATATGTCACCTGCAGAATACATCATTCATCTTTTGTCTCTGTTTTGCATTCATAATTGGAAAGCACTGCTCTTAATGGTCTGACTTGGTCTTGTGTGTCTTCCTTTCATAATTCTGTTGCTTCTCTGTGTATCTACACCGTTAGCCTTGTGAATTTCCCTACATTATGCCACTATTCTCAGGTTTGGGCCATTTCTATAAACATCTCCCTTTCTATCATGTATGGCTGTACCCTCCCTTCACCTCCCCTCTCCATTTTTAAAAAAATTGTATTTAAGAATTTCTTGTCTAACCTTCACGGTTGTATTTATCCTTTTCTTTATTGAGATGAAATTTGTATAACTTAACTACTTTAAAGAGAACAATTCCATGGCAATTAGTACACCCCAAAAGGGCAACCTTATACCCATTAAGCAATTGCTCCCTCTCTCCCCCTCTCTCTCACCCCTGACAATGACCTTTCTGTCTTCACGAGTTTCCCTATTCTGGATATTTCATATAAATGGATCATGCAATATATGACATTTTTGTGTTTTTTTTTTTTTTTTTTTTTTTTTGCCACTTACACAATGCTTGTGAGCTTCATGGTAATGTATCAGTACTTCATTTCCTTTATAGCTGAATGACATTCTATTTTATGTATCTATCAGTATATATCACATTTTGGCTTAGCCATTTATCCATTAATGGATTTGGGGCTCTTGTGAATCGTGCTGCTGCGAACTTATGAACAAGTATTTGTCTTCAGTTCTTTTGGATGTACACCTAGGAGTAGAATTGCTGGGTTTGTTGTTGCTGTTGCTGCTGCTGTTTTAGGAGCCGCCGGTATTCTCTCTCAGATGTTTCGTCTGGAGCACCATCTCACGCAGCCCGAATAATACCCAAGAGATCACATTTACTCCTCTGTGTCAGAACTTATGCTCTGATCCCCAGGCAGTTAAGGACCTAAGCATAAGACTTAATTTCTCTACCCTCTGAGACTTAGTGGCCTCTCCTCCCCTGTGGTTTCCTCCCCCCCCACCACCACCCCGCCTGCATCACATCCATTCTCCTTTGTGTCTGATTTTATCTGGGTTTACAATATCTTCATCCTGTGGGCAAGGCTGCCAAACACTTTCTTCCTTGTCTCTTTGAGAGTGTGTGCTGTCCTTATCAGGAGCCCATAGTTCTAAAATGATAAGTCACCATCTCTCTTTTCATGTGGCATTTCATTAATGTGGCTTGGGCTTCTCACAGCATTGTGATCTCACAGAGTCACAATGCTGATATGATGGCTGGTTTCCAAGAGGCGAGAAGCAAGAGCTGCTATGCTGGTTACGTGCTGTGCCCAGAACCGATCAAAGCAGCCACAAGTACCCACCCCAACCAGATCCAAGCAGATGAAGAGACAGACTCCATTTTTTGAAGGCAGAGTATAATGGAAAGATGACATAGCAGAAGAGCATGCGGGTTGGGACATATTTTTGTGGTTGTCTATGAAAACTATAATCCGCCATAGGTAGTCTGTTTACTTACAAAGAAATAAGTAGAATTGGTTATGTATACATGCTTCGACTATGTCATCAAAAAGTGTAAATTTTTTTAAATGATTTGTTATAGATCTATGATCAATGAAAATATCTAAATTTTAAAATAATGTTACAAAGTATGTTTCATGCTAAAATTAATATGTCCTCCTGTCGGCCATGCATATTTAGCAGTTCCTTTGTCTAGGGGGATGCCATTATTTTTGACATTCTATTATTTCTTTTATGAAGAAGATGTTTGGTTAGTGCTACTACGTATAAAATGTCACACTGAGTACTTTAAGGAATTAAAAAAATGAATCAGCCCCGGGTTCTGTTTTAGAGGACCTAGGGAAAACAGAGCATAACATATAACTATAAGTGAGGTGACAAGAGAGACAGCAAATTGAGGGTGGAAGGGAGTCATTGTATAAAAGCTTTCTGGAACGTGTTGCTGAAAGTCGGGATGAGGAGAATGAGGATGTGGAGGTGGTGAGGAAGGATGCTTAGAGGGATGGCAGGATGAAGGCATGGAGAGAAGGTGTGTGGGCAACAATTGTTTCCAGGTGGGTACAGTATAGTATAGTATAGTATAGTATAGTATAGTATAGTATAGTATAGTATAGTATAGTATAGTATAGTACAGTATAGTATAGAATAGTTTAGTAGTTTTCTAGCTTTGATAGGCAGTGAAGTCACCATAAAAGTGTGTATGGAGCTTGTGTAGGGTACATGGTAAGGGGATAGTTAGAGAAAAGAATGGAAAGGTAGGTAGGTGACAGTTCTTGACGGCCACGCTGCGCAGCAAAGGACTATGGGGTGTGGTGGTCATGGGAACGACTGGGTGAATCCCAGCTTTAGAAAATCAACCTGGCGCCAGTGTGCACAGCAGCTGGAACAGAACGCGTGGGCACTGGGGAGTTCGGTATATGGAGCAAATCAGAGCCCGTCTCTGGATGATGGCAGTGAGAAAGGAAAGGGGCAGAGGGCTTCAAGCAAGGAGGCACCTGGCAGCTAATGAGGGAGGGGAGAGGCGAGGCGAAGACAGAAGTCTAATAGCGGCTCTGAGGCTGCAGGTAAAGCTGGACAAAGGGGAGACCCCGAATCAGATGAGTATCTTATATTCATTTCGGGGAACCGAGGGTGAGCTGGCGTGCTGCTCTTGTCGTGCTCATTTGATGAGGACACCCCGCGGGGGATGTCCTCCAGGGCACCGAGAATCTGGTGTGCACGCGGCAGGAAGGCTAAGGCGGAAAATATGGATTTGAGGGGTCTCGGTGGAATGGCGGGAGTTGAAGACATGGCAGCGGATGCATTCACCGAGGGAAAGCATCTGAAGAGATGAGGACCATGGGGAAGGCCATAAGCTCAGGGAATAATACCTGGATTCAGGACGCAGGTGGACAACGATAAGGCAGCAAACCTTTAACCTGCATTCACAGCGCTAGGAAGAGAAGCAAAGTAGTCACAGGGGTGACTTTCCGGCAGGGAGTGACCGGCAGGGTTGGCTACAGCAGTGAATGGAGACTAAAGACGGGCTCTTCGATGTGCTGATCCTTAAGAACGAAAGTCTTTTTAGTGAAAGTAGAAGCCAGCAGGGGTTAAGTCAATGAGTCAGTGGTCAGGAACCGGCGCCATTTATAATGCAGGGCTATTTGGCTAAGAAAATTTATTCTTCCGATGGACCTTTTAACTGGTATTGAAGAGCTGGGAGAAATCAGGAGAATATTGACATTTACCTAAAAGCAGTTTCTTTGTGATATGTCATGTGACAGAGTCCCCTTTTCTGCTGTTGTTCATTACCGCAAATGCCTTCACCAGAGACAGGTCTGTTAGGGACGTTACCTTAATCCAAAGGATTTTGCTTGTATTGAGCTCACGTGGATACACAGAAAAGCCCCTTTAAACTTCTGCTCCGTATGAAAAAACGAAACATAACGGCAACCGTGTTTTATTGCTATCGTAGACAGAGTTCCTGAGAAGGAAATTTATTAGAACATGTTTTCTTGCAACCTTTTTTTTTTTTTTTTACTTATAAACTAGTATCACAAACCAACCAAATACAATTTCCCTCAAAGGTGTTACTCCTAATTGGACAGTTAACAATTCACCTTTAATGATGAGAAGCAATATAAGGTAGGTATTTTCGACATCTTGTTTTCTTATCTCTTGTTGTCACTGCATTAACCTCAGGCTCCATCTGCCCTGCCTTGCCTTGGGCAAGTCACAGCAGTCAGTATGTAGCAGGGCTCCGAGCTAGAGCTTCACTGAGGTCACACCTTTCCATTCGCGTGGGGACCTTGCCAAGTTGATATTGCTGCCCCCACTGTCACCACGTGAAAGAAGCAAAGTCACTTACCAAAGATAATCAGCTATCGATTTTCAGAGTCTGGATCCCAACGTGTTTTTTTGTTTTGTTTTGTTTTGTTTTGACTCCAAACACGTGCTCTGTGTGCTCTGCCACTAATGGTCATGGTCACGGCTCTCCCTCGGCCCCGCGGTACATTGTGGCACTTCAGGGACATGGGCAGCGTGCTGCTGGTGCTGAATTCGTAGGACCGTTGATGATGAGAGAGGAGACACTCGCCTTGTGCTTAGTTCGAGTTATTTCCTCCACCTCCTGAGTTAAAAATATCTTTAAAGTAATGAAACAGTTGTCCTTTTCTGGTTAAAGAAGACATGGTAAATCTAACTAGGAAAAATAAAAACCACTTAAAGGAAAAGGAAAGCTAACTGGGACTGAACTTTCAAAACCCAGTTGGTACTGGATGTGCTGGGCTACCTGCTTATGGCCGGAATCTGAGTGAAAAGACTTCATGCAAAGGCGGGCGGCTTCTACTCCTGGTGACCTGTGAACATGCTCTCCCACCGCACTTTGGTAGGGGACGTGATTAATGACAGTTTCTGAACACTGGGAGGGGGCACAGAGCATGCGTGAGGAGAGAGGCACAGTAGGCGGACACCTTCATCACCTCGAGGTGAGCCCTTCAGTTTTGACGGTGACGCAGGCTGCCGGCGGTGGCACAAAGCAGAGGCGCATTTACAAAGGGTCACGCACACCACGCGAGGAAACCTGGGTCCCGTGCTCAGGGCTGCCTTTCTGTTCTCGTCTCCTGCACAACTCCGTCTCCCTGCCGGCG
>CM053514.1:2706684-2766737 GCA_028627145.1 Eidolon dupreanum
GTGTGCATGCATATATGTGTGTATGTGTGTGCACGTGCATGAAAAATAATTAAAAATTATCGAAGGATATGTATCAAATTTTTATTACTGACTACTTTTTTAAGAATTGCAGTCAACTGAGGTTTTATGGCATGTGATGAAATGCTTTCAACCTTGTAGTTCATCTACTTCTTTTTAAATCAAGTCCAAAAATGTATGTCTAATTGTAAATTAAGTTTTAGTACATGAAACGTAACATATAGCCTTTCAATGATTGGTTTTGTTTTCTGTTTCCCATTTTATACCAAGTATGAAATTTTTTCCCATTCACTTTCTTCTCATAAACACAATCCTCACTTTAGCTATATAAGTATGTGTGCCATTTCATTTACCATTCTTTATTCTTTCTCTCCTACTGCTATGCATTTTAGTTCCAATATAGATTGTTTTGTTACTTTAAAATCCTTTCAGTACTTTGATATTATTTCTTAGAAGAAGAAATTGATTTGGAACTTAGAGTAGTCCACAGAAAAGAAGCCCAGCTTTATAACACATTGGTAAGAAATGAAACGCCCAGCCCGGGCAGTTGAAGGAAGAGCGAACATACTTTGCGTCTACACTGGGGCCACAAGGACCCTTTCCCCCGTGTCCTTGGTGGGGCTACTTCAAGGACATTCGTCTGTTACACAGAGGTCTCTATGTAACCTCGTTTGGCAATGCAGCTTGGATCTATAAATTATGAAGGTTTTCGACGGCACATCCTACCACCGAACACACACACTCCATGAGGAAAAACGTAGGGATTCTGCCCAAGTTTGTCTTAAAATGAAACTCTAATTACACAAATCTCTCCTGAGCTGATCTCGGGCACTAGGATTTCACAGACACCACACAGTCCTCACTGAGGCTCAAGGACCCTCGACAGCCTCAGACAGCCTCGCACCTCCAAATGGCTCTGAGCTGATGTCAATCTAAGTTAGACTGAAGATTTCAGGATTTTGAGGGGAATCTGTCCCAATTATAAGTATCCAGACACCCATTCAAAAAATTCTGAACAGATTAAGTTCCTGAAACGATCACAAAAACTCAAAGATTTATGTTAAATGGAAAGGTGCAGTGATGTGAAGTCTCTGCTTTTCGGGTGTGAGGTTTCGCGAAGTCATTTATGCCATTTTTTGGAGCAAAATCTTGCTAATTATTAGATTCAGGTGACGAGTTTATGGAGGTTCGTGGTAATCGTTGCTTTTATGTATGTTTGAGATTCTGTCATCATAAACATTTATGTGTGTTTTGGCAAGACTCGGGACAAAAAGGCTCCGGAGCATCAATAAATTAACGTAAGTGGGCGGGCCGAGAGTGGTGGCCGAGTGTCTGCAGGGGAATAAAGCCAGTGTGTGCGCTCACATGCAGGGAGTTCTGTGAGTTTGGAGTAATATCGCTCCTGTTTCGGATCGCTCCCTTCCAGGCTCAAATCACTGGAAAGCCCCTCCCAGCCAGTTCCATATAATTTGCAAGGAACTGTTAGAAAGGCATTATTCATTCTATCTTTGAATCAGGGGGGTCCTAGGTCCTGGATTCCAGAAAGCAAGAGCTCAGGGTTAGGCTCATTTATGAATGCATTTATTTCCTCATTCATTTAACAAGCATTTATTGAATACCTACTGTTTTTCAGGCATCGTCTAAATGCTGAATAATAGGGCTGCTTAGGACCTAGTCCCTAGCCTTGAGGATGTGCCACTTGATGAGGAGGATGAATGTATAAGTGGACAGCCACAGTAAAACAGCCTGCATTCTCTAACAGAAATACGAGGAATGCTAGGAGAGCACACAGGAAGTAACTACTCTGTTGAAGATATTCCCTAAGCACGGAAGGGAACAGCGCGATTCCTTTAGTTGCTGACATCCAGAGAGAGGAATTTAAAAAGTGGGTTTAAATAACACTTACCCAGTCGTTTGCCCTGAGGTAGAAATGACTGAAGTGTTAATGAGTAGTTCAGTAAAGATCGAGCCTGTAGTTAGAGTGATAATTGTGTGCACAACACACATTAAGCATTGAACAGTAGATAGAAAAAAATGGGTGGGTTGGGGGGGCAGGAGGCTGTCTCCCCACCCTGATGCTAGACCACAGAGGGTCAATTTTGATACCGTTATCTCTTAATTTAGATGTTTACTCTCACTCCCCTGAGCCCTCCTCCTTTCACAGGACGTTTCTGTTTGAGCTTGACATAAGCCATCTTGAGCAGGCTTTCTGAAGTTCTGCATCTCGTTTCTGTATCTTCTAAAACCCTCTACCCGTGCCTTGCATAAGAAGCGCTCAATAAATATCGATGGAATGAATAACAGAAGATCATACTGGAATTTGTGAATAATGCTATTCACTTAGATGTATGGTCCTTCTTCTCGGAGTTGAGAGGTCGACTAAAGAAGAAATGACAGAGTGAAAAATGAGACAACTATGAGGTGATGTGAGGAGCACAGGGGAACAGGGAGCCATGCTGAAAACGCCGACAGTCATGAGGAGATGTTCCCATTTCATTTCCACAGTTCCCTTGGAGCAACTCCAAGGTCACTGAGGTTTCTGTCTTAAGTCTCATTCGCAATTTATTGTGTATGTGTGTGTGTGCACAACTATTGCAAGGATCTTCAGAGAGCAGGGTTTTTGTCACTAGTCCCCCGGCACCATGGCATACAGAATATTAAAAAGACTCAAACTGGCCAAAATCCAGGGGAGAGTAGACAGACTGAAGAGATAAGGCAGGCAGTTAATCTTCTGGAAGTTACTGCAAGTGAAGACAGGTTTGTTCACCCAGCCAACTGTTGCAAGTCTACTTTTGTATGATTTGTTAGCTTACCCAGTGAGAAATCTATGTCTTGACATTGAATCACAAAGCAAGGAATGCCTGGGTCACTAAATAAGGTTAGTCAATGAAAGAGAAGAGCCTTTAGTCAAACTTTACACCAGAACTGAAATCCAGGCGAAATCTGGCCCTACATATAAATGTCTCTAAGCACATTTATTATGACTTGACGAAAAGAGAAACCAATGAATTGGCAATGAGCCTTATTATTACAAAGCAATCTTTTTTATCATCATTCAATAATGACTCTAGATGGATATCTCAGCCAGAAAATTGCACTTACTGCAGAAAATTATATTATATATTACCATAAAGATGACATCTCAATTGTCAAAATCATTAAGTGCTACCTGGGTGAATGGCGTAGACACTACAGAATTCTCAAATGGGTGAATGTTTTACATTCATTCTCTAATGTGTCTTTTCTTGGCTGGACATAAGCAAATGTATTTTAATAGAACTAATATCAGCTTGAAGGACAAGCTTAAATATTTTTGTCATCTTCTGAAACGTAGCATACATGATTGGTATAATGGCTTTCTTTCCTACCAAAACCACACAAGATGTCCCCATTTGTACAGCTGGCACTGTGGCTTCCTTCTGTACGTCGACTGCAGCTTTGCCCACTCTCTGTAAATCTGCAGCTCCAGAGGCAAACTCTTACTAATCTAAGGCAGTCGGGATAATCACACGGGCCTTGATAAAATATTTGGTTGAAGGATGCAGACTTGGAATTTTCCTGCACACAGGCATTGACTGAGAAATGGATATATGTCTCATTTTGGAGGCCCAAGGAGAGGTTTCCTGGGTTTTTTTTTTAACAAGGATGCTTTCTCGGTCTTATGAGTTTACTTAAGCAGCTCTTTCTCTTCCTCTCAGCATTACGGTGCGTGGTTGTAAAGCCATAGGAAACAGCTAAGGCACAACCGAAGGACCACATGGAAATGGAGATGAAGACATTGGATTTTTACTGATCCCAAACCTTGTCTGTCACTTAGACTTATGCTTCCATGTGTAAATAATTCTGTTACTTGAAGCCACCGTCTTTTTTTTTTTTACATGCTAAATAGATACCTATTTAAAATAACGTAGATATTAGAGTTCCTTGATAAATATCTGCCCAAGACATAATAACCAAAACTAATAGAGGAATCTTGATTATAAAGGAAGGGAGAAGAGAATAGAAGAGAGGAAAGAAAGGACCTGACTCTGACAGGTACTGTTTTAAATATTTTCTATCAGCAGTTCTCAAAGGGGGTTCCAGGGAAACTCGCTGGATCCCCAAGACCTTTTTAGAGATCTGCAAATTCCAATCTATTTCCATAATGATAGCAACACATCATTTGACATTTTCACTCTTCATTCTCTTGTGAGCGTACAGTGGAGTTTTCCAGAGGTGGTAAGATGCACGATACTGCAATAGGTTGAAAGCAGAAGTATACAGGAGAATGTGGCCATCTTCTATTAAGTCAGACAAAATAATATATTTTTAAAAAAAAATTAAAACAACAGTACATATATATTTTTTTGTTTTGGCACAGAGAGCGAGGCAGGGAGGGAGCTAGGTGGACCTAGAGAGACACATACAAAGCCTCCAATAAGGGAAAACTTTGATCAATTTAATTCATTCCCTTTAGACTGGATGAAAATTTATATTTAGTGTCCAGTCTGAAGAGTATTCTCCTCGCTAATCTGTATTCCCCTCCAGGAATTTCCACAGCTTCGTTATAATTTGTTACACTCTCTGTACCTTTGTGTTAGCTGTATTGTGGGGATACTGCAGTAAAGGATAAAGCAACCTGGGCAGCACCCACTGAGAGCATCATGATGCTCTAACAGTGGTCCCCGACCTTTGGAGTACCAGGGACCGGTGCTCCTATGAGAATCTAATGCCTGATGATCTGAGGCGGAGCTGAGGCGGTGATGCTGGCGCTGGGGAGTGGCTGCAGACACAAAAGAAGCTTTGCTCCTGTGCCTACTGCTCACCTCCTGCTGTGTGGCCTGGTTGCTAACAGGCCACAGACCAGTACCGGCCCCGGGGTTTGGGGACCCCTGGTCTAGAAGACAGAGGCCAGCCCAGGGTTTCAGGGGCTGACTAGCAACAGAGCAGAACATTCTTGCCAAAGAATTCACAAGGCCTGTGAGAGGGAAAAGAAAGTGTAGCCCTAGGGAAGAGTGAAGAAATATTAAAAAAAAAAAAGTTTTTAGTAAACAAATAAACACTAATTGTCTGCAAAATAACTGTTGCTCACTCCGGTTCTGTATCTTGCAAACTGGGATATACCTATGGTGTTGCAGGATGAAAAGCAAAACATAAAATGCTGTGTACTTTTGGAGTGTCAGTTTTACCTGATGGTAATTTAAAATGTGTGTTTCTATGAAAACAAACGTAACTGTATTACAAAGCGGAACACAAAACGCGCATGTCTTTAAGATGAAGGACAGTTTGGTGGGAGCTTATTGGCTGTCGGAGTTGGGACAGTTTCCCACTCACACAGGCCATGCCTCCGTCTCCTAGTGCCGGGACCATATTTCATAGAGTATTGCTGTCATTTCACTAGGTCTTCCATCTTGAAATGAAACTATATGTTGGAATTTTAATGATACAGAAAAAGAATCAAGAGGGGATAATTTTTATATCAAAATGATCCAATATTCTATATGTTCAAAATTGACCATTGATTTAATGTGTTCCTTTTGTAAACTTTAATATATAACTTATTGCTGACCCTTCATCTGGGAGAAAAATAGTAATAATTGTTTAACTGGAAGTCAAATAGAAACAAGAGAAATTATTTTGTAGTTATGTTAGTACAATAAATATAGTCAATAAAGCCTGATAAATTTTGACTATGTATCATGTATTTCATGAAGCCTTTTCAAGGGTCTCTTCTTTCCTGTAGCATTAAATTTAGTCTACAATCGAATTGGAGCAGTATGGTGGTTTCTTAACCACAATAAGAAATGAATCAACATATGCATTGTTGGAATGAAAAGAAAGTCATACTGTAGCATGAAGCTCTTAACTTTTAGAATATATATTGTCAGAAATCTGAAAGTATTTCAAATTGTTTTTATAATTTTCTACACATATTTTCACACAACAAATTAATCTCTTTTTAAACGTCAGCTAAAATTTTATGTTTTATTTGTGCTTAATTTTTGTAAATTTTTGAGGAAAGATAGTCTTATAAAAGTTTAGTTGTACAAATCTCTTGTTTCAGATATGAAGTAGATATTGGGCTAATATATATAATAATTTAATTACAGCAAAATTTGAATTCCAGTCTTTAAATTGCCTGAATGTATTGCCTTAGTAAGAAAACCACAATTTTAGAACTTGTCTCTTTCTCTTCGCTTCTGTTATCAAATTAACATTTGACTTTTATTTATTTAATTATTCATCCTTTGGAGTGGTGAAAGTTGGAAAAGGGATAATTAAAATGTTTTTTCAATAAATAGACTGTCTTTAGAGCAGATTTAGGTTTACAGAAACATTGAGTGGAAAGTACTTAGATTAGACACAGAGCCCCTCACGCTGCCACACACAAGTCCCCTATTAGTAAGTAAGCTCTTGTGTTAATGTCATTGATTTGTTACAATTTACGAACCCAGGAACTAGAATCATTTTTTCAAATTTAAATGATCTATAATTGCCTTCTATTTTACTCACAAAAGTCATTTGCTGAAAAAAGACACTGTCCTTGACATCCTATTTGCCAACCACCAATCACACTCATTCACACTCACACTATGCACCCAGTGGAAGGCTCTACTCCACACAGTCACTCAGGGACTATAGCTGGGAGAGGTTCTATCACCTCAAAGGCGTTTCGTGTAGGGTCCTGATGCTTCAGGTGTGGTCTGTAGATGGGCACCACTGATCTCCTCGGGTGCTTTGTTAGGAATGAGGGGTCTCAGGCCCCACCTCGGACCCCGATCAGGATCTGCATTTCAACCAGACACCCAGGTGATCCATATGTACGTTCAAGTTTGAGAAGAGTGGGCCTGGAAGATATGCCGAGATGCCTATGCCAGGGGAAGGGAGATGCAAAACCCAACATGGGCATTTTATTACCTCAGCCCAGAAGTGACGAAATAGCTTCCCCTCCAAGCCATTGACTGGAATCAGATACACGTGGCATCATCTAACTACGAAGAGGCTGGAGAACATAGGTAAACACATGAGATATTTGATGAGCATCATTCCCACTGCAAGTCTTCAATATATTAAATTGATAAAGGTCTTCTGAGTAATTATGGGTGAAAACTTTCAGAATCCTGAATGTGAAGGCTATTCACTTTAACATATAAATTATAAATTTATCTTTTCCATTTTTGTTAATATGAATAAGTAATGTAACTGCTTCATACCAAATGATGCAGTAAATTTGATTAATCCATGTGCTTGACTCAGATATTCCAGGAAAAACTCCAATTGCACTTAGCTCCCTTTTTATCATAATTATTGACAGTTAGGATCAAAACTGATGTATACGTGACACGATATTTACATACCCCAAGAAGTTCCTGGATCATTTATAAACTTCACATTGTTTGAACAAACTGTAGTAAAATTGATTACAGTCCTCAGGCAATACACTTGATATTGATTATTATTTTTATTCAAAGCCAATGTTATTGTTCAATAATTTTTTTGAGGTTAATGGAGTCCTTATTTGTCACACATTGGACACAACACAGGTAAACTTTAAATAACACAGTACCAGAGGTGAACAGGTAAACTTTAAATAAGGGGCAAGAGTAGAGTCTAAGAATGAAAGTTCAATTATTACTCAGGAGAATGTAGTAATCTAAGATCCTTCATAATGTGTGTCATCATCAGAAAACAAAGTAAGGCCACGCTAATGACATAACAAAAAAATGGAGATCTGAGCAAAAATCATAGGCCAGTACAACTGTACTCAGAATATGAAACCATAACAAATGTTTGGGAATATTTTTAAAGGGCTAGCTCAAAATATCAAATTCATTCATTCACTCAATAATATTTATTCTCATTTGTGCCATGAAGAATTTTAAAGCCACTGCCTAGTTTCTCTTACATCATTACCCTTAGTTAACTTTTTTCTTATCCTTTACAACTTTTGAAATGAGGCAAGTTAATATCAACCATACTAAGTATGGCAAATATCTAGATTTCTTGTAATAGAGGAGGATATTATATAATGAGGATAAAAATACGTATCCATTATGTAGAAAATGAATGTAAAAATTTAGTGTAAGGTCTGACACCTGGTTAACTTCAAGAAACGATAATTATTATTTTAGAAAATAACTTTTTATTTTATCTCATCCAGCATGCCTAACATTGTAAGTATCACTCCTGTGATGTTTCTGACTGAGATTTATCCAGTCTACATTAGAGCGCTTCCATCGGCAAGGAGCTCACTAACTTACAATCCATTCATGGACAATTCTCATTTTTAAAATATTTTTGCCCTATGCAGACCCCCTCTTATGTGGATCTGCCCTTTTATTACTTACCTATAGTTGATCTTATTAACACCTTCTGGGGTAATCTGATAGAAGTGTGCATATTTTAATTTGATGTCAAAAGTAATGATGTCAGAAATTTTTTAATTCCAGATATTCCCTATTACATAGTCACCCTGTAAAGTATGTCTAGACTTAGCCCACCTATTGAAACAAACACTTAAGCCACTGATGACTGCATAAAAAAGTAGCTGTAGGTCGTGTATACAACAAACCTCAGATATCTAATGAAGAAAGAAAAATGATGTGCTTTTGAAAACCATTTAGTGTTCTTGCTTTAACTCAGTTTAGATAACGCAAACTGGTCATGAACAATCTCATATCCGTAAAATTGAGAACTGAAAGGGACAGGACTCAGAGAGAAACAGAACTGGGGCTCTATGGGAACTCTGTGACCAGAGCACTAACAAAAATAATAATAAACCTAATGAAGAGTTCCAGTAAAGTTAAATTGCTAATAGGATCACTGTCAGAAAATTCTTTGCAATGTTCTTCCTGTGCTTCCTGCTTCCAGCAAGTAAACAGCCACTTCTTGCTCTAAAGACACCTCAGAGATTTTCTGCATTTTTTTTTTTTTGGTAGCTCTTCATGTATCATAAAGATGGCCTTTTTAATTTTGAGAAGCTTGCCCCTGATTTCTTCAAAACATTAACAGGATGGGAATAATCGTGCATGAACCAACATAAACTCCACGTTAAGCTCAGACCATTACATAATCTACCAGTAGCACAGGAGGTGGTTCAAATTGAAGAAATAGATGGTAGAAGAACAGACTGCAGTACCAGGTATTTCCACCCTGGGAGTCTTAATTCTCCAGGTGCTTTTCAACTATCACAGGATAGAGACCCTTGAGGACATGCAGTACGTCAGTCCTTGAGCAGAGAGGGGGTCATGGGCTAATGGCACTCGCCCCTCCAACAAGCAGACTGCACTTACGAAGTCTTTGAGGTGAGCAGAGGCATGTAAAAATTTTATTTATTTGAAATTTACACACCACTTACTCCCAAAAGTGATCTTAGGTGATTGTGAGGAGGAAGGGCTGCATGCTGAAGAGAATTTCATGCTCCTTTTCTTTGTCATAGCATATAAATCAGACATCATTTCTACCTCAATTTTAGTGGCTCCAAATGGATCGAGAGCTTAGTGATGAAGAACATAGATTTTTGGACTTAAGCAAATCTAGGTCTGAATCTTGGCATGTCACTCACTAGCTGTGTGACGCTGAGTTAGATCCCTTCCTCGAGCCTTGGTTCCTTCCTCTTTGAAATGAGGTTAATATCTTACTAAGTTTTCAGGAGAGCTGGGTAAGATAACATATGTAAAGCAACACAGCAAATAACTATTTTTTTTCATTATTATTATTCTATTTTTTGTCAATTTTCGATTTCATTCAGTGCAATTATATGCATGCAATATCTATCTATATGTTAAGGGGCTTCAAAAATTTTAATTTACAGAGGAAATTTATTTTTAAGCTTCTATAGGTCCTACTTTGTTTTTTAAAATGATAGCCCGAACTCACAATATATCCTGGTGTCCTTTAGTGGCGCTGAAGGTCACTGGAAACACGTCACATATCGTCAAACCAGATAAGTAAAAGTGAAATATCAAGTACTAAGTGAGCAGGGGACTCTTTGTTTAGTCAATAAAAGCGATTGGATCTGTTTATCTTTCCTGCCTCTTTCATTAGCCCAGAAGACGTGTGGAGGTTATAACTCAAGGTGTTTCTATATGAGATAAAAAGAAAAGAAGAACCTCTTTCTGGGTATTAATATTTTAACAACCAGTTGATAAACCTAGCTTCCTAAGTGCATGTGTGAGGAAAAAAAAAAAAAAAAAAAACAAAAAAAAAAACCAGAAGGGATATTGATGTTATGCAAACTTTTTCTTTATATTTTTGATTAGTTTCAAACCAAAGCTTTTAGTAATGATTCTGGTTTGTGAGTCAGGAAAACGCATCACAGTCTGAAAAAAAAATACACTCCATACTAGCCTGTCCTAGATGGTGTCTCTTCAAATTGCTACTTGTCCTTCAGGCTCTTGCTTCTGAAAGTGTCACCCCTGGACCAGCAGCACCACCCGGAACTTGTTAGAGAGGCAAGATCTTGGATCTCATCCAGGCCTACTGAATCAGAATCAGCATCTAGAAAGACCTGGACTCGTTCCGAAACTCTTAAATTTTGAGGAACCCTGCTTTCTGTGTCCTTCTAACTTCAGCACCTTTCTGTTATTTTTACTTTTCCCAAACAACATCCCTCACTCCCCTACTAAAATTCTGGTAACTCTTAGTATAATTTCTACTATCTCCCAATGTATGTATTCCCCCCAAATGCACATTCTTCGAAATCATACTAAAGTAACGGGGTCACTGTAGAAGATAGGGCTGGGAAAGACAAATCCTTGGCTACTTGGCAACCGGGGGCACTAACTAAAGACATAATGGTGTCTTCAGAGATAACGTGGACAGGAAGCAGGCACTCAGCGTGACTGGAGTCTGCCTCAAGGACATTAAAAATTCACACACAAGGAAACAATGAAGTGGGAATGCAGAGACCATGCAAACGAAGTTGTGGTCTGGACATCAGAGGATGAACAAGTCACCGGAAGTGGGAAGCAGGGGGAAGCAGGGATTCAACTTCCTGGAGAGGAATCCCCAGGCGTAAGAGCTCATTTTTATGTTGTCTTAAGAGAGAGCCAGAAGGACGCTTATCTGTGTAGCACCCAAGCTAATGGATTTTTCTTTTCCCACATAAGTTTCTAATTATTGTTGCACCAGCTCTCTTTGCTTAAAATTAGGCACATGAGTCGACATCACCTCGCCTTTCTGTTGACATCATGCCCATATTTATAAATGACATCAAGATCATAATTTTTATAGAAATAGGTATTCTGACAGTAATATGGTCTTTTCTATAAGAGGAAAAACAAAATGCCCCCATGAACTAATTCTCACTAAGGTGTTAAGGACTCATTTTAGGTGTGTTTGAAAAAAGCAATGTGTAATATTCAGAAGCGAAT
The DNA here is from genome assembly GCA_028627145.1 of Eidolon dupreanum. NCBI lineage: Eukaryota > Metazoa > Chordata > Mammalia > Chiroptera > Pteropodidae > Eidolon > Eidolon dupreanum. The sequence continues at coordinate 2,718,057 of CM053514.1, forward strand.
TTTAGTGGTTTCAGATATTTTAAGGATGTATTTCAAAAGAAGTCCCTCTCAAAATCCTTTAAACCACACCACATGAGCAAACACTTCTACCCTGCTGTCACCTTTATTCCATACCTCCTTTATTCTTTTCTGCTTGCCTTCCTTCAACTATTATTTATGGAGCATCCACTATGTACATGGCATTGCATTGGATGCTATAGATAAAAGGCATCTTATAATGGGAAAACCATTTTTAAGAAAACTATTTAAAGATCAAGAAAGAAGCACAAAAATTGACCAAAGTTACATTTTATAAAAATAAAATCTATACGGAAATATTAGAGGGGAACGAGTTATTTATCCTGAATAGATTGTCAAGGGGTCACCTCACGACTGACTGCAAGAATTGAAAATGCTATTTGTTCGAGTAGATTGTCCAACAATTCTCAGGGGCTCTTCAGAGAAAATAAAGTGACTTAAAACTGAGAAAAGGGGATTTGATTTGGTGTTTAAAGGACTATCCAGAAATGAAAGATATTAAATGTTGTAACAGCGTATCATTCTTGACATGTGGAAAGGTCAGATCCTGCAGACTTAGAAGGAAGATTATTGATCGAGAAATGGAAAACCATATCCCGTTTCTCAGAAATACATCTTATCTTGCCCTTCCGGGGCACATGCTAATAATTCACTCACATGAAGGCGGGAAATAATCACTTAGGTCGCACTCAAATTACACAAAGCTGTGGTCCTCGTCGGAATCTGTCTGGGTTATAAAGTAGAGAGATAAGGATGCAATTCATTAGCACCATAGCCCGGGCTGGCAGGACCTCCCCTAGTGTGTGATGGGTCAGCGTTATCTCCATCCTCCCGGGCACCACTCGTCCATGGCAACGGTTATCAAGGCCTTTTCTATGTGGCTGACATTCCCTGCACGTAAGAGATTCACACGCATCCTCAGATCTAATTCTCGCAAGTTAAGAAAACCTTATGCTCGTGCCCACGTGAACTGGGATGTCACTGTGCGTGTGAGAGTACACTGCCTCAGGTCTCACGAAAATCAGCCTGAAACCCTTCGCTTTAGCCATTCTGAAGTCTGGACTGTTGGCAAAGTTCCAGTGACACGAGCTGATCTGGAGATCTGATGTACGGCATTGTGACTATAGGTTATGTGGTACTGTACCCTTGAAATTTGCTAAGGTGGTAGATCTTATGTGTTTGAGCACCAAGAAAGAAAAGAGCGAAGAAAAGAAAAAAGGAAGGAAGGAAGGAAGGAGAGAGGAAGGGAGGAAGGGAGAGAGGAAGGGAGATAACTATGTCAGGTGATGGATATGTTAATTAGTTTGATTGTGGTTATTATTTCACAATGTATATGTATATCAGAATGTCGAATTTATTATGAAAAACAAAATATAAGGTTTTTATCTTTATTTATCACTTATACCTTCATAAAGCTAGGTGTAGGGAGAGGAAAGAAAAAGATTCCCGAAGGCCAGGGCCTTTATAAGAATGAGTATGAACCCTGACTTGCATGTGTCTCCTCTAAGCCTCACTGAAATTTCTCTACCTGGAAATCTTGTGGAAAAGTAGACTCATTGCCAATCCCAATAGTTTATCATTCAGGTCTATTTGTGAAAGGAACCCATCCTGTACACCTTAAATATCAATAACTAGATCATCCCTGACTTCACCTATTTGTCAATAGATATTTTATGCAAAAGCAAACAGCTTATGTGAGTGATTAACCCTAAAATTATTGATTGATCATAAGATCATGATTGTTGATAATAAACTCCAGAAATCTGAAATACTTATAACAATTAACATGACAGTATACAATTTTAAAACATAAAACTTTGCTGCCATGTAAACTTTTAATTTGGTTCCAATTGAAAATAAACAAGCTAGGTTTCTCTTATGCTGAATCTACCTTGGCATCAAAAATATATAGGTACAGAATAATTTTCCTTGATTTTTAAAGACCTGAAGATAGTAAAAGGACCAAATGAGACAGAAATTTGGCCTTGGTTTAATCACAGTTTGAGGGACAAATGTTTCACTACTCAAAGATTAGGTGACAATGAAATTCTAGAAGGTTGATTAGTGCCTCTTGTTTAAAAGGGCTCTAGGTGTAAAACCCAGATCATGCCTCCGAACTCGCCATCTCTTCATATTATGCTCCTCTTTTCATGGTTGGGAAAATTATGTTGTTTTGGAAAATTTAAATGAAAGCGAAGGTACAGGAGGTACATATGCTATCGAAAACATTTATCAGTTAACCTGGAGTGAAATTTAACTAAAGCAAAGATTTATAAATGCATATGTAACAATTAGCTGAGCTGTTGTTAACAGCTTACCAAAAATATCATAGGGAGAAGGCTTTTAAACAATAATTCATCACTACAAAATTGGCCTGTCAGTGACTACAATAATCTCTTTCAACAGAACAATGCACTTCTTAAAAAGTATAATTTGCTGTTTCATCATAGCTCTATCCACCTTGGATCTGAAATGCTAATCATTCATGGGTTGCTGTTGTTTGTGACGCCTTTAAAATTCATTACCAACTATACCAAGATTGTAAACACCTGTGCGTTTCTGCATACATATGTATAGAAAATCAATATGGCTATGCTACAGTGTTTGAAAAATATTAGAACTATCTCAGCAGTTCTACAGATCCATTACTACTTTGATTTCACTTTATGGTATTTTTTATGTTTTTGCAATATGAGAAAATATATGGTCTCAGTTTATTTATCCTTCTTGGGAGAAAGATAGTTCACCAAGTCAATTAAAGTTCCTTTGGATATGTATCTTACAAAGTGTAAAAAGTCTTTATCCAGATGTTAAAATGAACAAATGAATATTTAACATAATTTAGCAGGCCTTTTCACAGGATCCCTCCTACACAGTAATTCTCAGGCTACAGAAAAAGAGAGAGTGAGAGAGATTCCTTGGAGACAATACCAAATACACCAACCAATAATCCTAAACCTTTTTTTGGGTATTTTTCAGATGATTTAAAAATTTATCACAGTGGTCTATACAGCCTTCCTATGAGAGCAAAACACTGGCTAGCTCTCAAATAATTCTGGTAATTCGTGGTAGCCTAAATGAGGTGGCCTTCATTCATTCATTCATTCATGTTAATCTAAGAATTCTCGATTTAAAAAGAGACGGTATGTAAATCAGGTGAAAATAGGTAAATTTTTTTGTGGACAAGAGTAAGACCCAAACCACTGTGAAGGCATCCTCCATGAGACATCGACTATAGGCATTCGAACACATCTTCTAATAAAATGAAGCGCGAGTCACATTGCAAATTTTTCTACTTGGTTTAAGAGAAAGAGGACAGGACATTGTATCAAATAACTTCATTTCTCATTCCAGGACTATTTATTCCCAATGTGCTTTGGGGTAAATCACCTTCTCTCTGTTAGTTTTCTCGTGTAACATAAGGACAACTTTGCCTACATTGAGGAAATCCTGCCGTAGAGCTGATCCTCATCAATATTATTTTATTCTAAATTTAGGGAAAATGATATCCATTATGTCTACAGCGCACTTCCACTCCAACCTCACTGCTGGGTGTTCAGCTGAGCAGTCGTTTCTGTCTGGGTTTATCAGAGAGGAACCCAGATGTCAGAAACGTGAGTCGCACAGCGTCACGCAGGAAACACGGTAAATAGCGTTGCCTGAACTTGACCCCATTTTCCTGAGATGAACCCAGAACACACCATGGCTCTCTTTCCCCATTAGATGGCTACATGCTGCTGCTAATGAGGTTCTGTCAATCATCCTAAATCTAAATCATTTGTCTAGTTCTTTATTTTTGTCCATATAAAACAAGTGACCTACAGCCACGTGCTGTAGACTATTTTGGTTTCTTCGTAGTTGGATAAATATTTGTGTGTGTGCTTAGGAAAGCCCAGACAGGTAAAGCCATCCAAATAAAATGCAAATCCATCCAGTCCTGATGTATTCCTTTCACGGTGCCAAGCGCTGTGACAGAGGGAGCTTGGAGAACATGGGTGTTGGAAAGCGAGGCGGGACATGTCAGGGTGCTGCCTTCCAGAGACGCCTGCCCAGAGCCGTTATGTAGGAAACACTGTCGCCGTCCCAGGGAATTCATGGAGCAGCCTGTCGAGGCTCAGCGGTAGGCGAGGACAGTGTGACAGAGAGCTCGCGAAGGGCCGTGTCTGCTGTTGCTCTCCCTCACAGTGTCCCATTAATTTCTTTCACCACTTATTACTCTCTTGTCTTTGATTTATATCACTTGTATAAATCCCTTTCCCAGATGCCACTTATGAACCCCAAAAAAGGCCAAGACCAGTACTATGTCTGTGGATTTTCTACCATTGGCTTCTCAGTGCCTGTAATAATGCTGGGTGCAGAATGGTCACAGAAATATTTATTGAAAGGAAGAAGGAAGGAAGGAAGGAAGGAAGGAAGGAAGGAAGGAAGGAAGGAAGGAAGGAAGGAAGGAGGGAGGGAGGGAGGGAGGGAGGGAGGAAAGAGAGAGAGAAAGCAAGAAAGCAAAAAGGAAGGAAGGGAAGGAGAGAGAGAGAGAGAGAGAGAGAGAGAGAGAGAGAGAGAGAGAGAGAGAGAACTGTTCGGAGCACCGTGCATCAGTTGGAATGCGGGCACAGCTGGAGGATTTGCAGCTATAACCAGGGGCTGCGGATGAGAGGCTGTGATCCTATATTTTGTCGATCGGGAACATACATCCACTACTAGCCAGTTGAGAAACGCGGAAAATTGACAGTTTTTTTTTTTAAAGATGAAAATAAGATTTTCATTTTACCATAGTGAGTTTCCTAACCTGACTATATAGATGGGATAGCAGTATCTTAACTGATTCATGATTTTTTTCATCAACAATCCATAATCTGGCGCATACATGCTTCCTATTCCATCAGAGAAAGAAAAGGTTACCAGTTGTCTTTAGTTATGCAGGTAGATATTTTGAAGACTGTGTGGGAGGAAGAAATTTTTCTCTCCCCTTCTATGTTCCTCCTGCTGGTCTAATAATAAAATCAACCTGAGAGAGAGTAACGAGAAAAAATAACCAAGCTGAATTACATGCATACATGTGAGAACCCCACACACGTGAGAGGTTCAGAGACAGAAAGGTAAAATGAGAGATATGTGACATCCTGAGCTCAGGATGAGGTGAGGCGCCTTGGGCTTTGGTGGAGAGGAGGGTCACCCACAAGATGGTAAAAGAGCAGATATTCAGTAATTAGAAGTTTGCCCTCCTGTACAGATAGGTCATAAAATGTTATTCTTGGTAATAACTCTTATTATAGGCAAGGCGCCCAATTTAAATTTTTAGGTTGTTAAAGGAGGGCTAGATGTTTCCCTTGAACCCGTAGGGTCTTGACTGCCTTCGGGTCAAAATAATCCATGTGTGAAAGTAGCGCATCATGGGGATGCCCATTCTGAACCCCTTCAGAACACTTAAACAACCTTAATTCATTCAGATTTTAAAAGCCAGTTCTACTTGATTTACCAGGTATTGTGAGCAGCAGACACAACTACCAAATTTTCACTCATATCACAATTTTATGTTTCCCCCGTGACAATACTGTTGATATTAAAAAAACCTACCATCATTGCCAAAAAATCACATGTAAAGGACTACGAATAAACAAGTATTTTATCAGTATGCTGCAATTCTAAAACATCTCCATTCTGAATCCAACATTTCAAGAAATGCTTCCACCCTTCCGAGTCCATATTCTGTCCCCTTTGGCCTTGACTGAGCACACAAAACAGGACAATCAGAGGGCTACAAGTTCCCAGAGAAACCGACCGTGCCATCATTTTAATCGGCTCCGCCCTTTGAGAACATTTGGTAGTAAAGTGTTCGCTTCACCCCAAAACAGAGGCTGGCAGAAAGCTGTCTTTGCAGTTAAGGTAATGGGCTCTTCTTATCAGAAAAGAAAGAAATGGGGGATTTGACGGTGCTCCGTGGGCCCAATATTCATGAAAGCTGCATCCGAGAGTGGATTAGATGGCTACTTCATTTGAATTACAGAGCAATTAGGTTTCTCCTTTTGGGAATATTTTTATATATGTGTTTAGAAATCGTTATTTTGATGCAAAGTCCAAATGGCCATACGGAGCCTCTCACTGGTATTCAGACATCCATTTACTCATTACTTCATTTATTCGTGTACTGAATACCTGCTATGTGTCGAATATTAACTTGGGGCTGGGGTTGCCTATTTAAAACAAAACAAAAATTTTCTGTCCACAAGGGTCCTGCTGCACGGTGAAGAACTAAAACCAATCCCCTTAATTTTGGAATTCATGATGTAACAACTACTAAATATCGGCCAGAGTTGTTACGTCATGAACTCCAAAATTTAAGAGATGGGATCCAATACACCGTTGGCCGTCAGGCATATTATTAATTTCGCATGATTTGAAGGCTGCTAATCCCACCGTGACCACACACCACAGGCTTAGCTTCCTCTACTCCTTGCTTTATTCTCTTCTCAGTTATTTCATGTCTGTTCTGTAACAACCGAAGTTCTAAATATTCTTAAATAAGGTTTAGCTCCCATGTGTTTAACCTGCCATCGGCACTTCAAAGGTCACTTTTCTGACAAGTCAGGAGGAATTCTAAGCAACAGAAGGAGGTGTAAACACAGGAATAAAACTACAAGCCTATAATGTCGTGAGAGTCACAGGGAGAAGGGCTTGTTAGATGTGTTTGGGACAACAGAACTGAATGCCTGGGTCACACAGGAGACAGAAGGACAGAAGAGTCCTCTCAGGAGTGGGCGATTCGCAGATTGATGGTGAGAAAGGCAGTTTGGGCAGAGTGCATGGGCCGGGAAGTCGGCTTTGAAGGGGAAAAAGAGAGTGACGGCTGAACTGAAACAATTTTGAGAGTAATTTTGCTTGTTTTAGTTTCGATTTACTTTTTAATGAGAGATCACTGAGTGTAATTAAATGCCACAAAACACATCTTAAGAACCAGTCCCCATGCCCAGTACAGTCTGGGGATGACCGCACTAGTTATTTGGCATCTATATGCCAGCTGACCAAAAAAAAACAAAAACAAAAAAAAATGAAGCGCTCAGTGTGACGCTCGAAATAGCCAGTAAGCCTCCACGCACGGGCTGTCGCGAAGGCCTGGCACTTAACGCAACGCTATGGAGACCCATCAGCGTGTCGCACACACGCCACGTGTGTTTGGGAATGCACGCGAGTAATGCTGGGTTGTTACCAATAGAAGAGGAAATGGATTTTTTTGCTAGTGATTGCAATAAATTGAGGAAGTCTTAAGTTTGCGCCGAAATTCATAGAACGTGAAATAGTTTTTAAGAGACGTAATCGGATTCGCGGGTCATTACGAACAAAAGAGAGAGCAAGAGAAGGCAAGGAGAGGGACCTCCAGAGGGACCATTTAGAATGGTTAAAGGATGATAAGGATGATAAAAATTCATCTATTTTAGATTTTAGTGTATAATGAACAATTCATATGTTCGCTGTGGTTTGCAAAGAAGCATGGAGTCCGATGCTGTGCACATCAGCTTCACAGTCCTGGAGAGTTAACTAAGAGAATGGAATACAGTCGTCTCACGGGTTATTTTAAAGTTCCATGCATAGTTATTTTTTATGCACAGTTTAGTTTTGTAGCTATCACCACTTTGTATAGTTCATCTCGTTTAGACAAATTAATGGTTGCTAAGAAAAAGATTTAAATCCCGTGTAAAGCTATTCCTAATAAATATTCTTAAAATCATACATAACCCACACCATGATGGAATATCAGAAATATTTACCCTGAACATCTAGAAAATAAATGCCATATTCTATGTAAAAAATAAATGGAGTTAAGCAGGATATATTAGAGTCAAAATTACAAAAAAATTAGTCATCTTTCGAATTAGTAGATAGTTCAGGAGAAAAGATAGATATTTAATTAATACATTACAAATTGGTAGGATCTTAATACTTTTAGAAACCTGATATACTAAATTCATCACTCTCAGTTTTTTCTTTTTTCCATATCCTAATTTTAATGTGCTCATATTTTAAAATTTCTAGTGGGATACTTTAAATCATTTTTTGACAAAAATGTGTGTGTGTGTGTGTGTGTGTGTGTGTGTGAGAGAGAGAGGGAGAGGGAGAGGGGGAGAGAGAGAGAGAGAGAGAGAGAGAGAGAGATGCGTCAGGACACAGGGAGAGGGGGCACAGAGGAGACAGACTGGGTCTCATGTTTCGGTCAAGAGCATCCTGTCCATTTGAGCACCAAATCCCAGGCCTGGTCCACTACTCAAGCACAAGACTCTAGCAATTTTCCCTTCTCCCCTTCTCCTGTGACACCAATAGATCCATCTCCCCTTGATAAACAGTTTTAGGTTTTAACATATATTTTTCTCATCTAAAACAAGTAACAAACAAGACACTAATGACTTCAGTTCCTCCAGTCTCTTCTTCATAAGAAAAGTCCTCAGAGGAGTTGTCCACATCCACTGATGCCTACACGTCTTCTCTTCTGATTCTCGAACCCAGGCCTCCGCCCCACCACCCCTGACATTGTTCGGTCAAGGTCAGCAATGGCCTCCACGCTGCCAAATGCAATGAGCCACTCCCAGTCCTCATGTCACTAGATCTGTCCTCACTGGTGGACACAGACGATTTCTCCTTCAAATGCTTCCTTCCCTGGGTTTCCTGAAGACCACTCTGCTGAATTTCTTGCTTATATCACTGTTTTCCATTCTCGTTTGCCGGTCCCCCCTCACCTTTCCAATCTCTAAATGTGGATGGAGCCCCCCTGGCTTCGGTCCTTGGACAGCCTGTCCACCCACATCCATTCACCTGAACCCTGGGTGAGGCAAATGAATCCTAAAGCAATAACCCTGGACCGCAACCCTGACCTCCAGACTCACGTGTCTGACTACCTTCTCGATACCCCCTTGGCCCCCGGACCTCTAGTAAGCATCCCGAACTTCGAATGTCCTGAAACACATTCCTGATCTTCATCCTCAAACCTGTCCCTCCGATGGTCCTTGCTATCTCAATGAATGGAGTCGCCGATCTTCCGATTCCATGGGCCGAAAGCCTTGGGGTCATCCCCGATTCCTCTCTCGCAGCCATGTAAATCGTTCAGCAAGCTCCAAAACGTCTCCGGTAACGTCTCACCGCATCCACTCTAACCCACGGCCCACCGTCATCCCCGCGTCCCCGCGACGGCCTCGCGGCTCCCGGCATCCTCCCTGCCTTCACCATGCTCGTGATACCTTCTGTTCTTCACTCGGCAGCCAGAGGGACTCTCCTGAATGGTGAGTCCACTCACACGACACCTCTGCTTAAAAGCTTCTGATGGCTTTTCATCAATGTAGTGCTGAACCACCACAATATTTTTTTTAAGTGAAAATCATCTTTTTATTGAAAATATTTTTTTAAAAAATTATAGTAGCTCCGTTATCCAACCCTTGTACGCATTACACAGATTTAATTCCTTTCCATGAAGGGGGTTCAATGAAATGGTGGCTTTCTACAAAATGCAATACCACCCAGAGAACTGCACTGACTTCTCAGACCAGAAAACGAAGTAACCCAGAAACTTAGCAAGGCAAATATTTGCAAACATGGTGTGGGAAATTGCAAATATTTCAATAGCTTTGTTAAATGTCTTCTTTTAGGTGTAATATTAGAGGGGAGAGTCCTCAAACACGCCAGCCATGTTTCAGCCTTCAAAAATCCTCCTCTTCCTGTTCCTCCCCCTGCAAAGCCTGCCCCCGGGTGGTCTACAGGATCTGCTGGCTAACTTCATTCACACCTTTGGTATTCCTGCCATTGGCGACAACATGGATGGACCTCGAGGTGATCATGCTAAGCGAAATAAGCCAGACAGGAAAAGTTGAAAATCACATGATATCACTTATATGTGGTATATAAACCTTTTAAAAGCAACAAATGAACAAGACAAACAAACAGAGACTCATGGACACGGACAATAGACTAATGGTTACCAGAGGGTAGGGGGTTGGGGGAGATAGATGGGGTAAAGGGGGTCAAATATGCAGTGATTGAAAGAAATCTAACTATGGGAGGTGAACACACAGTGCAAATATAAATATGCCTTACTGGTAAGTATACAGCTGAAACGTACTGGATTTTGTTAACCAATGTCACCATAAAAAAGAAAAAAAGAAAAAAAAAAGAGAAAACCTGAAGAAAGAACTCTGCTTACACCAAAGCAGGAAAGCGAGGAGAGAGGTACCCTAACCAGCACAATGGTTATAAGATTGTGCATGACTTGATCCCCACTGCTTCTCTGACCTCATCTCCTACTACTCTGCCTCTCTTTTACTGGGCTCCCGACACCTGTTCTTCTGCATTCCTCAAACACGCCAGCCATGTTTCAGCCTTCAAAAATCCTGCTCTTCCTGTCCCTCCCCCTGCAAAGCCACCCCCGGGTTGTCTACAGGACTCGCTGGCTAACTTCATTCACACCTTGGCTCAGGTACCTTTTCAGCGAGCCTCCCCTGAGCATCCCACTTACCACTACGAACCCACCCATGACCCAGCACGCCCTGTGTCCACACCCCTTCTGTGCTTATTCATAGCATTTATGACCATTCAGCATACAATGTCACCGGTTCACTTTAATTATTGTCTATTTGCTTCGATAAGAGCGAACACTTTTATCTGTCTGATAAACAGCTATAAAAATCCCCGCACTTAGAACCAGGTGCGGAGTGAACCCTCGCTATCCCTGTCTGACTTTATATGTGACGACTCAGTAACTGTGTAGAAAAAAAAAATAAAATACATATCTGAGGACAAATAGAGTACAGCCTAGAAATGTTCTCCTCCTGAAGCCCGTCTAGGTTTTCTTAATATTTTAACAATCCTTTGAGTTTCATCCACCACTGATTGAAGTTAATAAAGAACTCAAGGCACAACCACTTTATGCAAAGTAGCATTATTCATTTATGCAGATTCACTTTTGCTTTATTTAATGCAAAGAAGCGATTCAAAAATACGTTTAAAGGAAAGAATGGGAGGAGCTGACATCTTATCGAGGCCAGTGCCAAGTTCAGAGTCTGGTCAAGGCGATATTAGCACCGAAAATTACAGCATCTTCTCTCTCGTGTACATGCATATTCTAAAAAATATCACATTGTAAAATGGAAAATACCATATTGTAAAATGTTGAGGGAAGCCAAACAATTCTACTTTCTTTAATTATTCATATTTCATATGTTTTTGAAATACCAAATGTGTTCTTTAGAACACATTCAGCATATTTGCTGTTACCGACCGAATATCTGTGTCCCATCCCAAATTCACATATTAAACCCCTACATCCCAGTGTGATCTTCATGCATGTCATGCCTCCCTGTCTCCATGATTACCATCCTGGTCCAAGGTGCACGCTCAGATTACCGCAGCCGGCTCCTAGCTAGTTTCCCCGCTCCACCCTCACCCCTGAACTCATTGCTCGCATGACACCCAGAGGGGCTCTCTTACATGTACAGTATGAAACTCGCTTCTTTAGAGCCTCCAATGGCTTCCCAGGGCTCCCACGATAAACGACAGATCCGGACCTCTTCCCTGAGAAGAAAAGTTTGCGTGATCCATCTCCGGCCTCGCCTCCAACCCATCTCCGTCCTTGCTCGCTCTGCTCGACCCGTTTCAATTGCTCCTCCAGCTTCAGGCTTGATGCTCCATGGTGCCTGTGCACTTGCCCTTGACTCAGCCTACAGCGTGCATGCCCGGAACCTGTTCACGACTCCCTCTCTCACTTCCTGTCAGTCTCTGCCCAGATGCCACCTGTGACCAAGATGGCCTTAGTAGTCCCTTCAGCTTGACTCAGTTTTAGCTGGGTCTCTTCCTGGGCAGCCACGGGAACCTGACCTGCCTTTTCTGAGAGTGTTTACTTTAGAAGACTTGCAACTGTATTCGATTTATCTGTCCCCAACGAAGATGCAGATGTCCTTCCAGCTTCTTGCCAGTTTTACAACCCAGAAATGTTTTATTGAGAATGCAGGCGCCAGCCCTTTTATATGTGGTCATTGAGGCAGACAGCGCGCCAGGAGCCTAACTTTTATAAGGGAAAATTAGCAAACTCCTTGTCAAATCGCTTGACCACCCACCCCTAACATCCTCTAGGGCTTTTCTACTAGTTCACCCCAGTGTTGAAACTCCTGCCTTTTGTGTCAACGGAGTTGAGTTCATTCTCTTTCCTCCACTGCAGTGGCCTTGGCCCTGTGGCAATAGTCTTGAATCGGGTCTCTCGTGCCTGTTTAACTCTGCCCAGTGCAATCTGTCTTTGATGCCTTCTCAGATTCTACTCTGATCCCGAGGTCCAGCACAGCCTGGCGCCATCACCCTGCCACACTGAACCCAGCCACTCTCTATGCCTTGCTCTCCTCTGCTTTTCTTCATATTACTTATCACTACCTGGTATTATATTTCGCAATGATTTGTTTCTTAGTGAGTCTCTCCATTAAAGTATGAGCTCCACGAGTCTGGTGACTTTGTGTTTTTTTTCTTTACCACCATTGTATTCTCCACACCCAGAACTGTGCCTGGTGTGTCACAGGCTGGCAGTAGCTGTGTGAGGATGGAAGGATGGGAGGAGGGAGGGAGGAAGGGAGAGAGGGATCAAGAGTTTTAAAAAGACTGAGCACAGGACAGAAAAATGTAAAAGAAGATTCCATATTTTCAGTTCTATTTTAGGAAACAGTTAGGCTTCCTAAAAGGAAGGGTCTTCTTAGGGTCTTTTTACCAGTATCTTGAACTGTCTAGATATCCTAATTTTCAAGTTCCCATGGCTTACATCAGGCTGCAACTAAGCGTCCTATTCCATGTTTACCTTTCTCCTGCATTTGAAGCTTTGAGAGCAAAGCCAGGAAGGGGCCTGTTCCCCGAAGGAGCCTAGTCTTCTCTGTGGTCCAGCAGTGTCCTCTGCCCCTTCTCTGCGAGGCACAGGGACAGAGACATTCTCCCATGACGCTGTCTAGTTGACCACTCGCTCTGCTTCCAGGTAGGCGAGGAGAGGCGAACCACTTCTCAGCTGACCATTTAGGGGCCTGGAAAAGCAAACCCAGCCTTTCGTCCAACAAACGTTACGCAGTCACAGACACGTGACAGCCAACAAAAACTGAGGCACTTTTGGGCCTTGGAGCCATCGTGAAATGTCCATTCTCACAGTCGAGATATATCTGCTGTGATCACAAGGTAAAATGAGGGCTAGGAGAGGAGAAATAAAGGAGAAGTAGTAGAAAAGGCCTAATCCAAGTCCAAGGACCAAAGACGACTGATCTAAAAGACAAGCAGGAGGAAGCTACGGTACAGGAAAGGGGAGCCATGCCGAAACGTGGGGTAGAGGCTGGGGAGCCCAGGGGCATTTAGTTCACTACAGAGAAAGGGTGAGAGGTAGACTGGGGACATATGTAGGTAACACCGTAGGGTGTTGTAAGCCCGCGTGAGGGTGCTGGGCTCTTGAGGACAATAGCAACACTGAGGACTGCAAGGATGTCTGACGTTGAGAAAGATCAAGCTGGATGCAGTGTAGAGTATGCACTAGAAGAAACCAAAGCTGAAGCCAGGAAGATCACTTGGCGGACAGTTTTAGGAATCCAGGCAAGACACGCTGGTGTCATGAGTGAGAACATGATATGGAGCTAAGTGAATGGGTGAGGAAATTACGGCAGGATTTGGAGCTGGAGCGTGAGGGCTTGGGACAGGGAGACGTTGCTGGAGTGTGAGGGCTTGGGACAGGGAGACGTTGCACTCAGTTTCAAAGTGACTGTTGGATCTCCATGCGCTGGGATGGATAATGCTGGGGGAAGGAGGAGGTTTGGGACAAGGAATGAAGCTCACTTGTTTTGTTCAGCACATTTAATTATCACCCATGTCTTCTTACTCCCCAGCGCAGGTAGGGACATACTCATAAGCTTCAGGGTTACATAGGATTGCAAACTGCTGTGTTGGGCTTAACCCAAGCCGCCAATTATATTTCCTAAGCTGCCTCCCAGTCATCTGGTATTGAGATCGGAAAACGGGCTGCAGTTCTGATGCCTGAAATCGATGGGCAGGGCCCTCCTGGAGGCAGCCAACGTCTCAGGCATATATGATCACACTTTAAACCTGAACCTTGATTGGAGGCCATGGAGCCTCTGCCTTATTCGTCTTTTGCTCATAAGGTACAGATTTCAAAACCCAGTTTACAATTGCATTCCACGCTTGTCTTTTCTCTTCTCCTTTTCTTTCTCTGAGGATGGAGAGAAGGGAAATGAGCTCCCGTGGAGAAAAGACAGAAGGATGTCAGCCCTCCTCTCCCGGACAAAAGCACGCTGCAGGGAGTTGTTCCCTTCTGTGCCTACGGCTGGCTGGTCTACGACATTGCACTTGATGGCTACATTTGGAACTCATTATTCCCTCTTCCGAACACTGGGCTTTTTATTCACACCGAAGGGCTCGTGATGGACAAGGGTTAGAAAACAGGAAGAGTAATAGTAATTGAATGTTCTGTTTAGAACGCAGGCAGGTCACAGGGGCAGAAAGGCGGAAACTGGTTTTCATGCTGAGCCAACCTGCACGACCCAGGCAAAGCTGCCACGAGGGATTTCTGATCTAATAAAAACAATCGGAGCTTTTAGCTTTTCGAAGATGCTTATTCACGTGACAGCGATGAGGAATGTCTGAGAGGATGATGTCGGCGCAGAACAGAAGGATCAAATAGCGACAGAAGTCACTCAGGCACCACGGGCGCTTTGTGACACATGTAGGGCTGCTGGGTTGGGAAGTTCCAACTCCAACACAACCACTGGACACGCAAAAGGGCATCCAGCGAAAACTCACTCTGCGCCTCCTCATGTTCACACTCAGAAAAAATTATAAGTTCATTTTGAGGGTGAGCAGAAGAGAGAAAAAGGAATAGAAAATTTTAGTATATGTAGAATCTCTGGAATTGAGTATACATTTCTGAGCTTTTATAATTTCCAAACGTTTCGTTCCCATTTATTCTAAGATTTAAATCACAGTAACAGGACCGTGGCTACTCTTGCTGTTGCTAAATAAAAAGATCTGCAAATTTCAGGGGAAAAAATTGTTTTACTTACAGTAATGTAACAGTTCAAAAGTCCTAATAAAAAACATCAAATTTTGCTCATTTCATGCCAGCTTAGAATGGTTTCTTGTACTAGTTGTCCTCAAAAATTATAAGAAAGACAAATTCTGGTCTAATTGAATGAATTCCTATACATTTTTAATCTTTATTTGTCAATGGACCTTGACTAACATCAAGAAACAATTTAAAGGAGTCTGACAATGAAGCCGAGGTCATTGTACAAATTCAGAAAACCTAAGTATCGTTCAGCAAAATAGTGCATAAATGTTTTTTTATTACCTGACAGTTCTGTTCTCTGATGAACCATCTCACTCATGTCCGACATGCCCCCTCCTGCCAGGGCCACCAAAGCTGCTGGTGAGTTCCCCTCACAGCATCGCCCCCGGAATTAAATAAATATAGATCATCGCCATTGTCACTGGAGCCTTGATACTCTGGCGCTTCCTCCTCTCCTTCGAATCTGCTGATTTTGCTCCAAATTTAGTTTGTTTTAGCACACAGAAATCTGCTTTATTTTTCAGGTTATGTATCTTGGGGTAGGCCAGATAAAGAAGTCAGAATTCTCTCATCTCTAAAGTCAACTGGTGATTTTATCTCATACTCAGCTTGTGTTTAGAGTACAGAAATTTACCTAATTCTCCAGGAGAGGAATCTGGGGGCAAACAAGTTAGAAGTCCAAGTTCTCATCCTAGTGACCACAGCTACTTCACCCGAGCTAATTCGCTGTATATAAAAGTCCATTTCTTAAGAAAATCCTGGCTATTCCAATTGCTTAGTCCAGATCGAGGCTAAAACTATTCTCCTTAGCAACTGACCACTCGCCGATTCTCCTCTACGCTTTCCCGATGTACACACAGACACACATGTGTGTAGCTATCTATACTCTTTATATTGTTCTCTCTCTATGGGCTCCAGGGAAAATTGCTCAAATGCGCTCTCCAGCTCTTACTTTTGAATAAAGAATACTCACCCTCAACAACGGCTTCTTAATTCAGGGTTATCCCTCTCTATCCTACAGTTATTTTTTACCTGGTCACTCTTTGACCATACTTTTCCATTCACGACCAGAATATCTGCTTCTGTGGTAATTTTTCCCCAGTTTTATTGAGGTATAATTGCCAAATAAAAATTGTGTATGCTTAAGATGTACAAATTGAAAAAGAAATAGAAAATATTAGTATATGTAGAATCTCTGGAATTGAGTATACATTTCTGAGCTTTTATGATCACCACACTGTGAAATGATCACCACAGGCAAGCTAAGTAACACGTTCATCCCCGACGTAGTTACGCTTGAGAGTGAAAACAGCTAAGATCTACTTTCTTAGCAATTTTTAACTACATAGCACAGTATTATTTACCACAGTCACCATGCTGTACTTTAGATCTGCAGAGCATATTCAGGTCACAGCCGAAGTGAGTACCCTTTTACCATAGTCTTCGCTGGTGAATCGCTATCCACTGTAAAAATACCCTTTATGAAATCCATATCTACATAGACTAACATGGCAAATGCTCTTATGGTCATAAAAATTGAGATGATGGAGACAAACATATCTTTGAGAATGTGGCAGTTCACCACAGTGAGTATTCTATAAAATTAAGCAAATCAATCATTTCCCAGGGAAGAGATTTTCAACAAACGAACTCTACACTGTTTAGCTTCATTTAGCCACCGTGGGTGAAATTATGCAGCCTGTTAATTTTGAGTGAATTATGTTGCCATTTTTAGTTTATTGGAATCCAGAAAATACAGTCTATTTGTGTAGTTTTAGTTCTGAGAATATTGGAAATGAGAATTCAGTTTTGAGGAAAACATCTTGGTAAAAAAAAAAAAAAAAGGATAAATGAATGGAATAAAGAAGAGCTAAGGGAAAGAAAGGAGAGACAGAGAAAGAGAGGGAAAGGGGTAGGAAAAGAGGAATAAATAAAAGAAAAGAATGGAGGGAGGGAAGGAGAGAAGGAGGGGGAAATAATGGGGGAGAGAAAGAGATAAAGGAAGAAAATGTGTTTAATCTTAAAAAGGAGGAGAGTTAAGTTGAAAGAGTTTGTAAGAAAATATGTGAAAGGAAGGAAAATTTTTTAAAGTGATTTAGTTCAGTTAGACAGAGCATCAAAGACACACTGTCAGAGGAATCAAGACCCGTGATGTCTGAGTGTAAATAGTTTTGTAGGAAAAAACTATAGCAAGATGGGTTTCTGTTTTGTAAAGATGAATCATCTGGCCAACTTGGAAGTGAAACAGAAACACACACAGAGTAAGAATTTTACCAATGAGTTCAGTACCATTGATGCAATTTCAACAATGAGTCTGTATATTAGTAAACTCTTCTCTATATTGTTTGGACATTTTGGGGTGATATAAACTCTACTTTGCAATTGGATATTTGGGCCTCGTGTCGACATTAGTTCAGACTGAAGTCATTCCTCTCCCATCGCTAACTTGCAGATTCCTCAGCTCCATCACTTCTCGAAAGGACAAGGTGAGGTTAAAGTCAGATAAGTATAGAGGAGCTGCAAGATAGGAAACCATTAAGTGAATGAGAATGAATAACATTTGTTTTGAAGGATATAGATTATATCTAAATTATATATCAACTTGGAATACTAAAAGAAAATAAGCTTTGAGAGTATAAACAACCAGATAAATGATCACAAAAGAAAACACAACTCATAAAAGTTTTAAGTTCCATAAAGTGTATTAACTTATGGAGATGCCATCTGACATCTAGTGTTTGAATACACAATACTATTTCTGTCAGCATTTCATTAATCTTCAAGATGATAAAAACAGTTGTCTTTAGAATATGTCCCCATCACGTACTCCTTTAAACATAACTAAATATAAAGTGTTTCTTAATGTATCCTTTTGAAATAATTTTTATTTTTTCAATGAAAAATTATACTCCTAATTAATTTATAAAAAGTGATTTTAACTAGATTATTTTAAAGGCTCTAATGCTTTGATATAAAAGTATCATAATATGTGGCTATGGTCATACCCTGAAATTTTCATATTATACTATATGTTGACCATTAGATATTCTTTTACTAGCAGTCTACCAAGTTTTCATCTTTTTCGTGACTTTGGAAAACTAAAGATTTCCTCAGAGACAGAGCATGTTTGCTCTTTGCCTGAAGCTCAGTCTGGCTGTGTTCCTGGAAACCTCTCATGTCTTGCATAGAATTTGAATCTGGTTGCTCATGAAATCTGTGATTGATATGAAGCTAACCAGTGTCAAGCACTAGAACTAATCCATCACATACAGTTGTCATAGTACAAAGAATGTCAATTATCTCTCACAAAGTAACCGAGATGGCAAAATTGATCCAAGAAGGTGCAGCAAATTATCTTCTATATATAGCATGAAAAGCTAGAGTCTGAGGTATTCTCAAAACTTACCTCCCTAAAGAAAAGCCAAATGACAGCCTGTTAGACAACATGCCAGATACGGAGATTTGGGGACCTGAATAAAAAGCCCCAAGAATGGGAAAATTCCAATGTGTCTCAAATGGAAGAATCCAAGTTTAATATAGAGGTGAACAAAAGCAATAGCTCCCAGCTATAAGCTCGACTCTTTTTCTTGTTGGTCCATGGAAATAGGATTTACCTTAGATTTCCAACTGAAGAGGGAAGAAGAAATGGCATCCACCCAGCAGGGTGTTCTTTTATTCCCGACTTGTGTCAAAAGTCTCATCTCTCGCATGTGAGATTTATGTGGATGAATTATGGCAGTATCTAAAACATAACTTTGTATGATGCTCTGTGTCGAAGATGAAGGCCAGGGTATAAAGGAATAGGGATATAACTGTTTGCATAAACCACAAGAGACCAGACCTTGATGATATTTGTTTTAGAATTCAGATAATTGGGTCTAAGTACAAACACAATATACACCTGTTGCAGGACTTCTCCCACTTTGCAGGGGCTATTATATGCCTGCTTCCTTTTGATGAGATGCCTACCTGACTATATTAATGGCTCAAGGACCTCGTGCTGATACGGTATGATCAAAAGCTAAGCATATTACAATTATTTTGCAATGCCAAATAGCGAAAATGAGAAGTGAGGGAACTGAATGAAAACTTTCTTTGATCAAAGAGGACTAACAGATTTTATTAACAGTTTAAGTGGAAAACAAACTTCTGTTTAATTCTACTTGGGGTCTAATAATCTCCATAGAAACCTTGACAATTAGGGGTGAGACCCTCAGAGGTCCATTGTGGGTTATCGAAATGTATAAATTAGAAATTCAACGAATACATACAGTAGAAAATGTAGAAAATGCATTGTAAAATATATGTTTATTTTGACAGGTGCAAATTAGCCTCAATTAATTAATTCTGGTAATATTATGTCACTGATCTTACAGCACACTTCAGAAAATTGGTTAATTATTTCCTAAGAAACAGGTAGCGTCAATGAGCAATATTATGGGAATAATTGCATCTGTAGATAAAATAATAATTATTGAGTTTTTATCAAATATCTATTTTATTTCTTAATTTCCCAATAAATGACTGAAAAGCACTGAACAGATTGATTTTTCCAGGAGGTGTGGTTTTCTGTGAAGGCAAGAAAGTGGATGATCGGTAATGGTTATGTCACACAAATGAACCATCAGTCAAAAAGTCATGACATCGTAAATTACATAATGGATAAAGGCAAAAGGCATGGAGGTGGAATGGGAAGGAGTCCTTGGACCTCACTGTCTAAGCAACAGAGCAGCTGTACTGGTACCCCAAGGGAGCCGCAGACCCAGATGTATTAATCTTTCAGGCTGAGATTAATATTCTTAAGAACTCTGTTTAATGAATAAACAGGATATTATGGTTTCCCAGTGCTCATTTAAGAAATTGACATGTGACCTCTTGACCCGATGCTGCTGGGCCCTTACTGTAGAGTCCAAAATGATGCCCCTGTGAAGTCCTCTCACCAAACATGCTACCCCATCGAGAAGCAGAGTCACAGAACAGACGCGTTTGACCTTGGCATTCTGAACACCGCCAAGAGCAATATTCTCTTAAATTTTCCCCTCCTAATTAGTGCAAGCTGTCTCTTGCTTTTTATCTCTCTACATCTAAGTGGAAATATGAGTCAAAAAAAAGACAAATTGTTCTTTGCTCCTTTCCTAGCTGCCACAAGACAAATGATGCTCCTGTAGGTTATGGGAACACTTCGAGTAGCTAAGAGCCCTTTATTACTTTTTACTAGTGCCATGTGTAATAAAGGAATGAAGAATTAGCAGTATGGCACATCACTTAGATAATGAGCACCTACAGAATTTGAAACATTACATGTTCCTTAGTCAACCATTCCATTGTTCCTTTATTTTTATATATCTGGAGTAGGAGAAGTGAACAGAGGGAAAAATGTGTGTGGGTAGGTGTGGAGGGGGTTGTGAGAATGTGTGTGTACGTGGGCATGTGTGCATTCTGCTGGGTGATTTGCAGGTGCAGACACCTAAAGATAAGGTCAAAGTGACAAAAGGTAGTGACAATCTCAAGAAGCATATTTATATTTCATTTATACTATATATATATGCATGTGTATGTATATATATATATACATATGTGTGTGTATATATATACGTGTGTGTGTGTGTATGTGTGTGTGTGTGTGTGTGTGTGTGTAAAGAGAGAGAGAGAGAGAGAGAGAGAGAGAGAGAGAGAGAGAGAGACATCACATAATGTTTTGGTCAACAGCTGATCAAATATATGACAGCAGTCCCATAAGGTTATAATAGAGCTGAAAAATCCCTATTGCCTAGTGACACTGTAGCCCTTGTAAGGTCATAGAGCAAAGCTCTCACTTGTCACGTGGTGGTGGTGATGCTGGTGTACACTGCCCTCTAAATAGAAGTGTGGCACACAAGATGACAGCAGTAGTCTCTACCACGTAGTTTTGTGGAAGCACATTCTGTGATGGTCACATGATGTTGAAATCCCCTGATGATGCATCTCTTAGGACATATCCTTGTCGTTAAGTAGCAAATGACTGTGTGTGTGTGTGTGTGTGTGTGTGTGTGTGTGTGTGTGTAACTTACATGGCACACGGCATAAAAAGAGATTTCCAAATACATTGGCACGAGAGTCTGACTACCAGGGAGCATCGTGGGGAGGTGATTCTAGATCTGACCCTTAAAGGATAGGACAGAATTCTCTGTCCATACGACAGGTGAGTTCATGCAGAGATCTGCCCTGGTGCCCTGTGCCCTTCGATTCTGTTCCAAAGGCAAGTTGAGCAGGCATTCATATATTCCTTATACATGAAAAACTAAAAAGTAGACGGGAGAATATAGACACACACAGCTAATGGCGTGACCCGTGGTGGGGGAAGCTATGGAAGAATGTGACCAGGGTTGGTGGCTAAGGACCCTTTTACTCTCTCTACAATTTTTTTTTTCTTTTGACAAAGTAAAAGTTTGTAGTAAAAGATGATAAGTTATTAACTGGATTTCACTCTGAGTGGCAAGAATGTGGATGTTTATTTGTTTACTATTTATAATTAATTTATTTCACATTTAAAAAGGATCAATGAAATCTTTAGTTATATAGAAAGGAAACTGAGAGAGCCCACAGGGACATACTGAGGAAGTGGTCGATAATTCAGCGATGCCATCAAGATATATAAATCAGAAAGTATCACTGTGGACTTCTATTACCAGAGCAGAAAACCCTGGTTTTCTTCAATAAGTAGAGAATAGCCTTATGAAGTTTTTGAAAAAAATATGATATAATAGAAGTTGTTCTTTAGGATACTAAACCTAAAAAAAAGAATTCATAAAATTTTCAGTTCTTAAAATTTGCATATATTCATCATGCGTTGATTTAACTCAATGCTCTTGCCTGAGTTAGAGAACTAAGGAAGAGAAAAGTAATGAATCTATTCAAATTATTCAGTCGGATGGTAATAAGCGGCTGAACTAAGTGGCAGCAGGAAACAATAGATGAAAGAGGCAAACGTGATTGATTGGATGTAGCAAATGGATAGAGAGGTGCCAAGGATAGCCCTTAGGTAAGTGGTAATGTTGAGAGAAATAAGAAAATCGGATCATTTATTAAAGATGAGAGCTATTACAGCTCCTTCATCTGCCGATGGGAATGAACAAGGTCAGTGGGGAGAACAGGTAGCAGCCTCTTCCTGGAGTCACGCCCTATGCTAGGCAGAAAGGACAGAACCCAGTTCTTCCATCGAGGACCCAGATAAGGTCACGGAAAGTTCCTCCGTTGTCACTAAACACATAGATGGGTACATGTGGCGGTGGAAGTGTGTGGCTGTTCTCTTTTGATTATTTCTGCACCCTCAGTGAACTAGAAAGCAAGTTCATTAGCTTAAAGAGCAGAGGGTGCTAGAGATGGAGGTTTGAGAATGGAGAAGAAGGCATGAAATAGTCATCTTGGTGATTAAGAGAACATTTAAGAAAGGAATAAAAAGAGTTCCTGGACAGAACTAGGCTCCTACTTCAGGGTAACGCTCATTCATTTAAGATAAGATCGGGGAGTATTGGTGTGTGATGTTCTGCAGACACATGTAGATACAGAGCTGGCTGAGTTGAATATGACCAGCAATGGGTTTTCCGAGCATATAAGAAGATGCAACGGAAGGGGCCGTTAGTAAACCTGGGTCGTGGGTAACCCATCGGTTTCAACTTCAAAAGAAACCAGGGGGTTTGGAAGAGGAGAGCAGGCATGAAGGTCTACAAGTGACAAGAAGAATCAGGAAAGACAGGCATCCTAACTCCAGACCCAGGAGCTGAAGGACAGGAGAGGACAAGCCACCACTACTTGAGAATTCTTTAAGTGTCCACAAGGGAGAGCCAGGTTTTAGTTAGAGACAGAAGAAGGGACGAGTCTGAGAGATTTTGAGTGTAAAGCGTTTTTCCCGATGACAGACTGCGTATCCTAGAGGGTAGAGAAGAAAAGGTTGGGGGTTGAGGAAGGTGGGAGATGGAGGCGAATTACAGGACATTCCAAGCTGTGTGAGAATGTGCATCCGTGTGATGGGACAACTTGGGCGTCCTGGGCTTCTTGCGTGACTGACAGAAATTCAGGTACAGGGTACGACGGGTTAACGCTGGCGCTTTCTTAAGGGGTGGTCAAGTCTGTGGTGTTATGTGGGGAGGAAACCGTCTCGTGAAGAGCACATGTGGCCCCACGTGTCACTCCCTCAGCTGCATCGGAACATTTCGAGGTTTTAGGGGAGCAGCAGAAGGGCACAGGCACCATTTGCATTGTCTGAATGTTTGTTCTCAGTTAGAGTCCTCGTGATGACGGGCTGGAAGACAGTCAGCTTCTTGGAGCTCATGAGCCTCTGTTAGAACCTTCTGGTACTGCCTCCCCCTCAAGAGCTTTGGCATCCTGTGACAGCCAGCTCATATCTTGTGGCAGCGATCTGTCCTGAGCAGCTATTATTTTTTCTCCCAAACACATTTCCACCAACTTCTGTCCCTCAGCCACTGGGCAAAGCTGCCCCGGGAGTTATGTATATAGAGTGAGCTCATCAAACTTGGACAAAGGCTAAAAGGAAAGCCAAGCCCCGGAGGAAAGTTTTTGGATCTATAAACAGAAACAGCGAGAAGAGAACAGACTCTAAGCAATATTTTAGTGCCTAAAATAAGATAAATGGACCAGAGAACTAACAGAAGTCAGGAAGAAGAAAAATAAACAATGGCAGGGTTGGGCACCGGAGCTGTATGCCTCGGCTGCTCGGGGGAGGGAAAGCGGGCACATTACAGATAGGAATTTCTATGTCTCTTTGGAATCCTCTGGTTTAGATCATTTAAACAGGGCTCTTATTTTTTCTGCCTGTACACCACACACCTGCCTTATCTGTGGGGAGGTGTTCCCAGACCCCCATGGATGCTCGAAGCTGCAGGTAGCAGCAAACCCTGTATATCCTATATGTTCCCTATTCATACATCCTTTATCCTTAAGGAAGAACAGTAGCGCTTCTCTGTAGCATGTCCAGATTTTCAGCATCACTACTCTGGTGCTTTGGGGACATTATTAAGTAAAATCGGGGTTACGTGCATACACCGTGATACTGTGACAGTCGATCTGATAACCCAGACATCTGCTAAGTGACTATAGGGTGGGCAGTGTATGCAGAGTGGATGCACTGGACAAAGGGATGATTCGCATCCCCGATGGGACAGAATGGGACAACAGATCTCATCACATTACTCAGAACATCGTGTGATTTAAAACCTACGAATTGTTTACTTCTGGAATTTTGCATTTAAGAGTTTTGGAGGATGGTTGACTGAGGGTAGCTGAAACCACAGAAAGTGGAACCACAGATGAGGGCTGAGACTGTGAGCGACAATGAGTAGTGGTCAGTGAGTCCTTGTGCAAAGCGAAACCACACGATGACTGCCAAGCCAAAGTCGGACGGCCAGAGGTGGCCTTTAAAAACACAGGGATGCAAACGGACGGTTTCTCTGTGTCCTCCTATCGAGGCATTCATCAGATACACTGACATGACTTGAATCTCAGCCACTTTACAGAGCACGCTGATTCAATGAGAGAATGTTAAATGGTCATTCATCAAAGACAAGACAGAAAGTTCAGGTTAGTATTCAGGGAAAGGAAGACGGCTGTTTCACGTTCTTGAGATGTCCAAGCATTCCGAGAGGACCCGCTACACCTCCAGGCCCAGTGACATGCACCGACCATACCCGTCGCTTCTGAGATGTCCCCCCGTGCTCCCGCCCCCCACTGCAGAGGCCTGAGTACAGTGACAGTCACCACAGAAAAGCTCCTTATGCAACACCGTGGATGTCAAGGTGGAAACGATGTTAACATTTGCAGTTCTTAACTCTCAAATTTGCGTTTTCAATTTAAACATCTGGATGCTGTGGGTGTTTCATTTTTGTTTTCACATACATTTACATACAAAAATGTAGCACATCGCATGACTAACCGCTTCTTTTAGGCTCCTGAGTACACATTTCCCACAGACAAGCATTTTGACTCTCCGATGTTGCACATATTCTGAGTAGTTGTTATTATGGAAATACATTGTTGTATCATCATCAAAAGCAGCAAGGAGAACATCGATATGACTCTGATATGCTTAATTTATTATATTTTTTAGCAATTTTCTGGGAAGTATTCTTCATTTGAAGTAAATTTTTATTAGGTAGAGATTATTTCCCGGGTATCAATTCAGCTAAATCATTAGTTTCTGAACTGTTCTTTTTAAAAATTACATAATTAATTGTAAAGGACTTTTTTGAAGGCTCCCTCAAAATGTGTCCATATTCATTTTACTCAAAGTAAAAAAAAAATCCTTAATAGTTACCTTTGTAAACCTGCCAAATTACTAGCATGTAAGACATTGGTCTTTCAATGCATCAAATCATGAATCATTTTTCTTTTTTAATGTTTTCGGGGAACTCGGCGTATAAATATTTTAAAATTATTTCCTAGAGTTTCCTTGGCCTTCCAGCGATAATGAATTTCTCTTTTGGGTCAAGCTCATCCCACCCATAGGTCCTAGATGACATAAAAAAATACAGTCTACTCAATCCTCTCATATCACTAAAAGAATCACCATCCTACGCCCAATACGACATGACACTTCCTCCTTAAACCACAGACAGCAGTAGTTGCATGCTGTATTTTCACACTGAAACCAATATAAACATACCTTCTCTCCACCCTGGTTCATTATCAAGGAAAAAGTATCAAAGCATATGTTTAGAGAAGCAAGCCATTGAAGGAAGAAGTGTGTACATTGTTTTTCTTATGTGTAAAATTCCAAATCACGACATAGGAATCGATAAAAATATATAAATCTTTAACTTGATTGGATTCAGATAATTGGGTCACTTTTTCTACAGTCGGAAGAAACCAAAAGATCGCAGGCTGGAATCAGGAGGCTGAGGTTCTGAACAATGTTCTGATCCACATGCTCTGTGATGTTGGAAAGCCTGTCACTATTTCCTCATCTGTAGGATGGAATGATAGCCACTCACTACACAGCACTGTAAGAATTTCTGTAGATTCCTAGATATGTGCTTTATTAACAAATCTTTTGTCAATTGTGAAGCTAAATATGAGTGAGAAACCATTATTCTAAAGTTATTATGTATATAAGGCACAGGATGGGATCTAGATGATGAACTATTATTTTTTTTTCTGTAACATTTATTCTCACAATTAAAGGAGTACTTATTCATGTACAAGTTTACGATATGTTACTTTGAAAAGAGAGAGAATATAACAACGTTCATACAATTCAGCACAAAGATTCCAATATTCCCAGCTCTTTCTCTTGCTCTTTTCTGCCTACCAAAGTCTAAGAGGTTTTGAAATTGGAAGCAAGTGAGTAATACATCATTCCATCCTCACTCGCAAAGTCTGACAATTAGCATTCAATAGGGTACATACAAGAACCTGTGGTCTTTTATTTATCATCCTGACTGTAAAATTTTAAAAGTCTTTTGAAACACTTAAAACGACTTCTATTTAATTATTGCCAAGATGGTAAGATTTAGATGCCTGTGAGGCTTTCTTACAGTTTTAATGCTGTGTAAGTTGTTCACAGAAACACTTAAGAGGAGAGAGGAGGGCAGTGTATTCCCTTGGAATACTCGAGATTGGCATAAACATGCCTGGGTCCGGGTTAGCAGTGCCCAGAGCCTAAGCTTAGGGGAGAAAGATCCTTACATTTGCATCGGCAGAACCAGAGAGTACAGCAGGTCCTCAGATAACGTCATTTCTTTCAAATTCATTTCATTGTAACGTTGACGGCATGCCGAAGGAACTTAACTCTTGTTTATATCAATTAACCTTTGATAAAATTGGTTTTGGTACACGCCATTTTGCGTAAAGTCACGGAATCTGTCAAGAATGTTAAGCGAGGGCTTACTGTTATAGATGATGTATCGGTTTCCTAGAGAAGCCATAGCAAATTAGCACCAACGTGATGGCCTGAAACAACACGAATTCATTCTCTAACAGTTCTGGAGACCAGAAGTTTGCGATCGAGGTGCCAGCAGGGCCAGGCCCTGCTGAGGGATCTCAGGAACTTTCCTGGCTTCCTCTAGCTGCAGATGGCTCTTGTGTTCCTTGGCTTCAGTGGTGTAACCCAGCCTCTGCCTCCATCCTCACAGCCTCCTTCTCTATGTCCCTGTCTCTGACCCTCATGGCCAGGCTGGCAGTGTTTCTGCTGATACGGTGTTGTCACCTACCATCTCTGTCAAGGGGGTGTGTACCGTGAGACCCCTTTCCTGGATAACCCTGTCTCTATTGCTGGTGTCTGCTGAAATGACCAATTGGACCCATGAGTCACCTGCCTAATCTCTCCGGCAAAGGTTTCCCAGCCACATCCTTGGCTTCTCTCCAGAGCATGCTTTCCCGACAATAAATTTCTTAATGTTAGCATCTTTGGCAATCTGGGTACTCCGAGTGCTTCCCAAATCATCAAGCGCTACCTCCTTTTTGCTGAGCATTTCCCTCTTCGATTCTTCTCTTTCCTTTCACATTTTACGATAAACGACAAGGAGAAATCAAGCCACACTTTGAACAGTTCGCTTAGACTCTCCTCAGCTAAGTCTCCAAGGCCATCGCTTAAAGATCTGCTTTCCACCCAACGCAGAATACAAGTCGGCCAAGTTCTCTGCCGTAACGGTGACAACAGAATCGCCTTCCCTCACGTTTCCAGGAGCGTGTTCCTTATTTCCCCCTGAGACATCACCAGGAGCGCCTTTAACATTCAAGGTTTCATCGCACTCCGTCAAGACAATGTCTGTATTCTTTAAGACGACACAGCGTTCCCTGCTCTGTACTCTCCACTTCCTCTGAGCCCTCACCAAAATCACATCTAATGGCCACGCTTCTCCTGCCCGTCTCTTTGCTACGACCTGGGCTTTTCCTGTCACACACGGCAAAATTCTTCCAGCCTCTCCCATTTCCAATTCAATGCAGCTTCCACAGTTTTAAGGTATCTGTGACAGAGGCATCCCACTACCTGGTACTGACACCCCTGTTAGTCTCCTAGGGCTATTGTATTCCAAAAAGTCACCAGTAATTCCACAGCTAGTGCTATCATTTTTAAAAACCACACATTGCACTGGTTTCTGAAATTAATTAGAACAACTGCACCAGTTGCCTGTGGATAAATTGATGAGGTGTGTCTGTCGGCGAACCCTCAGCCTCCCATAAAGACGTGTAAATGCAAACAAGACGGAGGATGGCAAGTAGCTCATGGCATTTTTATGGAGAGGGGAGTGGCTCTCTCTTAAAGCCTATATGTAGTTCTAGACTACTTCTTTTTAAAGTTGAGCAGTATGTTGGTTTTACAAAAGTCATATACGCTTCTTGAAGAGGAAAATGCTAATGATTTCGACAGTTAGAATGCAATAGCCAAGCTCCGGTCTCATTCCCAGATACTACCAGTGACAGTCACCACTGTCTTTATTCCCGTCTTTGTGTGCTTTGATTGTGGGGAACAAGTGGAGAGGGTTTTCTTGTTTGTTTGTTTGTTTTGTGTTTGTTTGTTTGTTTGTTTTTAACCAATGATACTCTCCTGTGGCCTGCCCTAAAGGACTTGATTGAAGGCACCTATAAGAAGTGGCAGAAACTTCAGCTGGCCCTCGCTTCTCTCCCTTCCCCCCGGCACGTGAGGGGGAGATGCTCTCAGTGACACTGCGGCTGCCACACGTATTAGTCTTCGTCCTTGTGCCCCACGACACTGTTAAATGGTTATCTTTTGCATGTGGTGTTTCTCCCATCAGACTCCGAGCATCCCAACAGCACACAGCACTCTGAACAGATCCACAGGCAGAGCCATCGCACAATGGTGAAGGCGAGGTAGCCCTGCGGCCAACCACACAGACAGCCTGCCTTCCGGAATGACATCAATTCCCTCATCAATACTCTTGGATCATGGTTTTTCGATCAAGGGCAATTTCTTATACTTACGCTCACACTTAGCCCTCTTTTGTTTCTCTTGTTCACAAGGATGTCATGAGAAACACAGTACTACACGTTCTTGATTTGCTAAGCTAGTAAATCCACATCATAAAGGAAATGAGTTCGGAGTAGTTCGGGTCGGCCTGACGGCTCTTATTAGAACCACGACTGAGTTCTCCACCCTATGACAAAGTTCCCAGTGCCTTGCAGAGTAAGAAAGCAGACGGAGGGGGTGGGTGGCTGTGGAGTCACAAGAGGCCTTAGAGAAGCTATTCTCTCTCCATCCAGAAGCACCACGAGCTAAGATAATTAATCCCCCTCACGATCGCAACACAGAGGAAGAAGGAAAAGGAATTTGAGCGCTTCCTTCGTCTCTAGCTGCATAGCGCTGCACCATAATTATAAGAGCAGGGATTGCCTAGGAAGGTTAAAAATAAAGAGTGGATGAAGGCTATAAATAACGTGTGAACCTCATAGTTATAGACATATTCTTTGCAATTAGTACAATACTGCAACATGGGAGTGAAATTTCGATGCTCACGAAAGATGTACAAAGATGAAGCAAAACTAGGATGAAAAAAGTAGGGACAAGACAAGTACATCTTTTCAGTCAGATCCATCAAATGTGAAACCAGTTCTTTAGTGGGTAGGAATTAGAAATCAATGCCCCGAACACACATAGGCTATTTGTAGTTAAATGTAGGGGACTTTGATGGTTAATTTTTTTGTGTCACCTTGGAAGGTGCTTTTAGATGAGATTAACATTTAAGTTAGTGAACTTCAAGTAAAGCAGATTGCTCTTTATAATGTGGGTGGGTCTCACCTAATCAGGTGAAGGCCTGATTAGGACAAAAAGGCTGTATTCCCAGAGCAAGAGGAATTCAGCAGGCTGTCTTTAGACCTCATGTACACCAGAGGCCCCCTTGTTTCTCCAAAGTGCCAGCCCACACTGCAGGTCTTAGGCTTACCAGACTCCATAATCACATGAGCCAATTTCTTATGATGAACCTCTTTCTATAGATATACGCACGTTCCATTGGTTCACTTTCTCTGAAGTACCCTCAGTACTACAGGGGCCTATGTAAATACTTCACACATATCTGCTTCCAATAAACAGGTTAGTAAACTGCTAATAGTATACGTATATACACATATTTATTTATAGTCTTTTCTAAATAATCCTATTATTGAGACCGTTTGCTCTGTATTGTTGAGCATAAATACTTTAACAAATTGGGTCTTGATCACAATTGCTGCTACAGTTCTGTTTCCCGGAGTTTGTAACATACAAATATATTTCCCTAATCGTTACACACCCCCCTCCTTCCCAACAATGGCCCTGATTTAAAACCATTGATCAATTTTGAGGGTTTGGAAGTTCATACAAGTGGAATTACAATATCCATTCTTTCACTCCATATTGTGTATGTAAGATGACTCAGATGGTTGTACATAACTGTAGTTGGTATGTTTTCTTTGCTATAGTATTTTATTATGTAAATATATCACGATTAACTTATCTATTGTATTGTTAACTTACCTATTGGCATTTAGATTGTCTCCACTTTTTTTAATTATTAATAATAGCGACTCTACGAATATTCTTACACAGATCTCTTGAAGCACATGTATGTGCATTTCTGTGGGGCACAAACCTAGGAATGAAATGGCTGGATTATAGAATCGACTTACAATCAACTTGAGCAGATAGGCCCATAAGTTTTTTCAAGTGCTTGAACAGATTTTACTCTTAGCAGCTCTGTATGAGAGTTTTAGTTTTACCTTCTTGATGACTATTTTCTAACTATCAACTTATCATTTTAGGGCAATTCAGGAAAGTCTTCTTTATTACGGCCATGGCTTGGCACTAAAATGGGCTCCAACTATGATGCCAGATTGGGGCATTTCTTAACCAGCTGTGACGTATTTTATCATTGGGAAGTTTTCTTTAAAAAATACTGATGTGATAAACAGTAAATTATTCAGAAGCTATGGAAAACTTAGAAGCCAATAACTCAATTTTACTTAACATGAGGCAAATGATTAAGATTTTATTCACTAACAATCCACAATGTCCTATTTGATTGTTAATATGAAATCCTGCTCCTTCCTATATACTCTTGGGGATCAATTTGATCTTTCTTTTATTAAAGATTCCTATCCTTTAATTTTCTCTTTCATTCCCAAAGGGCTCCTATATGTCTCACTTAAAAATGTTGCTCAATATATTATTTTTGCTTGCAATGTTTAATTTAATTGTTGTTATATATCGATAGAACTTCTAAATTACTGTATGTTTAAAAGGAAATTTTAATTATCATTGCATGAGGGTCGTGACCTTCCTACAATACAAGGTGATGACATAGCAGGCGTGACACTACTGTTGGTTGAAATCCCAGGTGACAGGCACTGTATGAGGCCTTTGCACACCTGGATTAACTCTTACAACACATGTGAGATGTGTAGACGTAAAAATCAGAGGTTAGTTTTTGCTGCATATCTTTGTTTTCTTTTCTTGCAAATCTTATTGTAGAACTTAGCACTGCTTCAAATTTCCCAGAAAAACAAAAACAAAAAAAACACACTGAAAGAACTATCAAGCAGGCTGTCCCCATCTTCCACTCTCGTCCATTACTTCCCCATTCCCCATTTCTGATTTTAGTAAAAGCATCACTGAAAAATAGAGGAGGGTTGGGCTCCTTCGCATGGCAGCCTCGTTCGACTCGCCTCTTCTCCCCATCAGTTTCAGCCCATACATTATCTCCTCCTCCTCCTCTCTCTCAGTCTCCTGATTATGCCAAGTAATGTCCTTCTCACTGGAAACCCAGGCCTTGTTGGTCTCTCTTCAATTCACAGTATCTAAAAAATCTCTTCTCGCTGGCGACTAAAAAAATAAAAACTGCTCAAACAATTTATTAAACGACGCTCCTGAAGGTTAAGTTTTTATTTGGAAAAGAAAGGTTAAACAAGTCAAATCACGTTTTTTTTTTTTTTAATCTAGACATCTCAACACCTCCAGTATGCTAAAGCAAGTGACTCTTTTAAAGGAAAATTGAAGGCACAGCAATTTCTCAGTTTTATCAGCCCGCGGAACCCTGTTTTCATAAAGCATCTCATGAAATTTATGTTCCAAATAACACACTTTAGATGACACTGGCAAACATACTTTGATTTTATCCATGTATTTACAGGACTTCAATAAATATTTCTGTAGGTCTGAGGATTAGCTAAGTGAGGAGAAAAGCAAAGCTAACCAGCTTCCTGAATTGAACTAACCTCCCTGGAGCCGGCCACTCTGTGCCCACGTTTAAAGCACAGGTTGGCCCCATCTTCCACGCTCATCCATTACTTCCCTCATTCCCCGTTTCTGAGCCCCAAACATTTCACTTTTAGCAACTTTCCTTCCCCTACCACATTCATCAATTTACACCTGAACACTGTCCTCTTCCTTCATGGCCAGACTGTAGCTAAAGTATTTATTATCTGATAGAGCGACTCATTATAATTATTTCTAGATGTTCAACACCTCTTTCTAGTTGTTCTTATGTAAACAGCCCAGGTCCAGGAGGAACACCTACACTGAAATCGGGAGATAGAGAAAGAATCATGAAAGCAGAGAACAGGTGTCATAGGTAAGAGTTCAGGAATACTGATAAAAAATCCGAGGAGGCTGGAAACATTTTCCGGTGGGGCTGGTTGTAGGGCGTAGGGAGGACCTGGGCGCCTACAGACACTTCTCCCTAGGACGCATGCATTTTGGTGGAGACTTTAGTGAAACTCGAAGGAGGCAGCGATGTTGTCATGTAAGCCCACAGAGGCACATCGAATAATAAGAAATGATGCTGGAGAACCAAGCCTGGAGAGCAGGTGGAGGTCATTACAAATCCTAGTCAAGAGACAGTGTCTCATTCAGTCTGTTTGCATGGCTGGCTCTGGACTGTCACTCTAGCTCACTGTCACCTGGATCACGTGGTCCATTTGTTTAAAATGAATCCTCTATCCTTAATGGGCTGTAAGCCAGGTGGGTCGGTCAGGGGTGGTGACTCAGTGGCACCTTTCTTAGGTGAGATGCCTGGATGGATATCCCCGGGCCACAGTTCTAGAAAACCTCACAAAACCTCATGGTTCTAGAAAACCAGAAAGGCTATGCCATTTGATGGCCTCGCAAAGGAAGAAGTTTTACATCAACAGGACTAGCGAGTCGTCTCATAACTAGTCCATGGTCAATCGTTAATCATGATATAAAATACGAGATTGCTAAAAGTCAAAATACGCGTTGAAGGCAGGCAGGAAATAATTACAGTCTGGTTATGGATGCTGTTAAACCCTTACGGGTGAAATTTCAAAACATCACAAGGGGATTCGGCTGCCTAATTCCCATAAATGCTTTGAAAATGTACTCCTTGCTGAATAATTTTGTAACGGGAAACAAATAATAACCTTGTGTTTATAGGCTCCACTACTTTTTGTTGTCACCTTTATTCTGCTTTCTCAGCTAATGGGAAATATACTTGGCATGCAACATTTCACACTGTGCCCTGTAGGGTGCTTTGATTTTAGGAGCTCTGAATTTCACAGCTTTGGGGTCCTTTTTGGCTTAAACCTGAAGATTTCTTTGAAAGAAGCTTTCATTGGATAAATTTAAAATAACACCTGGACAAAATGGCATAAATTTAAAACCTGAGAATTTCTCATGCTGTTGGAGAAAAAAAAAAAAAAAGACAAACATGACATTTGCTTAAATCTGTCCTTAATTATAAAATAATCCTGATTTCAGAAAGACTGATTCTTTTGTAAATGGCACCTTAGAACTGATAAAACCTTTAAAGACAATGGGCTACAGATCAAAAGTGACTTATAAGCTATCTTTATCTTTCACTATTTAAGACTAACACGTATTGTAGCGGGACCACAATGCACGCCCCTGATTATATCAAAGCTAAATCGCATGCGTGCTGCACCCTCTAGTTGCTGCCTCTTACATCTCAGCGCTGTCTGCCTCTCTGCTCGCCTCCTGCTTCCACCCAGCCCCGGTCACTACCCACGATCGTCTCCAGCGTGGGCTGCTAGGATGGCTTCCTAATTGGCCTCCCTGCTTTCATGCTTGCTCCATTTGCCATAAGGCAGACAACCTTTCAACAAACCCCTACTTGCCCTTACAACCGAATCCAAACTCCTCACTATAGCCACGAAAGCCCTGAACACGCTTACACTGGCCCATTCTCCCGCCTCCAACCTGAGCCCGTGTCGCTCGCTTCCTGCATCATGGCCCCAGCATTTTAGCCTGATAGATCGAGTCTGGACGTTCCCTTCCTTAGGCTGTGGAGCTATGGGACGCCTTCCGCCCAGACGGCTTCTACCCTCCATCCCATCCCGTTGTCATCATTGCGTGTTTTCATCTTCGATGTTTCAGCTCAGATGTTACTTGCTCAATAGAATTGTCTCTGATATCCAATTTAAACTCGGTCCCCTTCCATTATTCTCTCAGCCCTCTAACCTTCCTTCATATACTTCTTTCATAACCTACAGCTATACAACTATTATTATTATCATTACTTTTCACGGTCTATCTCCTTCCCTAGATTTTTAAGCACACTATAAGTAAGGCTCAGGTTGATTTTGTTTAGAGTTCTGTACTTGGCACCCATCAAAGTAGATTCTCGATAAGTAGTTATTGAATAAATGAATGGTTTTCTACCCGATTACCGCCCGCATCTGCTGAGGACAGCCTTCTCCCCCACTGTGTCATCTCCGTTGTTGAGTACATTTTTGTCATAGCCAGGTGCTGTGTTAAGAAATGTATATGCTTCGCTTTCCTCAAAATGGCTACTATGACTTTCTACGAGGTGCCAACCTGCAGCATACACAGAGTGCTTGGATAACGTGCAAGTTCTCATCTGAGTCCATTTTCTTAATCGTTAGACTGTGATTCCTCATCTGGCATAGTCATTTTACTCTTATTTGTTCGGTGCCAAGGGTCCTCCCAGGAGGCTCAGAAGTGGCCCACAGGCTTCCTGATGACCGGCATACTCAGAAGCATCAATTAACCACGTGTTCATCTTGTTGCATCTCCTCAGAGCCTCAGTAAAGGGAGCCTAATGCCATTTACATGTCTTCTGTCTGATCTCCGTAGTGGTCGGTTTATGGATAAACTAGGTCACATGTGCCTGGCAGAACTGCCAGGAGGATCTGGTCAACCCCAGCTGTTTCTCAAATGTCTTTATTGATTTTCGTATTGCTTCTGGCTTGTTTTCAGCTCATCACTTTGGTGTCTTACTTGACAGTCCTCTGACCTAGTCACTATTGAACTGTCGTTCAGGAATGTACTCACTTGCCCTGCCTGCACAAGAGAGCCGGGTTTCTATAGTATTCTCATCAGCCCAACACTGTAAAAAGGTGACTGTTTAGATGCGGTGGGAGTTTCTATGGTCATGATTCAGACACTTAGCAAAATGGTTCTCAGATTACAGTATTTTTCCATTTTTATCATTTTTATTGCATCTATATTAACTGGCTTATTTAGTTCAACGACTAGGTATAATTGAGTATGTACTAACAGGTCTTTACAGTACTGGAAATAAAAAAAGTACTGGCAGATTAAAAAAAGAGATATAGTGGTCTTAAAATGTGTAACCTCATGGAAAAAAGTTTTACTTAGTAAACAGCTCAGATAATTATCTAGCAGAGTCTGAGATCAAGTGTTGGAATGAACGTTGTCGACGACGTGTGCGACTGGAATGAGCAGCTCGCACGTGACTATGGGCATATCCGATGGCGAAGGCTTTGTGGAAGCTCAAGCTCTCTGGTCTACGATGGGAAGCGGCATAGTGGGCATGGGCGTGGGCAGGTGCGGAGAGCCGAGATTCAGATTTGGATTTCTCCCTTCACTAACTGGACAATTACGGGGTTTCTGTGGCACCGATTTGTGAAAATAATAATAGTATTTATCTGACAGAGTTGTGATGAGGATTGATGCGAATCATATGCATGAACATTTAAGTTAGTGTTGAGACACAGCGAGTCCTGTGTAACTGCCACCGTCTCATACTACAAAGGACGGATGATGTCTGCACGGGAGGATGGGCTGGGAGAGAACCCCGGGGAAGGAATCAGCGTGGGCAAAGGCCAGGAGCTGGGAGTCAGCGTGGCATGCGCCCCGGAAGGAGAAGAGGGGCCTTGCTTCAGGGGAGCCTACAATCGTCTAGTGCCATCTACCAGCTACTCTGTATTACCATTTGACTTTGGACGAAGAGCAAAACTGATGCAACTGCAATTTACCAAGAATATCCCCACTGTCTCCAAGGAGATTTCAATCCCATCCTCACTTGGGCTGTTGATTTCCATCCGCACGGCACGTTGCCCCGTTATCGTCCCTGCCAGTCTCCCAGGAGATGCTCGCACCTTCTTAGTGCAGGTTGTT
The DNA here is from genome assembly GCA_028627145.1 of Eidolon dupreanum. Classification (NCBI taxonomy): domain Eukaryota; kingdom Metazoa; phylum Chordata; class Mammalia; order Chiroptera; family Pteropodidae; genus Eidolon; species Eidolon dupreanum. The sequence continues at coordinate 2,754,488 of CM053514.1, forward strand.
CTCTCCTTGTCAAACGACGCCTCAATGCCAGGGACATCCCCAAGTCACACGAATACAGAGGCAGCTGTTAGCTTTGAACCTCTGATAGTCTAGGAAGCCAATGGCAGGGCAAAGTGTAATTCATGCCTCTGCCCTTTGCCTGGTCTATGGCACTCAGAAGAGTTTTTGTTTTTGAGAGATCGTCTTTCCGTCCTTTACAGTGGATGTTATCAGAAGCTACGGCGAGATGTTCGACAGAGCAGCCTGATCGTATCTGGGCCCTTCCACGGTGGCACGGGTGACAAACACCAGGCTTGCTGCAGAAAGACAGGCAGGGGACGGAAATGCAGCGAGCCAGTCTCTTTGCGTGAGAGAAATTACTCCTTATTTCTTTCTGCACACAACAGGGAAATTCTCCCGCCATTTCCACGGAGTCTGGGATATGGAAACAGAGTTCGAATGGCCGATGAGACAGACAGCTGCCGTTCTCAGAAAGGTCAGCCAGCTCCCACGAGCGCCTCGCCCTCGCGTCCGCGAAGTTCAGAGTCACAGCGGCTCGCGGACCCCGCCGGCCAGGCTTTGCTCAGTCCTTTCCAGTCCTCGCACCTTCCCTGGTCTGTCAGTGGTTTTCTCGCCCCTTGATACAAAGCACATAGAATGCGTAGAACCTTCTGGGCAGTCTGTGTCGCCAGGTATTTCACGCCTCACTGTCCTGTGCCACTAAGATATTTAATTATTCCAATAATTATCGCAATGCTTGAGGGATCATGGCTGAGGGAAAACAGGGGGTGCTACAAACTGCCCTGTGATACAGGCTAGACAGAGAGAGAGAGAGAAAGAGAGAGAGAGAGAGAGAGAGAGAGAGAGAGAGAGAGAGAGAGGCAACAGGGCTCCGTGGATCCCACTCACGATCTGGGGCTTCCCGCAGAAGATACAGGTGACCTTAAAAGGGGCAGAGGACACTCTGCCGCCTCTGGCTGAGTATCCAAATGCCTTGGACTGGCACATCTCGCCACATCGGACTTTGTCTCTTCGATGACAAAACACTCAGAGAAGCAGCAGGATGTAAACAAATCGTCTCCAACTCTAGGAATTTGGAGCTTGGTCGACGAAGAGCCACGGGACTGAGTGAAATGTTCCCTTGCCTTCACTCACTAGTGGCCCACAGAGAGGCCGTAACTCGCGGCGGCGGAGCCGAGTGGAAGCGAGCGCCCCAGCGGCTAGCTGCTGAGCGGCAGATGTCCGCCTGCGGTGCTTTGGGGCTTCGCAGGCCCCAGCGCCAGTGCCGTGCATGGCGGGCCGCACGCCCCCTTCGGTCGCTGACCTCAGCCCCCACAGGTTGTCAGGATGCCACTGCAACGCCCGAGACCCGGACCCGATCGCAGACGGCGCCAGAGACACAGGGCCCCACCCTACCTCAGTGCCACCTCTCGACCCCGAAATCCCATTTTTCATAAGGCTTTCGATAATTTATCTTTTTTTTTTTTTTTTGCTTTAAAATGAAACCACTTCCTTCCTGGCCTTCTCATGCACCCTTCCTGCAGGAAAAGGAAGGGATGGCCACGTGACTAGACATCTGGGGTCGCCGAGCACCGCACCGGACTCTGTGCTCATCCAAACCGACCTCTGCTGAGCCCCCAAACGTCAAAATTCTGCAGCCGAAGATGAGAAAATGTATAAATCATGATTTTGCTCCCGGGTACTCAGCCTCGGTGATGAGGCGCTTAGCGTCTGACAGCAGCTGCATCCTAATGCGCCTCTGGGCGTCCTGAGGTCTTGCTGAAAGCGCAGAGGATGAGCAGAGCGCTCCGTCCTTCGGATGCAGTCGGAGAAGAGCTACGCTGTCGGCCCCCGCGTGCGCTCTGCTCTCGGGCCGGACCCGCACTGCTGTATTGGATGGCTTTAGAACGGCACCTGAAGTGATGGCGAAGCAAGCGGCCCCAGGCGGGTTGATGCCTGTGGCACTCGTAACAGCTGTCCCCGAGCTCCTCACTGTTAGGCATCCCGAGGCGCCTGGCTGTGATGGTCACGGATAACGCACGGAGGAGGCAGAGCTCACGTGTGCCTCAGACGGTCAGCGGCCATGCTCGTTATTCTGGGGTTTCCACTGTGACTCCGGGTGCCCGACCGGTAGGTAGATGCAACTGTTCCGATGTCGTGCTGGTCCTAGAAGCATGGCAGGAGGGGAGCGGACGTCCGGCAGCACAGATCCTGTGGGATGCGTAGAACTGACAGATGTCACGTGGGAGAAGCATGCTTTGCGTTTTGCCTCGCAAGGGTGTCACGGAAAAGCAACTTTTTACACACACGGTAAACCAAATTACAACCTCCTTTTCAAAAACAAGTTGACGTTCTAAAGCGGCTTTCTTACACTCGCCAAAAGATTTTTTGCTGTTGTAAATGACATTAAAACATTTGCTAGAGATCGAATTCAGAGACTAAGTTCACAGAAAGCAGACTTTGGGTTTGACCTAGAGCTAATCTCTGTTAAAGTGACCCTAGAGATTCTTGTCCTATTTTAAACAGAAACCTGGGAATGGTTAGTTTGTAAAAAAAAAAAAAAAACGACATATTCGTAATAACCAGTATGACGTTTATGACATTTTTATTGTTCTCACAAGCCCTAAATGTCTTCTTCTTAACACCTAAGGGATAGCAGTGTTGTCTCACAAATTCACAGCTGGGCACAAATGAACCTATATGATTCTAGAAAGCCCGTCCTTTTAAGATTTCCCATCATCTCATGTGGGATGGTGAGAGTATAACTAACACTAATTAAAGGTCTCTTACTATTCTGAAAATGCTTAATCTCTGGAGAAAGCAGAAGAGGCAGGCCCCGTAGAAATTCTTTCCTTCTTTTTTTCTTGCGTTAGCTCTGTCTTGCAACAATCTGAAACTAGGAATCGGTAGTACAAAAGTGCCTACATATGCACATTTGTCATCTAAATCTGCTTTCGTTCGGCACAGATTTATTGAGTGTCTATTACATGCCAAGCATTAGCTTTAGCACTACAGCTAGAGGAACAAAGGAAAAAGACAAAAACCTCAGCCCTCCTGGAATTCTTATTCCAGCAGGAGAGAGAGAGAGACAAGAAGCAAGAAAAATGAGTGAAACAGGCACCTTGCTAAATAATGAGTGTTACAGAGAAAAAGAAAAGAGCATGTTGGGTAGGAAAAAATTGTTGAGCCCATAGGTAGGATATGTGGGAAGAACACCTGAGAAAAACAACTTTTGCGTAAACAGTTAAAAGGCGTGAGGAAGCGAGTCGTGCCATCATCTGGAGAAGGAACACGCCAGCCAGAAAACAGTGTGTGCAAAACCCCTGAGGCAGAGCACGCTCAGCAGAAAGCACAGAGCGGAGAAAGAGGCAGCAGGGCAGGATCGGCCGGTGTCAGGTCACAGCGGCCCTCGCAGGCCCTCGGGGGGACTCCCGTTTTTGCTCTGCGTGAGTGGGAAGCCGGAGAGGCTTTTAAGGAGAGTAGTCGTGTCACCTTACTTGTGTTTTAATAACACCACGCAGGCTGACGTGCAGACTATGTGAGGAGCGAGCATGGGGGACAAGCAAGGGGCTCCTGCGCTAATGAAGTCCGGGATAATGGGTCCTGTCCCAGAGTGCGGAGGGCGTGGACTTGTTGAGGCAGGGTTGGAATCTGTGTGTCTGCTGTGTTAGTCAGACTTAATACTGGGTCCGACGAACGGCTGCTGGACAGCCCTTTTGACACTCACGGGGTATAGAGAATCTACGATGTCCTCTGCAAACATGTAGTGAGAAGTTCTACATAAACTCACATTCACCTCCTGCACTCGTTTATGCTCCCTGTGCAGGTTGCATGTTCATTCTTAGGTATTCCATGACAAGAAACAGCTTGAATCAAACAAATGCGAGGACTTAAACACTGAGTTCCTTAGGAAAAGTATATTCTATGTCCACATAATTTTAGGAGACATTTTCATACTTAAGTGTAATTACGAAATGGAAATTCACCATTCGCATCGAATACTCATGCCCTCCACAATATTTCTCAAATGACTGTCATAATTTGTAGCATATGTAAAATACCGGTTCTGCTATGCCATACTCATTTCGGAATATTGGACAAAACCTTTCCAGCTTTTCATTTGGAGGTCACCTTCTGTAGAAGTGAGCTGGCTCCTATAAGTCTGTGTCACCTCCCCCCCCCCAGGGGGTAGTCCAGATCTAATGACTGCTCCATGCAGAGAACAAAGACAGGGTCCGCTTGCCTTGATTCACAACTCTGGAGGGCCACGCCAGCCGAGCCCCCTGCAGACTCGGCCAAGGCCTCGCTTGCAGCCGCATCACAGTTCGGCCTCTCCCCCTGCGTATCCTGCTGTCCTCGCTCCCTCACAGGTGCTCCTGCGCATGCTCACCCCCTAAACTCACTGCACGGAGATCGGGCTCAGAGCCTCTTTACCGGGCACCCAAACTAAGACATCACGAACTTATTCCTACAACTGCTGTTTAATGAAATTGAATATTGAAGCCACAGGTGCAGCCAAAGTTTCTGCCACTAATAATAATAATAATAGTAATAATAATAATAATAGTTACAGTAATAATAATGAATCTTCATCAAAGGGAACGAATGTTAATTGCTACTATTTTAAATTTGGGGGGAATCTAATCCCCAAATTGTTTAACTATATCAGTTCATTATTTACCTTCAGGAAAAGGCTTATATAAGGAGTAACTAACTTTCAAGAGAAAATGCTTTGCCATTTTGCAAAATGCATTCCCTACTCTGCAGAAAACACACACACACAGAATTAAAACGTAATAGTTGTCATTAGAAGTCAGAAGCACATGACATAACTACCTGAGCATGCAGGCATCGTGGAAGAATAAGATAGTTGTATTTGAAATTGCTTTCTACGTTCCTCAGCTGGTCAGTCACTAATGAAATGACATTATATACACACACATATGTCGTAAAACATATCTATTTAAGTTCACATTCACGAGGTGTATCTGTTCATAGGTGAATACGCTTATAAGTGTCTCTTGACTAGGGATCTTCCGTATAGTACTTTAAACATAAGAAAACATCGCCTGCCACTGGAGACATCTCTATGCCACTATTAGTTCATCTCCCTGGAAACAGAAGAGAGGTTTATAATATAATGTATTATGGTAATAGCAGTAACCCTGATAATATATGACATAGATATAGCAATTTTAACTGTGTACCACAAACACTTCATATGTGTATTAATACATTTCAGTAAAATTGAAATACATTGAGTTCAAATTATTTCTTTTCTCACTTGACTAACAACATCTCAAGATCAGAGATTCTCTATTGCTCCTATTTTGGCTTTGGGTTGGGAGTGATTTCTGTTCTTTCTAATGTTTTTATAAAAAACTAGGCAAATGGATTATTCTTTTGGGAGTTGAGACATTATTGCATGATCACAATAAATCACTATAATGAGACATATAAATAATCTGAGAATAATGATGTGGGAACAGCTCATTGTTGCTACAAGATTTCACTTGTCATACTCGGAGCTCTACCATTCCACTTTATAAAGTCAGAATTAGAAATAATTTTTAAATCACCCATTCCGAATGACGAATTTTTCAGAAGAAAAAAAAATCAGGCCCAGTAAGATGCAGTGATTTATCCCAAGGTCATAGAGCTGTTTGTTGTAGAATTACAGCTATAAATGCAAGTCTCCTTCCTTTCAGAATAGCACAAGTTTAGCTTTGTTCCCAACATACAATAAAGTGATGGCAAAATTAAAAGAAGTAGAATTTTGTAATTATGTTAAGGATCTAGAGAAGATAATATCAGTAGAACAGAAGTGCTGAGGAGACTCTGGGAGATACAGTCGGGTTTCTCTGTCTCTTAAATCCATCTGTGTTCATGTTGAATGTATTTGTGTCTTTCCGGCCCCATTTAGTGACACCACCAAGGAGGACGGCCCTGCTTAGAGTCGAGGGAGTGGTTTTCCAGCTTATCTGTCTGTGACCCAGTAAGAAAATTTACACAAGAGTGAGAGATAGATCATTCTGCCAGTTCACTCTGACAGTGAATCCAGGTATATCCTAGGACAATGTGGTGTACCCACCTGGAGTCACTCCACCTGGGTATGTAACTGAGACGCATAACCATGCAGCCTATGAAGTCCTGAATATATTATTTGCTTCCTTGGAGACTCATGCAACTACAATTATTTGTTGTTTAAATGGTCATCATTTTTTTTTTTCTCCAAGTCTTGAATGTAAATAATAGGCATTTCAAAAAAAAAACAAAAAAAAAAACAGATGGACTCAGATTGATTGCTGAAGCCAGAGCAAAGCAGTATGCGTTCTAAAACAGGTAATGAAAGGCTTGAAAAGGTATGAGCTGTTCCTCCAAATAAAGTGGCTGAGAAACTGCATTTAGGAGCAGTAACTATAAAGAAAAGGAGTAAATGATGTGACGATGTGGAGAATAACTACATAGAAAATCATCTTCCAGAAAGTTGAGAGCATCAGGCCACTTCCCGTCCTCACATATAAAGAGAGCTGACTGGGGACCTGGTTTTCGGCATGAAGCCAAGGAAGCAGCATCTCAACTGGAAGCTAATTTAATTGACCCAGGATAGGACTCAGACATCCAGGTCTTTGAACAGCTCTCCAGGTGACCGGAGTTAAGGGCCCTTTCAGTAAGCTAGGCGTTCTCAAAGTGTGGCCCCCGGATCATCAGCAACACCATCATTTGATATCTTATTAGAAATTCAAATTATCTGATGCTACGCTATGCCTGCTAAATCAGAAGCGCTGGGTATGGAGCCCAGCGATTTGTGATTTAAAAAAAAATTTGGATAATTACGATGCATGTTGGTTTGAGAATCACTGCTCTCGGCGAAGTGGAGCGTCAAACAGGAAGACCCTTATGGACCGGAGGGTTTGGGCCAGAGCCTAAAGTTAGAGAAGAGTGTGATGGAACACCAGACCTCTATGATGGAAAAAGAGTTTGGGGACAGAAGCGGAAGAAGGATGAAAACTGAACTCCATTCGGGAGAAGTAATGATTTACTTTGATAGCACCAAGCCCTGTTAGACAAAGGCTGCTTTCCCATTTATAAGAAAGAAATGATACATGATCAGCTATCTGACCAGAAAAGATCCTTAACAACACACACACACACACACACACACACACACACACACACACACACACGTATGTGTGTGTGTGCATATATTTAAAGACTTAGATTCAAATAATCTATTTGATAAAATATTTATATCTGCTAAAGTGTTGGAAACAACTTATTGAATAAGAAATTCAGGTTTAATAAAAAAAAAAATACACATATTTGACCACACACATACCCTCAATGTCATCCACAGAGAGTGACTGATTTATTAATATCATAAAGGGGCAAAGGACATCAAACAGGCAAATTACAGAAGAAGAAATCCGAATAATTTCTACAAAATGATGTCCAATCCCATAAATAGTCAAGAAATGCCAATTGAAACCATATTCCACTTATAAGATTGCCCAAAATTTTAAAAACTATAATAATAATACCCAGTAATGAGAAGGTGCAGAAAAACTTCCAGTATCATATGTTGTTGAAGGAGATGTAACTTTTACAGAAAAAATGAAACCAAAGACCAAAAGTCTATAAATCTATTAACATAAAATATATTTTATCATTAATATTCAAGATATTTATATATTATACATAATTATTACATATATAATATATAAATATGTGATATTTAAATATTAATGTTTAATACTTTATTGATATTCAGTACATTATTAAAATATCAACATACATATTTTAGATTAATCAAGGATCAGGAGAATTATTAACGGTTAAATGAAAAAATATATCATCTGATGTCTTTTCTGTTCACATTAAAGCCAAAAAAACCACACTCCTGTGTATTTGTGTCTATGAGGTTAATTTAGCAGAATCAACTCGTTTGAAATTATCATCGTCTTCCTTACGCACACACACACAGAGTCACGTAGAAAGTCAAGATGAAATATAGTGAAACTACATTTAAAATGGAAAAAGAGCTCCTTGAGAACTCAGCAGTTGGAAATAACAGGACACACAGAGTGGCGATCAGAGGCTGCAGATAAAGGGTCACGAGGTGTGACAGGTAAACACGAGTCCCGGCGTTGAGAGTCCACACTGACGTTCACACCACGCCCAGTGCGGGAGCACCCTGGCTGCGTCCTGCTGGGGACTCAAATGGCTGGAAAGAGAGGGTGGACCTGGGACCTAAAAATGTCCACCAAGAGATGCTGAGAAGACACCCAGAAGCTTAGAATTCACACAGAGCCCTGGATTAAAAAAAGAATCGAGCACGAGAAGCTGGAATTCCACACGAAAATAATTAACCAAGACCAAAAGCCAGGAAGTTAACATTCAAACAAGTCAGAAATGGCGGAACCCACAGGGCCAGACTGAGGAAAATGGGAAACCATCAGACAACTTGCAAAGGAAAACAAAATCGCGACCAAAAGTCGCCGAAGGTAAGCATGTAATGTATATAAATGACGTAAATGATATACAAAGAAGATACAGAAATCCTGATCTATGCAACTAACAGCACTATGCAAAACACATAAGACTAAAACTGCCAAAATTATAGGGAGTAATTCAGTAATCCACCTTCCAAGCAGAACATTTTGATTTACCTTTCAGAAATTGATAGTTTGAACACCTGTAAAGCTAGTTTGGCTGTAGATGATTTGAACAACACGTATTATGCGACACCTATTATGTCTGTTTTGAATATCACGTTCTACTATTTCCAAGTGCACATGTAAATTTTCAAAATCTGACCACTCACTAGTCCATAAAAGAAGTCTCAACAAATCCCCCAAATATGTATTGTACAGACCGTATCCTATTATCACATAATAACTAAATTAGAAATAGCCAATATTAAAGCTATTTAAAAATATGTGTGCAACTAAAAGTCATACTATTAAATAGTACACAGGTTGAAGAATAAATCATAAAGTTATAAAAAATTATATATTTAGAACAAAATAACATATCAAAATAAATCCGAAAATATATAGAAACCTAGTTTATATAATAGAACTGAAACTAAATATTATGGGGAAATATTAGACATTAGTGAATGGCATATATAAATTGGCTTCCCCTACAGGAAAAAATTAAATCCTTTAAATGGTATCTAGATAATTTTGAGACTGAAGTGAAAATAAACAGAAGAAGAAAAAAAAAAAATGAAAAGACCTTGAACTTGTCAGAAGAAATTGCAGAAGACTATCTTTATGACCTTGAAATAGTAAAAAAATTTCTTAAACAGGAGGACATGAACAACATCATCAGTTAAGGAAATAGGTTGATAAAGTTGACAATACCAAAATTAAGAAATCCTGCCTGACTCCATAAAAGGCATTTTTAAGACTGCAGGAACCTTTGGCAATACACACAATGGTCAAAAGATTTTCACTCAGAATATCAACGAACTACACATCAATAAGAAAAGGTCAAATCAATGGAGAAAGTATATGAAGCTACAACTCACAGAAGAGGAAACCAAGTGACCCATAAAGTTATTAGATGTGACACATCGTCAGTGATGAGAACAATGCAAATAAAATGATAAAGAAATAGCACCAACTGCCAAAATAAAAAAATAAAAGTCTGAATTTACCAAACACCGAGGAAGCTCGGTCTGTGGGCAGGAGCGTCAAACCGGACCAGCACTTTGCCCGGCAATCTAGCTAGAGCTGACGATGGGGCTGGGATCTGTTGGAGGGATGCTCTTGTCATAACAGTACCAGCTGAGCTATCATTTTGATGCCATGGGCTGCCTCTTTAGTATTTTAAAATAAATTAGGGTCTCAGTGTCCCTTCTATATCTGGATATTTCAGTCATCGGCTCCAACAATGTACACAAAACTAGGTGGTTTTGTCAAATGCGATACAACAGAACAAACAATTGACAATTTATCACACTCTGTAACTCATAAGAGAATTTTCACACACACACAACACGAATTCGAGCATCTATACCCACTTCCCAAGGTCTTGTCACAGTGTGGTTTCCAGTCCAGAACTGGTTAGGTTGGCTACACACTTTTCTTTTAAAAACTTCACGCGGCCCTTTAATCAAATCAGTGAGAATCTGACTCTTCACTATGTGAATAAGCAATTTTTCATGACTGCTTTAAGGAGACAAAGGAAATAAAAATGTATGATTTGGCTAAATAATAGGAAATGACCAACCACTTGCAAAGAGTTTTTCTGAATTTCATTTGGGCAAAGGAAAACAGTCTAAGAAAATAGAGCAATCTAGGAAGACTAGACTGTTAATATTTGTCTTTGGACTTCGGCAAATTTAAACACTCTACTACTGTATCTGTATCATTTGTAAGATTAACAGACACGAAACCTAAGTGCTGTTGATTAAGTTACTCTTAAGAGGCTAAGAACCAAGGGTGGATTTCTTCTCTTTTTCAAAAAAATTATATGAGAAGAAATCAATATTTATACTTTGGACACAGAATCAGTTAATGCTAATGTTGCCATTTTGTTAAAGATTAATAACAAGTAAATGAAAACATAATAAAGTAGAACTCCTGTTCATATCGATCTCCAGACCTAACCTTCCCACCCTCCCAGCATCATTAATTGGGTAAATATAGCTCTAATAATTTTATTTTTACCATTTAATAACATATTTTTAAAATAACGGGTCGTGTGTTACTTTCTAAAACTTCCTTTTTTATTCTCTACTATGTTTTTGAAATCTATTTCAAGCTGTTCCAGAATTTTTTATATGGAACCTATTGTCTGAATGTATTAGCCTCTATTCGTTACTACTGGCGGATGTTTGGTTTATGTTCGATTTTTCACATTATAGAACATTCCACATTTCAAAAACTGCAGTGAATATTTCTATGCGTGTCTTCTGGTAAACATAGAAATAATTTCTCAGTCAGAGATCTAAAAAGTCAGGCGTGAGTTCTGAGTTCTGAGCATTTTCTACCTCACTGAATATTGCCCAAAAAGGCTGCGTGTGAATGGAGGCCTTCTCATCCAGGGTTGTGAGTGGGGAAAATTACAGTCTTAGTGATAACTAATTTGGCAAAATGCGCCGGAGTTGAAAATGCACGTAACCTTTCGCTGAGGAATTCTATATATAAAAAAGATCTCAACAACCTATTCGCTCATGTGTACACAGATGTCTTTTCAGAACATTGCTAAACACAGCATTTTTAATAGCGAATAATTGGAATAAAATTTGATGTTCTTTTTATAACATTTTAATAGGAAATACTATAAATAATTTTAAAGTCTACAATCCCAACCTTTCTGTACACACACACACACACACACACACACACAAAGAAAAAAATACTAGATTTTATGTCTAGTGCTCTCTAAATTCAGCTAACTCTGGTTAGCTCAGGCTTAGCTAAATGTCCAGGGTTTTAAATCTCCTTTCTTCTACTTTCCTTGCTCATTATGCTGTTGGGATCTGTGGCTTACTGTGTCCTGTCCGTGGCTGAGGATACGGTGGGGAGGTGTTCTGGATACGCGCAGTGGCCTTTGGCACTATCCCCCCTCGTAGTCAGGTTCCTACTGTGTGCTCTGCTGGGAGAATCCAAGGTCTCATCGCTTCATTTGATTAAGATCAGTTTTCTCTCTGGCCATGGCCATTGCCCATCATGGCCTCCTGGTCCTGGGCAAAGAGTAGAGGCCTCCTGTTCTTGTCTCTACTTCCTCTGTCTCCTTTGTCCTGAACGGCCATAGAATCTCCGCCAAATCGATTTGCCTCTCAGCTTCAAAGAAGCCCCATCGTGCCAAGGCAGCTACTCGCAGTCATTGTTAAGGGGCTGTGGGAAAGTCTGACCTACATACCTGACCTAGGAGACCCAGGGACATCTCTGGGATTGTAAACCCGCCCCTCCCCCCCACTCCTCCCCCCCCCCACCTCCGTCTAACAGGACTGCACTGTTGCATTTACCTTGATGTGGTCACACCTAGGTTATCTCGGGAGGCCCCATTTGAAAGGATCTTCTAAACAGGAACTGGAATAAAGATGCTCAGTATTTCTCACCTTACCTAAAACTCCTCTGACACTCTAGGTCAAAGTCCAGAAAAAGGTAGCCACACGCTTTACCTCCTTCTGCTTTTCTCCCCAATCTGGGTCCTGAAAGGGCTAGATTTTCTTGTAATTTTCCTACTCCCCAGTGCCACGTTCTCCATGCCCTGGCTCTCATAGGCAGAGGGGGTATTATGGCTACACTACACA